>JAQFVV010000450.1:0-565495 GCA_028023455.1 Epiperipatus broadwayi
AATAATTTATTTATTCATCATGAAGCAAACAATAAATGTATAATACAGTGAGATAAATTCCATACAAGAAAAATCTTGTGTGAGGAATTTAAATGTAACAACTAAAAACATTAATAAAATACAAAAACAACAAAAAAAAAGTATAAATATAACATAAAATATTAAAATCAACAGATATTGCATTTGGCAATTCAATCACAGTAATAAATAATTACATCATAACATATAATATAAACAAAAAAAAAAAATAAAACTAAAACTAAAGCTTAGCATAATATAACCAGTGCCATAAATGCTTTTTAAAAATCAAATAAGATACTATTCATTAAATTCACAGAACAATCTCTTATAAATACATATTAAATAATTTAGGACCATTATAACTAAATTGCTTCCTACTGGATGTTTTAAGAAAATTATGTAAAGCTAACTGATATTTAGTAGATAAACGAGTATTTACTAAAAAACACTAATAAAATACAAAAAAAAAAATATAACATAAAATATTAAAATTATACACAGATTACATTTGGAAATTCAATAACAGTAGTAAATAATTACAACATAACATACAGTATAAACAAAAATAAAATAAAATAAACAAAATAAAACTAATGCTTAGCATAATATAACCAGTGCCATAAATGCTTTTTAAAAATCAAATAACTAGTGCTCATTAAATTCACAGAACAATCTCTTATAAACATATTAAATAATTTAGGACCATTATAACTAAATTGCTTCCTACTAGATGTTTTAAAAAAATTAGGTAAAGCTAGCTGATATTTAGTAGATAAACGAGTATTTACAACAGAAGATTTAGTATCTAAATGAAGTTTCCTACAATAAATATCAAGAATCACTCTATATTTATACAACAACAACAACAACAACAATAATAATAATAATAATAATAATAATAATAAAAAAACTATATTAAGAGTTAAGAAATTATATTGCAGAGGTAAGCAACACAAAAAGAGTTTACTGTAAGCAAACCAAATAATAATATAAATAAAGAGGAAAAATATTTTAGAAGAGGTAGTAATTACAGTCTACTTTATGAGAATCATACTAGTTGTTTAAAATATAATCTATAAACACATATAAGGTAGCAAACCGATCAAAAATGGATGTTTTTATATATATTTTTAATAAGTAATATTTTGAATGAATTGCAAATATTGAAGAAACATAATTAGTGATAACGAAGTTGCACAAAACTAAAAGGATATAAAAATATGGAAAGTTGGGGACAATTTCTTTCAAGAATGAAAGTATTCAAAATTTAGTGAATCTAAAATGTTAAGAGGAACAGGTAAAAAAATGAATATATTGGATAGAGAGAAGAAATAAAACCTTGGAAACTCAAAAAACTATAAAAAGTATTACAATATATTGATATAAAAAATATAATCATTATTTATTGATTAGAGAGGTTTGGAATGTAGATTATGTTATAGTGATTATTTAAAGATCAGGGAGGATTAGAATGTGTGTGGATGTTAGATTTACAGAAGAGGAATGATGAGAGGATAACATTAGGATTAGTGCTCCAATGTTAATAACGTACATAATCATGAAATAATGCAGACCATTAACATGTTATAGTATTATATGAATTTAATAAATGAATGACTATATATTAATCAATCAGTCAATAGGATTTTGTCCTATGGATAGGTCCACATCACTAATTCATCTATTTTTACACTCCATTCTCTTCATTGCCCAGTTCTGCAATTCCATGTACCTCTTCTCATTTTTTATATCATCCAGTAATGTCAATTTTTTCCACTCTTTCTTTTTGTTTCAACTCACCATTCCTCTTCTTAAAATATGTCAAATCCAATATCTCTTTCTATCTTTAATTTTCTCAAACAATCTTCTTTTTTCATTTGCTCTTTTCAAAACGTTTTCATTTGTTACTTTATTTATTCGACTGATTTTTGTTCATCCTTCTCCATGACCATAATTCAAAGGCCTCTAATATGTTCCTAATTTTATTGCACAGTGTTTATGTTTCACAATCATATAATATCATTCTTGATATATTATGATGTTATTAGATATATTTTAAATTTCTTATTTTACTTATTTATATTGTTGGGTCTATGTCTTTGACAAAAAAGTGGCCTGAAAATCATAACACATTGAAAGAATTTAATATTACATTTCAGGCAAAAAAAATGTAGAGGTGACAAAATGGTCTTATGGGTAAGGGGAAAGTATTGACAAACTGTTATTGATAATGATTATTATCGTATGCTTAATAGTAAGTAGTCATTTAATTGTGTTTGAAGAAAAACTAATATTATTAAATGGATGGATGAAATAAAGAGATGTGCTGGGGTGATGTGGAACAGAAGCTAGAAATTGGAGATAGATTACTAGGAGAGACTTTCATTGTACAGTGGATCAATAATTGTTGAAAATGATGATGATGATTTAACAATTCTCATTCAGAAAACTTTAGCTCAGTTTAAATTCAACTTCTTGTTTATCCTTTTATTCATTTTCATAATTACATTTTATAATAACTTTATATACTGAGCTTTGTAACCTCCACTTTAATGGGGGATATCAATCTTACATTAAATGACCTTTCTATTTTTTTTAGATATATATGTATAATATGACTTTCTTCTACAGTTATTCATTTCAATTTCTTCTCAATAATACCATATTCCCGTTAAGATTATGTTTTTGTTATAATTTATGTTCTTCCATCCTTTTCTCATAACTAATATTCACTTCTGGCATGTTCTCATTCACAACTCCTAAATTTCTAAAAACAAGTGAGATATTATTCTATACTGTTAGTTTTATTTAGATTAGGTATCATTATAAATCCAAAGTGATTCAATTTACCTATTAAGACTGACTTTGAACAAGAAATGCAATATATCACATCATATGGAATTTGCTCATATTTTTTTATAGATTACAGTTGCATCAAGCAAGATCAATTTCTATTTGTTTTGAATGATAAGATAGTCTTATAGGCCAATGATGAGAAAAACTCAAAAATAAAACAATCATTAGAAGTGGAGAAATACAAAAATTAAATTTGTGGTAGGAAATCTAAAATGATATTCTGTAAAGTCAAACAATGAGTTCAGAATGTCTATTTGAAGCAAGTGAATTGTTGATAATAGCAATAAAAAGGGGAAATGGCTATTGTAATTGTCAGAGAAAATATATTGCTTAATATAGCAATAGAAAGAAAGCCAACTGTAAGCAATCTAATATAATATTACAGTAGCAAATTCTCTATAGAATAATGCCACTCAGTGCAAACCATAGTAATCAATGGATACTAAAAGTTTTGCTCATAAATTTCCTATCTAGTACCTATTTATCCAATATCCCTAGACTAGTTTTTAGCTTGTGGATTTCATCAGTGAGGAGCATTGGATCTGAGAACACTGCAACTACTCATCCAATATCCCCAGACTAGTTTCTGGCTTGTGGCCTTCATCAGTGAGGAGCATTGGATCTGAGAGCACTGCACCTAGACCTTAGTGATTTTAATATAATACTACATTTATAATATGCATGAAGAGGGAAAATATTGTGGATGTCAACCTTACTTTATGGGAATAATATTATGTGCTGAAAATATAATTAATAAAGATAGATAAGGAGGTATGTTAATCAATAATGAAATAAAATGAATTAAATGCAGTAATCTTTTTTTTTTTTTACAGAAATATTTTGAATGAATTAAAAGTATTTTGAAATTTCATCAGTGATAATGAAGTTGCTTAAATATTTTTAATTAGAAAAGAAGACAAATTAAAAGGATGCAGAAAATAGTAGGCAAAGATGGGGAAATTCTTTCAAAGATAGGAATTATAAGAATAGAAAAGAAGGGTGAATATAATTGTAAATAAATCTGTAACTTCTGAATGCTTGAAGTTCTTATATACTCTTAAGCAACAAATCACTATATAACTTACTGAATAATATATTTTGTTCCCTCATCATTTATATTTATTATATTTGTAAAATTATTAAATGCGTGGCATTGTTTTATTGCATTAGTTTTTTGCCCCCATTGAGCATCTTGCTGTAGAAAGAAATAAGTGATGATATATTGGTATTAAAAAGGATTAAGTGGATAATCTCTAGTCTAATGAATGACTAATAAAATTATTAATATAAATCATGTTAGTGTATATGTTGTTAAAAGATGGTTGCCTTGGCAACAGATTGAGATTATTATTGATATTATCTTTTTTGACTGGTTAAAATGAAATATGGCAAGGCATAAGAAATCAATGAGATTTTAGTTAAATTATTAAAGCCTTTATGGGAAAAAAGTTTGAAAGACTTAGATGATATTTGTAATGCAATATATGAGCATGAATGTTCTTTAGATTTTTGAAAAATTAAACTGATTCCAAAAAAAGAGAAGACCTTATACAAAGAAGTGTGAAGATTTTTTAAAAAAAATTTAATCCTATATACAGCTAAGCTAGTATTGAAGGTCTTAAAAAAATATGTTCTATCTGAAAGTTCTTTGAATTTAGAGAAGATAAAAAGTATAGTGTTGATAATTATTGTTGAAGGATACATACCTATCAAACTTATAATTTTTCTGTTATGATGAAATGAAGCAAAAACCCAATGAAACAATTATGACAAGCTGAAATTATGCCATCAAGAAATTGTAATAATGGATAGCTAGAAGTAGAATTCACTTTTAGTCTAAAGTATTTCAGATAAAAATGCAATTTCTAGATGGCATAATTGCATTTTCTAATGCCCTGTTTTTAATTAGTTTTCACTTCATTATGTAATATTTCTAACGCCCTTTAAACGTATATAGGTGAAGTTAATAAAAAAAATTTCACAAATAACGTTTAGCTTAGTGCTTTCGGAGTATGTTTACTCCATATATATCTTAGTAGAAAAATTATATGTAAAAAACAAGGATTATTGCCATTATATTTCCAACATTTAAATTCATATATAGAGAGATTATAAATGAAATATTATCTGGGTACATCCGTGTATAATTTATTGAAAAAATATATATAAACCAACATTTTGACCAGATCACACTGGTCATTAACTAAAAAAAAAAAATAATAATTGTAGAGGCACTATAAATATTGGCATATAACTATAATAAACATTCTATTCTATTAATAGAAATAATTATGAGAAATTATTTCGATAAATGAGTGCACCAGTGTTTATGGTGCCTCTATGATTATTTTGTTTATGACCAATGTGACATGAAACGTTAGTTTATATATACATAGATATTCAACAAGTACCTGTATAATATTTCATATATATCTGTAGCCCATAAAAATCTTTGATTTAATATAAAGGAGATTAAGATTCATTTCTTTGAATAAATAAATAAATCAGAATAACTTATAATTGGATTAATATATGAATTAGAAAATCTGTAAAGGTTTAGTAGTCTTCTTATATAATAAATTTAGGAAGATGTTAAGGCAAGAATAACTCTATACCTTTTGTTTTATTTAATATATGCTCAAATCATTTGTTGAATACCTTACACAGTATGGTTCAGATAGTAGAGCATCCAATTTGGTATCGGTAGGTCTCGGGATCAATTTTGGTCCTCAAATATGTTATAAACACCCAAACAATAAATACATATTCTTTTTTGTCCTGTGTTAATTGGTGCAGTTGGTAAAGGATCCAAATTGAGATTGGGAGATCCCAGGAGCGATTCTGATGCTCACTGGTCCTGCTCTCGAACTTCTTATGAATTCCTGAACAATAAAGCCACATACATTTTTTTGTTCTTTTTACTGAATGAGTATGCTTTGATAATGAAGTTAGCATAAATGTTTGAAGAGTTCATTGCATCAGATTTGCAGATAACATGACAGCACTTGAATGGGGACATGCTTAATAAAATATTATATAGAATTTGACAGAACTTGGAGTGGACTTGAAACGAAAATAAAAAGCATTTATGAAAGCAATAAAAATTAGCATCAGATAGAAAGTGATGAAATAGTTTAACACATGATGATGGAAATAATAATAAAGACTTTGGATAGCTAAATAGACTTTTGAAAAAAAGGGATATTATTTTTAGTCCATTTTTGAAGTTTGTAAACATTGTGTTTGGTGTGTAGCACTATCTGAAACAGGTAACATGAACATGTAAGAAAAGAGAAATGAAAATATTGAATAGTATTACCTGAAACAAGTATATGAACATATAAGAAAAGAGAAATGAAAAGATTGAATATTTTAGAGATGTGGATTTGAAGAAAAATGAAAATGATACATTGGACACATGAGCAATATAAAAATGTTTTTTTAAAAATGAAATAAATAACGATTGTATATTTCAAAAGAGAGTAAATATAATATATATTAAAAACATTATCAAGAGAAAAAGAAAGTGATTTGGGTATGTACTTCAAACAAAGGAATTATGAAAAAGGCAAAAAAGAGTTGAAAGGTAAATTTATGAATATTTTAGAAAGTGGAAAAGATAGACTAATTTTAAAAAGATGATTTTGTTTGGATGTGATCAAGAAATAAGTAATTATATTCAAGTGCATTACAATACCACTAAAACATCGCATGATCACTATTTACTATGCTTGCACAAGCTGTTAAAACAGTAAAAAACACTCCAAACTGTAGTGCCACCCAGTGAAAGTTGTAGCAAACAATGGAATGCTAGAACGTTTGTGTACAAGATAAGAATTTTATGCACAATCCTATTAGCATCTATAGATTACTATTGCTTGCATTAAGTGGCACTACTGCCTGGACAGATTGTTACTGATTTTACGTTATAACACTATTGTAATGCCATTTAAATCTTCCTTAGAAACATTTAGTTTTTATTAGGTGCGCTAGCATAACTTGCATTCAGCAGTTCAGGTGATTAAATGAAATAATGAATTTAATATTTAATTGTGAGAAACATAATTTTAATATTATTTGAAGGCAAACAAATGCCTATTGGGATTTATGCAGTGGACAAAACTGCATGTGTATCCATTTATAAATATCACTAAACTACAAATAGTTATACAACTAAACACTATAATTATATACAGTATAAGTTGATAATGCACGCAGTTATGTATTTTATATATTTTTTCTCTCTGTATATAAATTATAATAAGTTAGATATTTGTTAATAATATATACATTTGTTTTGAATTAATATTATATTATTATTCAGAATTAAAAATTCATATTCTGTTAATAATGTAGATTTTTTTCTTCCACAAAGGTTATATTAAATTTAATATTTTATGTATGTATGTTTTTGAAGTTATATACAATGATTACATAAAGCATAACATACACATAATGAGTTATTCATTTATATAACATTGTTTTAATCTGTAATGATTGTTATAAAACATAACAGTATCTGTAATAAATGGAGATTAATCACAACAGGACAACAGTTCACTAATACTAAAATAGATCCACTTACATGTAACCAGAGGAAGTACATAGTGATTAAGATATAAAAAGGATATAAACAAGAATATGGTTTTGGGTCAAAAAGTATATTACATCAGATTTTCAATTGGATGGATGGTTGAAGAGTGGAGTAGATTGAAGCCTGTCCATTAAAGTATGAGGATTGGCTATCTTAATATATATCTGAGCACTTATAGCATATATGAGTGGAGATGGTAATCTGGACCAACTGATGATTGCTGGTTTAGCATGAAATACATATATTGGTGATTATTTATATTTTCAACAAATGTGTTTAAGTGTATCAGTATTATGAGATAGTGTGGAGAGTGGTGAGTCATGTGAAAGTCTGTGCTCATATACCCTATATATATATATATATATATACACATATATATATATATAGACAGGTATATAATAAGTCTGTGTGTTTCAGTTATTACTTAGTAGAGATATATGCCCATCCCTTGTATATGTATTAAATGGATTATGTCCCATACATGAGGGGTCAGATTGACCTTAGGTCAACATGAATGTGACAAGAATCTCAGCCTCAGGGTGGCCTTTCAGCATTCCATCATCAGATTTTCAATTGGATGGATGGTTGAAGAGTTGGAGTAGTTGACGCCTGTCCATTAAAGTATGAGGTTTGGTTATCTTAATATATATCTGAGCACTTATGGCATATATGTTTAGAGATGGTAATCTGGACCAACTGATGATTGCTGGTTTAGCATGAAATACTTATATTGGTGATTATTTATCTTTTCGACATATATGTGTTCAAGTGTATCAGTATTATAAGATAGTGTGGAGAGTGGTGAGTTGTGTGAAAGTCTGTGTTCATATACCCTATATATAATATTAAAGTCTAACTTTTACAAAGGATTTTCTTTCTATTTCCTGAATAGTCTATTCTGCACCTCTGATGAATTGTTTCAAATGTATGATGTTAACAATATTCCTTTTATAGTATTTATTTCTTTAATATTTGATGATGGGATATTTGTGAATATATCTCAAATTTCATTTCATAATACTTTTGTGTGACAGAGTGGGATAAACTAAGAAGTTATTCTGGACATAATCTGATATTAATATATATCAGAATAAAGGATCAGTTCAGTTCTAATCAATGAAACTGCAAATTAATATCCTGGACAGTTCATTGGTTAAAATTTGGAGAACATATGACATTTTCATATGAATAGTTATCATTCAGAAATGATGGCAAAATAATTGTTCGTTTAATTAAAACATAATCTGGGAAAACAGGTATGAAAATATTTAAGACATCCAGTAAGTGTGAATCCCTCCATCAAATATAAATCAGAGAGAAAATTCAAAATTTAACTAGAGTTGTTACACTTGATATCCTAATATAAATTCTTTAAGATTCTTTGGGGTCTATTTGAAACCACCCAAAATTATGCATAACGAAGTCAGCAGAATAAAATTTCATATCTAAATATATCAAATAACTTTCCTTCTCTAAGAAAAATACATTGAACACCTATTTTCCACGTTAAAACAGAACATTGTTAGAATGGTTTATCTCAGATAAGTAATACATGGATAAACCACTAAACATCACATGATCACTATCTCATACTAGCACAATAATTGTTATTAAACAATTCAAAACAAAACAACACTCTAGTAGGCACTAGATAGGGATTTTATGCACAAGCCTTCTGGCATCCATTGATTGCTCTTGTTAGCACAAGATGGCACTACTATATGGAGAGTGTTGTTTTGTTTTGAATTGTTTAATACATGGATAGTGGACCAGAAATGTTTATCTTTGTTAATTGAAAGTGCTTTTTTGCTATGTTTATGGCGTAGTATGAGATTTTGATGTTATGAAAGTAAGATGAAAATATTTGGATTCACTTTATCATAAGTTTAATTATAAAATGAAACCATAAGATCATAAGTTTCATTTATTACTATTAGATCGAGTATGTGTGAAGAAATGTATAAACTAGTGAACTTCAAATAAGGAATTCAATTTCCCAACATAAGCAATGAAAATTTTGTAAATATAAATAATATTTTTCATAGTAAGCATTTCTGTGTGTGCTCTCTACTTCAATTGTGCTTACATTATCAGTATATGAATTTTATATAATACATGTGATTGTGATTTACATGGATTTCCAAAACTCTTTGTACAAAGATTATTTTTAATCAGAAAAATAAATTAATAAAAATCTTGTTACATCTAGATAATGGAATAATTTTGGTAAGAAAAACACCTGAGTGACCTTATGGAGAAAGATATTTTACTTTCACATTTATTATACTATTATATTTTGCTTTTTTAAAATTATTTTCATCAATAAAGATATCACATTTATCTGTTCCTGTAGGAAGATTTCTATAATTAGATTCTATTGTATTTGTGATTTCTTTCTTTGATGAACAGAAATTATTTTTATTTTGGACTGCAAATGTGATTTAAATTATTAGTTCATTATCATGATAAACATAGCAATCATATGTTCAGGTCCATAGCAACAGAAAAATTATATTAAAGTATAGTTTACATGAAAATTGATCAAATACTGTATATATAACTTATCATTAATAGTATTCCTCTGTATTAAATTTTGGCAAACGTCAAAGCTATTGACTTTGATGGTCCTTCCTGGAAATGGGATAGTACAATTTAGTTCTATCACTGAAGTAATGCTTATAAGAATGGAGGAATTATTGATCAATTTAATTTTATAAGAGTATGCAAGATTCAGGATGTTGGTGCTGCTCAAAATCCTGGCAGTCGTAAGCTCTGAAAGTTCTAATTCTCAATAAAGTAAATTCCAAAACTAAAAATGTTGACAAACAAAATTTAGACAATATCAATTTCAATGTGAAACCATTTGCATAAAATTTAATGTTTAAATAAATTTACTAATTGGAAACTTTGCTTTAAAAGATTGATTTCAAATAGAATTTTCTTTTGTTTATGTTAAAATAAAGTTATGTTTTCCTGCCTGTGATATTAAAATATTTAAAAGAATACACCGAGTGTAACATCATGAAGATAATCTAATAAAGCTCTATTTTTATGATTAACTACAGTCATAATTCTGTTCTCCCTAATGACTTTCTTGTTTTGGTACAGGTCTTTCTGAATGCAGTTTAGCACATTACAGTTCAGTTAAATTAAGCTAGTTTATGCTAAATTTAACAAAACCAGCAAAAAATTTTATTACCAAGAATGTATGGGATACTATATGTCTTATCTGCTTGGGTCTAGGACGCCATATTGAATTTTTTTAAAAACTGGCATGAGACATCTTTTTCACAATAACGTCAGTTTTAATAATGTTAGAGCAAAAAAAATTACATTGATAGAAACTAGAAAAACTAAGGAAAACAATAAGTCTAAGACAAATAGTGATTATTATAAAAATAATGTAAAAAATAAATTTCCACATCCGAAATAATTATTACTTTATTGTTTGTTAATAATTTGTAATTCATTATGAACTGAGTTTAAATTACATCTTCAGTGATAATTTCTTTGTATTCCTCACAAAATTATCTTTAAAAACATATATAACGTGTCTTACCTGAGATAATCCATAGCTTCACAATCTCCAAAAGTGTTCGCATAAGAATTCTTCATTTTTATCTTGTACCCCCAAATTGACAAATGTCAAGGCGTCTGGAAGAAAAAACGTTCACCCTAATAAAAAATAAAAAAAACCATTAAAATTCTATCAGAATGCAAAAATAACGAAGGAAGTGAAAATATTATTACTTACTATTATAAATACAATAAAAAAATTAAATGTCATATAATTTGACATTCTAAATAAGATTATCATGGTACAGGTATGTGTATATTATAAAACTGGTGTATATGTATGCATCATGCAAGTTCTGCTAATGATTATGGGAAAACTCAAAAGCCTGATAAATAAGATGCACTATTTTGATTTTAAATTCTCCATAAACCAACCTTGTTTATAACATCATCATACTGAATAATCATTGACCATACAGAAAATAATTTACAAATTTAGAATATGAAAAAATTTCTCATTTCAATAGGCATTCAAAGATTACTAAAAAGATTCTAAGGCACATATTTATATAAAAAATATTTATATTCTATCTCTTTCGAGATATGTCTTCCAGAGAAGCATACCTGTTCATATAATCTAATATAAATATGCAAAATATTTTATATTATTCAATATTATTATTAATAAAACATAATTCATTCCAGATCTTGATACCAATTGGCAAAAGTAATCAGTAATGAAGCTGTTACAAAATTCTAATAAGGAAGGCAATCTTATGCCTCTCAAATATAAAATGTAGTTGGTAAAAAGCCAAGTTAGTAATGCAACAATTAATGAAAACTAAATTAGTAAAACAAAAACAATGAAAACCATGTTAGTAAAACAATAAATCAGTAAAAACAGAATAAAAAAATATTGTATTATATACAACCAAATTGTTAGAGAGGAATAAATTATAAATAGTCTTTGATCAGAGTGTCAACCATTTGTCCATTGTGCTGGTAGCTAAAACAAAACAACAACAAAAAAAAACAATAATAAAAACATTACCTTTCATATGTGCTACCCATCACAGAATAAAAAAATCAGTCGGTCAGGTTGAATTCACCTAAAATATAAAATCAAAAGAATATAAAGTAATATTCCATGTGAAAAGTTATTAATCTTGCTGGAAAACAATAAACAAAATAATAAAATGCAAATATAACTTACCCATTAAAACTATTCAAAAGTCATATCCCTCATCCGAGGCATCTGCATTTGAAGACCTTCAGATTACATGTTAATTACAATCCCAGCATGTCCATTTGTGATGAAACTGCAGCTCATGGTTGGGGTAAAACTGTTACAACAGGATTAGAATCACTTGCTACCTTTTTAGTGTGATAAAAAACAAAACATCCTCTTTGTGAGTTATTACAAATAGATACCAGCCCACATTCCAAACAGCCAAAGTGAGTTTCATGTCTTCGTCTTTTTTTAGACACACAACACAATGCTAACTTATGGGAATGTTATGATGATGAAGATCTACATGTGTAGGTTGCCATGTGATCGCTGAGCTAGATGTGGAAATACATGTGATTTAGGGGAATATTTTATCTTTGAGGAAAATCCATCAATTAACATGTTGGATAAGGTTCTCCAAAACTGTAGATGGCTCAAGACAGTCAAATTTTTAGATGACCTATAAATAGCATACAAAATGTATGCATTGGAAATTGCAGTGTCAAAGCAATACCAGAATAGTCGCAATGGCCATCGTGGAGATTTTCTGTCCCAACCATATTGAATTCACTTTTGATTAGCTAAGTCAACACCACCCACGTACTTGTTATACATTTTTATTGCAGGTGGATGTGGAAATATTTCTTGTGATCCAATTTTATTTTGTCGGCTAACAACAGCATCTCCAGAACATGCATAAGCATTTGTGATAATAGCTATTGGCTTTTTGTCCATCCATATTGAAAACTGAAGATCAGTATCTTTATCCATGACAACATTAGTCTCCTCTTTTCATTTTCTTTTTATTACTGTGCAATTCGACAATGCTCTTTGCAATACCTTTTCTTTTTATATTTATTATTCCACAGATATATAGTTTATTTTCATAAAGTTCTTTGGCTAGTTCCACACTCGAAAAAAATCTGTCACAGAAAATAATGTGATGTTGTTTTCCAAGATGTGGAAGAACTACCGACTTCATGGCATGAGTATTAAGGTATTGAGAAGCATTTGAGAATGAGTCTTTGCCTATATACATTTCTATGTAATACACATAATCTTTATGACTATCAGCACACATCCACCACTTGAAGTCTCTCTTCAGTAGCTTTGATTTATTGTATTGTTTCATAGTATTGTGGCCTAAACATTTTGTGATTGCCTCATCAACTGCAATTTCCCTGTGCATCTGGTATAATTTATATTGCATTTTTTTTATTATTGGTATAATTTTATAAATATGGTTAAAATCTTTACTGTTTTTATTCAGAATTGTTTTGTAATTATTGAAATGTATACATGATAAAATATTGTTAAATCATTTACATGGCATTATATTAGCAAAATATGGGACCCTCACACTAGGATTAGAGCTTCAAATGTCCTTCAATCAGATGACAGGGGCCTTACATGAAATTTCCAATGTCATCCCCCAAATGGCAGACAATTCACGATCTGTTACATTTACCCAATCACACATACATTTATCTTTCGTGGCATATTTATTTGATTCATGAATAATTGTTGCTAAAAGTTTTTTATCAAATAACATAAGAAAAAAATCTAAAATAGAATACTCACCTAGAATAGAAAACTTCAAACCTGAAGTGTTGGAAAATTCTCTACATTTATCGGTTCACAGGTTATGTTTGGAAACATATGACTGTTACTAGTTGATAAACCTACTCTATTGGTATAGTCCAGAAGAACACTTTCTTCTGATGATGATGAAAAATATTTTTTTATCAAATAACATAAGAAAAAAATTTAAAATAGAAAACTCGTCTATAATAGAAAACTTCAAACCTAAAGTCTAAGTAAAATTCTCTACATTTATCAGTTTGCAGGTCACATTTGGAGGCATATTACTGTTACTAGTTGACAGTCATAGTCTATTGGTATAGTCCGGAAACACACCTTTAGTTTTTGTTTTCTTTTTGCCTAGTAAAACAGTTTCTTCTTCAGATGATGAAAAAGATTCTTCTAAATTGCTCTATGTAATGCTATCCTCATCCTCAGATTCAAAGAACTTAGAGCAAATTCATCAGCACTAAAATAATCCATATCTGAATCCAAATTTGCAGTTGGTTTCTTTTCCGTGCTTTTGTGTCCATATAACGTAATAAACTGTGGAAAAAAAAGAATAACTGGCCTTATTTGTAAAAAAAATAATTTTTTATTGGAGAAAAATATGACTACTACCGACAGAACGAAAAAAATAACAATGAGAATTATGGTATAGGTGCATGCATAGTTCTCACAGTTTTTCTGTAATTTCAAAAAGAAAACTGAACTTCAATGCATGAACAAATATGCACGGGTCACCCGATTAAGGATGGAAAGCAGTTATAATGGGAATAAAAGCTTGGAAATGCAGGCAAATTTTTTTTTTTTTTATCTTGATGAATCTTAATACAGTTCAGTTAAATTAAGGTAGTTTAAACTAAATATAACAAAATCAGCAAAAAATAAATTACCAAGGGTGTAATGGATACTACATATGCAGGCAGGAAATTTTTTTTATATTTTGATGAATCGTAATACTTAACATTACAGTTCAGTTAAATTTTGTTAGTTTAAGCTAAATATAAGAAAATGAACAAAAAAATTTATTACCAAGAGTGTATGGGATATGTCTCATAATGGAAATAAATGTAAGCTCAGGAATGTAGGCAGGACATTTTTTTTTATTTTGATGAATCTTAATAATTTAACATTACAATTCAGTTAAATTCAGCTAGTTGAAGGTAAATTTACCAAAATCAGCAAAAAAATTTATTTCCAAAATTATATGGGATAATACATGTTTTATAATGGGAATGTAACCTTGGGATTGCAGGCAGGGAAAAATTTCTTTATTTTGATGAATTTTAATACCTTAACATGACAGTTCCGTTAAATTAAGCTAGTTTAAGCTAAATATAAAAAAATCAGCAAAAGAATTTATTACCAAAAGTGTATGAAATACTACATATCTTATAAGGGGAATGTAAACTTGGGAATGCAGGCAGAAAATTTTTATTTTATTTTGATGAATATTAATACTTTAACATGAGAGTTCAGTTAAATTAAGCTCGTTTAAGCTAAATTTACCAATATCAGCTAAAAATGTTACTACCAACAGTGTATGAGATACTAAATGTCTTATAATGGGAATGTAATTTTGGGAATGCAGGCAGGGCTAATTTTTTCTATTTTTATGAATCTTAATACTTTAGCATTACAGTTCAAATAAATTAAACTAATTTGAGCTAAATATAACAAAAATCAGTAAAAATTTATTATCAAGAGCGTATGGAATACTACATGTTTGATGATGGAAATTTAACCTTAAAAATGCATGCAAAAAAAATTTTTTTTTTATTTCCTCAATTTTAATACTTTAACATTTGAGTTCTGTTAAAGAGAATTTAAGCTAAATTTGACAAAATCAACCAAAATTTCTATTACCATGTCTTAAACATAGGTAAATAAGCATTTATTTATATAGTGCTATGTTTATAATTGTAATACATTAAAAATCAGCCTTTACAAGCTATTGTGCATGCGCTTTTTATGAGTCTTAATAATAAATGAATACTTTCATTCCCAGCACAAGATATAGTATTTAGAAAAGAATAAAATGAATCCACTTATTCTTTCCAACCCAAATGCATATATATGGGCAAATCTTAAATACTAGAAATGAAAGCGTGAGGAAAAACCACTCACTTTAAATTACTTTTTCCAGTATTTAAGATTTGCCCATATATAAGCATTTGGGTTGGAAAGAATAAGTGCATTCATTTTGTTCTTTCATAAATACTATATCTCGTGCTGGGAATGAAAGTATTCATTTATTATTAATACTCGTAAAAAGCGCATGCACAATAGCTTGTAAAGGCTGATCTTTAATGTATTCTTGTAATGGGAATGTAAGCTTACGAATGCTGGCAATGAAAATTTTTTTATTTTGGTGAATCTTAATACTTTATCATTACAGTTCAATTAAATTAAGCTAGTTTAAGCTAAATATAACAAAATCAGCAAAATATTTTTTTACCAAAAGTGCATGAGATGCTACAATGCTTATATTGGGAAGGTAACCTTGGGAATGCAGGCAGGGAGAAAAAATTCTACTTTGATGAATCTTAATACTTTAACATTACAGCTCAGTTAATTTGAACTAGTTTTAGCTAAATATAACAAAATCAGTAAAAAAACTTATTAACCCAACTGTATGGGATACTACATGTCTTATAATGTGAATGTAGGCCTAGGAAAGCAGGCATGGAAAAATGTTTGATTTGATGAATCTTAATACTTTACCTTTACAGTTCATTTAAATTAAGCTAGTATAAGATAAATTTAACAAAATCAGCAAAAAATATTATTAGAGAGGGTGTGGCATACTACCTGTCTTGTAATGGGAATGTAACCTTGCAAACGAAGTAGGGAAAATTTTTTATAGTTTGATGAATTTTAAATGAAGTTAGTTTAAGTTAAATTTAACAAAATCAGCAAAAAATAATACATGTCTTATAATACATGTCTTATAATGGGAATATAAGCCTGGAGATGCAGGCAGGGAATTTTTTATTTTATTTTGATGAATCTTAAATTGCATTGCAGTAACACACACACACATATATATATATATATTAAACTGGGTGCTGTATTAGCTCACTTGGGGAACTCATTCTAGCATGAAATTTTACTTCTTAATAAAAATAGCAATTGTGAAATATAAACTTGTGAATCAATATTGCATGACTTACTTTTATATATAGAAATATGATATTGTAAAATTCAATCTACATCACAGCAATTTCAATATTGCTTTATTCCATCTCCCTTAGGCAAAGAAGCATAATATCCATAACGTACCCATGCCAAAGCCAAAGCTATACAAAATATATAAATGTGACCATGTTTGAAGGACATAGATCTTCTCAGCTGCAGAATTTAACACCTATCATTCAAAGCACTTTTTTGTTTCAGAGTAAAAGTTTAGAACACCAGTTAACTACACTAGTTAACATGCTCTGAATAATGGTAAACTAATTCAGCACCCAAAAAATCCTGACTAGCTCAATCATAAGAATAATATAATACATTACTGCTTTCATTAGTGGTAAAAGAATTGACCGACAAAATATTAAGTTTGAAGACAATTTATTTTAACTAAATACTTATTCTTATAATTTTTAAACTAGTTTTATAAATGCTCAATTAGTCCAATATTGATAGTTTATATAATAACCACACACACATTCTTAATAATATACATTATAGTATAACATACAGTTTCAAATAATACAAGGCATTTAAAACACGCTCATCAATAGTTCATTTTATGCATGCTATAGCGTTCATTGGTTTTTCTGACTCTGGAGGGTTCAAATTATTGCAATGGCTACTTTAATATCAGAAATGGATTAAGAAAATGTTATTCATTACCTATAGAATTTTGGAATGGGTCAACTTCTTGCTGTTTGCTGCTTCATGTGAGTTTTGCCAACCGGTTGGACTTTAGGCTTCTATGGAGGTTCCTGTTTGCTATTCATAATACTCTTATTCAAGACAGTTAGATATCTCTGGCAGTTTCAAATTACTAGGCTGGCATCACTTTTTTTGGGCAGGTTGCTGATGTTCCACCAGATTGAGGCTGGAGTCTGGACATATGCTTCCGATGACTGCTAACACTGCAGTCATGAAAAAACAGACTCTGGATATGTGACAAGACTGACTGAAGACTCATTGTAAAAACTGATTGTAAATCTGATTGAATGATGAAAAACTGACTATTAATGTGAAGACCTGTTATCATTTTTTTAATTTGTTTCTATACCCACCAGCTATAACCGTTGTTGAAAATTCATCCACTGCTTTTGATAAGATTTTAATTAATTAATCCTGTTTTTAGTTAGTAGCTATTGCAAATCCCTGTTGTTTATGGATTTTTGCTTAGTAGCCATTGCTAATTGTTTTTATATAGCTTATGATTGTATACAATCCTTGAAAGAAATTCCAATTATATGCTTTCATTTATTTTTCAATATTTAACATTCATATTCTATTTTATTAACATGCACACATTTTACTATATTTCTTTATATTTAAAATCAATTCATTATTTACAATCTCATTTATTTTAAATAAATGGGAAAAGATTTTTTAGTGTTATTTTAAGATTTCTTTCCCTTTTTCTTTAATAGTTTAAACGAAAAGAGAGTACTTTTAATTTCATAGAAATTTATTCTTTAACTGTTATTTACTTGAAATTCTACTTCTAACTTTTCTAAGTTAACTCCCCCCCCTTCCAATTATTATTTAATATGTAAAACTCTGAATTGACTTTGAGTTGTATTTTGTTTTAAACTAATAAAAAAAAAACTCTTCAGACTTCTATAAATTTATTTATTTTCAAATGAGATGTTTTTCTCTTTTTTAAATGAGATATTTTAATTGTTATTTACGGACAAATTATTCTGCAATAATTTTATTATTTATTAATTTTAAAACTTGGTGTTTATGCAAATTTTTACTTCCTATAATTGTAACTAACAATTTTTCATGAAGCTCTATCATTAGCGGTACAATATATATAATACATAGATATTAATACCCCAACCCTGGTTTATTAAGTAAATGAAATACTCTCAATTCAAAACACAAGTTAAAACTTTTTAAGAGAAAAAAATGGTTCTTAGTCAATTCATTTATAGAGATAAAAGAGAGATGATCAATGTTTTGTCTTAAATTTTTTTATCGTGCTTTGGATTGAGGGTATTTCATTTATTTAATAAACCAGTGTTGGAGTATTAATGTTGTTGTATTACATAATATTAGCCACCGGGAAGTTTATACTTATATATATATAATAAAGAGCAAATATTTCTAAACAAGCTTATTTTATTATTTATTTAAGATAAATGCTATAATAGAAAGCATTCAAATGTTTATCTATGATTATCCTCACTCCCAGACCGGTTTCAAACTATGACTCTCTTCAGTGAGGAGCTAGGACAATATAAATTAGTGCTGCATTTCCCAAATTTCATAAAAATTGAGAATAACATTATAGTATAACTTGGAAATTTTAATAAACTTTTCTCAGAACAATGTAATTCAAAATAAATACATACAAAATGTATATACTTTATTTAACCCTAATAGTATGGTATGCTTAGCATGCTTTCTACTACCTGGTAGTCAAAAGCATGCTAAGCATACTATGCTGTTATGATTAAATAAAGCTTTTTTCTATATACATTTTGTATGTATTTATTTTTAATTATAAGTTGTTTATTATTTAGACAATCATTGCAGTTTTAGTAGATTCAAAAAGATCACCATGAGACTATTCTTCAATTTTGTATGGAGAGTTTGTGTTTAGCATTATTTCTTTCAGAACAGATGATGCTGGAAGATGTAGGTTCAAAGCTATGGTTCAAACTTGGACTCATGATCAAGCAAAATGGATTTAATTTCCATGTTTGCTTTAGGCATGAATCCAAGCTCACCACAGCTTTGAACCTACATCTGCCAGCATCATCTGTTCTGAAAAAAAACAACAATGCTAAATACAAAGTTAAGGTGGGGTGGCATATTGCCAAAAACATATACACAATAAACAAAAAGAAATCCTGCATTCCTCTTTCAAAAAGGTGGCTCATTTAAATGAACTCATTTTACATCCTCTATTCAAATTTTATGCAAATCCCCTATCTTGTTTATTCTTTGATAAATATCAAAAGCTCCTTGAACAATTATTTTTATGAATATGACTACCAGGTAATTGAAAGCATGCATACCATCCCATGCTATTAGGACTAAAAAAGCTTTGCTCTATATATATCTTTTATATGTATTTATTTTGAATGACATTGAAGGGGGGAGGGAATTTTATTCTTAATCAATACAAAACAAATTATTTAAGCTGTTGATATTTTTGGAATTTAAGATCGTAGAGATGTTCATTGTCATGGTTTTAGCTAGGATTTTACATTGTTGAGATTATGGCATTCAGGATAATGGGGTAAATCCATAAGATAAAAATTCTTTGATACGCACCAAATTTTTTTGTCAATTTTCAGAATTTGAACCTAATTGTGTTTTCAATGTCTTATGTCACTTATTCAACTGCAAAAGCCTACAACATCAATTGCTTCCAAGAATTCTGTTTTTTTTTTTTAAATTCTTCTCTAGAAATATTAAGTAAATGAATAAAAAGTTACTTGGAAAAATGAAATGCACCACAACTGCAATTATTCCATTTTGCAAAGGTTTACCATATATAATCACTATCTGGAATTAAATTAATAATTTGATTTTTGGGTGATATCTTTAATAGCTTGATTCATTTCAATTATTCATATTAACTTAAAGATCATTAGTGCTTGTCATCTTACCCAGAGTATTAAATTCTGCATCCATAGGTAAATTGTGAAGAGTGATTTGGTGATAACTAGCGTCCAATTTGTTAACAGTCGCTAGGAAGTTTGATTATTGTTCAAAATTAATTTTGACAGAATTTTTGACTAACGATTTTAAAAACAAATTTGTTTCTTATTTACACACAAATATTTACAATATATGCATCAACTAAAATTAGACATAATTTTGATAAAAATGCCGATTAATTGTAATATAAAATTATACGAATCATTCTCCGTAATGGTAAAGCAATGCTAAAGCGTATTTCAAATGCTGACACAAACCATATACCTTATAGCTATCAGAAAACATCAATATATCCGATTATATAATTTAAAATTACTCCAAAATTAAATAGTTTAGCATTATTTACTATGTAGATAATTAAACTTTCAGTCAATAAATATTATTGCAACATGTTAATACAAATAGCTTGTTAATAAAGACGCTGCATTGCATAATGAAGCTAAGTAGTCAGAAATCTATCATGAGTCATAGAAAATCATTGCCATTTAATGCCTGTATTTACTTTGAAATAATTGATAAGATAAAAATATATATATATACAAGAAGACCCAAAAATAATCGTAATTCTTCTCTGGTAAGTGCGCCTGTTGTATATGCTTCTGCTGTTATGTACTTCTTATGAGAACTCTTTTGCAACAAAATGCCAAATTATGTTACTATATGACATCATGGTGCCGTTTAGCACATTGCTTTGTAAAGCGCATTTTATGTATTTATCAATTTTTTGTAATCACTGAAAAATTGGAATGTGAAATTGTTTTCTTTTAGGAAAAATGGGCAGAAAAAAAAAGGTGTAACACTTGAAACAGATTACAAAAAATATGTTCTGGGGTATAATATAAGTTTACAAATGATTTAATGAATTGCCAAATTCACCATGTCCCCAAAAAGCATAACAAACGAAGTTCAATATCAAAATAATGTTTACATATATTTTATTTTTGATGCAAACCAGTTTTCTCTCAAAATTTGTTCTTAATGGTCAGATGTTTTATTTACAAGTTCTGAAAATTTTGTGATGTAGTAGAATATAAATGTCCTGATTTTGTGGCAAAGTAAGGAGTGCCAGCTTCACCATGACAATTTCTCTGTGAGCAGTCTTAGGTGTGAAACAATTTTTAATTGAATTATACATGACCCAGTTTATCTGTTATATTTGCTTACTCTGTATGATTTTTTCTTCTCTCAAATAAAAAAAATGCCTCAAACTTTTTTTCTTTTGTTGACTTCGAAAGTGATGAAAAAACCAAAAATGACAGTTGTTAAAACGCTTCACTTTGTGTTTCCGGACTCGTTTGAAAAGTGAAGAACATGTTTAGACTGGCATATTGTATTAAATAGACAGCACTTTGAAGATTAAATTTACAACACTTAAAAATAAATAAACAATTTTTTATTATAAAATTTAAGTTATTTTTACCCTCTCATATATTTCTCACATTTATACATCCTGGATAAGATCATAAATGAAGAAGGAGGCAGTGCAAAGAGGAAGGCCCTGAAATACAAGACCTGTATTAATGGCCCGTCACAATCAACAAAGACTGCATTTATAATGATATAAAAAAAGGAATATCGTTGAAGTTTCAAGAGTCAATATATTGATGAATGCTGGTTCAGCACGAAGTGTATCTGGGCATCATTTATTTTTTCCATATGATTATGTTCCATGAACGAATGATGGAACAGAAGTTTGAAATATATTTAAATACATATAATATGAAGTTAAGGTTATATAGCTCAAAATTTGACTAAATATTTCTAATGTATCTATAGTGTGTGAGTTTGGTCTGTTCTGGATAGCTGCGATAGGATTGAGCTAAGATAAAAAAAAAAAAATTGAATATATATATGTTTGCACATACAGGAGTATGGTAGAACAGTAAAATCATAGAATTTAGCCAAGAGAAAGTTAAAATATTGAAAATCACTATTGAATTAAATTTTTTTTATCTAAAGTTACTGCTGATCTTATATGATGAAAGTCATAAAAATACGATTATAATAAATTAAAACTTATAATATTAATAGGCATACAGTATTAAAATAATTATGTGGATATATATAAAATATTTATATAAAGAAAACGTATTATCACATAACTTTTTTTCTTCAATATTTAGAATTATTTGATAAGTTTTACGAATTTAGACACAACTTCCTATAGTTAAAATTGAATAAAGATAATGAAAATGTTGTAAGGTAATATTAATAAGAATTCGTATTTAATATGTTATGAAGGAAAAAAAAAATTGTATTGCATTTTCAGCAGTAAAATTGTCTGCTATGAAATAAAAATTACATCAGTTATAAAAAAAATCTTAGATATTACCATACAATTTTATGAGAGTAAACATTACTAAAATTAACATACAAGATCAAATTTATGGATATTAGGAAATAAAATAAAATTTATTTTACTAATTGATTTTTGAAAAGTAAATTTTGAGGCTGAAGAATATTCAGATAAAAAGAAAATATTTGTTCTTTCTTGTATTAAATTTATTAATTAAATAAATTATCGATGAGAGTCATCAAACAACAAATATGTTTAAACCACCAAACATCACATGATCACCATTTCTTATACTTGCTCATAACTATTATTAAAATAGGCAAAACTCTCCATATAGTAGTGCCACTCAGTGCAAACCAGAGTAATCAATGGATGCCAGAAGGCTTGCAAATAAAATCCCTATCTAGTGACTACTCATCCAATATCCCCAGATTAGTTTCTAGCTTGTGGTTTTCATCAGTGAGAAACCTTGGATCTGAGAGCACTGTATCTAGATCTTAGGATCTAATGCAACCGTCCACCTTTTATCTCTAAACTAGAAAACTATCAGTTTAAAATTAAAAATATATTTTTCAATCCAAATTCATTAAATGGAGAGTTGCATTAGATCCTAAGATCTAGGTGCAGTGCTCTGAGATCCAAGGATCACCACTGATGAAAGCCACAAGCTAGAAACTAGTCTGAGGATATTGGATAAGTAGGCACTAGATAGGGATTTTATGCATAAGCCTTTTGGTATCCATTGGTTATTCTAGCTTGCACTGAGTGGGACTACTGTATGGAGAATATTGCCTGTTTTAATAAGTTATGAGCAAGCATAAGAAATGGTGATCATGTGATGTTTAGTAGTTTAATACTAATCCTGCATAATAGAATAGTGGTGGATATAGTTAGAAAAGAATCAAAGACACCAAAATGTATGGGTACTGAACTGAGTTCAGACCTATGTGATTATATAAGCTAATGAGCTTGGATTGAAAATATTGTATTTTCAATTTGACTCATAGTTTTGTAGTTACGTAGAGATAAAAGGTGGCTTCTGGAAGGTTGCATTAGATCCTAAGATCTAGGTGCAGTGCTCTCAAATCCAAGACTCTTCACTGATGAAAGCCACAAGCTAGAAACTAGTCTGGAGATATAGGATGAGTAAGGATTAGATCGAGATTTTATGCACAAGCCTTCTGGTATCCATTGATTACTCTGGCTTGCACTGAGTGGCACTAAAGTATTGCCTGTTTTAATAACAATGTTATCCAGTAATTAAGCCAACAAATAACATATAGCTTGTTTTCTGATTCAAGAAACATAAGTTATCATATGGGAGGACATACGTGTATGAGATATGAAAAGCAACATCAGATAATTGTTCTTTAGTCTTTCAATTGTATTTTCAATTAAACTAGTTGAAAGTGAAATTCAGTCCTTAGTAGACTGAAGACATCAATATTTGATTTTCTTAATAATTAGAGGTTCTTCAAGAAAATAATTTACCATTTAATTTACTGGAAAGGTTATCCATATCATTTTTCCATCATAGCTATGGGATCTTTATATTACTAATAGGCTGGTTTCTTAAATGTCAATCTTGTTAAATAGTTGTTGGAAAAAATAGATATAGAACCATATAAATGAGATATAACTTGGAAATCCATCAATAAATTGAAAATGTTGTGAAAAAAAAATGAAATAAAATTTAGCAAAACTGCTGATATAGTATAGCTATGGAAAACCAAAGCTTTGGAAGAGGAACTTTCTAACACGAAAGATTAACCTGCAAAGATGATTATTTTGAATATTATCAAAAGTAAATATTAAATAAATAAAAAGATCTGCAAATAAAGATATTACTAGATTGATCTTACTGAAAATTAACAGAATCTTAATTTCCATTATACCCAACTTAATTCAAATATTTCAAGATGTTAGCATTTGATTAGTAATAGATTATTAATCTGTAAAGTTTTCAATTATTTTGTCAAATTTATGTTATTATATATGAAGGGATACCCCAAATAACCAGAATTTTATAATAAAAAATTGTTTATTTATCTTTAATGTTATAAATTTAATCTCTTTCAAGGTACTGTCCATTTAGTACAATACACCAATCTAAATGTGTTTTTCACTTTTCAAAATACTAGTCCAGAAACACTTACAAAGCGAAACTTTTTCATGCCTGTGTTGTTGAAGTCCACAAAAAAAATAATAATTGAGGCACTTTTTCATTTGAGAGAATAAAAAGAAATCACATGGTCAAAGATCAAGTGAATATGATTGGTAAATAAGCTGGATTATGGTGAGTTTAATTAAAAATTGTTTCGCATTCAAGACTGTGCAGAGAGGCATTATTATGGTGAAGCTTGGACTCCTCACTTTGCCACAAGAGGGCATTTACATTTTACTGCATCATGCAAACATTTCAGAACTTGTGATAGATAAAATATCTGACCATTACAAACTAATTTTGAGAGAAAAATGCCATTAGCATAAAAAAATAGCATTACCTTGACCTTGGATTTCACTCACAATGATGTGGTGAATTTGACAATTTCATTAAACCATTTGCAAACTAGTATTCTCCCCAGAACAGCTTTCTTATAATCTGTTTCAAACATTACAACCGTTTTCTCTAAAAGAAAACAGAATTTCATATTATTCCAACTTTTCAGCCATTACAAAAAAAACAAAACAAATAAATATGGGAAACACACTTAACAAAAAAATGTGCTATGTGGCATGACTTCAATGATAACATTATTTGTCAGTGTTGCAGAAGGGTCTCCACATGAGGTATGTAACAGCAAAAGCATGTACAACAAACACACTTAACAGAGAACGATTTTGCCTGCCTCCCCTGTATATTTTTGCTATGAGATATTAAACAATGTAACCTTTCATTTTAAGGAGATATTTCATAAAAATGCAGTATATTCACGTGTTTGACGAGGAGAGTTAATAAGCTCAATTAGATATATACAAATAAAAAAAATATGCAGTGGTGAGTTACAGTGTAACTACCATATAAGGATAACTCAATGCATTGGTATGGAATATGATTTTATATATATTTAAAATTTGTTGGTCATATAACATTAATTCATTAAAATATTACTTTAAAAAAAAAAAAAAGCGATTGTATTCATTGTTTATTTAATCCTTAACCTGATTGTATAATAGTTTATTACACATGTGATGGGTCATCTAACGTATAGAAGAGTTCATTTCAATGTGCTTCCAAGTTGTGTCAGACTATGCATAATTTATTAAGATAGAATAGATACTTAAGGAGTAATAAAGGATAAACAAATGAACTCTCTAAATCTAAAGATAGCACCAAAGATGTAGAAGTTTTTTTATTCTTAAAACAAATAAAGTAGATTTGTGCTAGCGAAAATTATTTTTACGGACAGTTCAGATGAATGAGTAAGAAGGATTATCAGTAATGCAAATTGATAATATTGAGTTGTTCTAATTATTGACCAATATTATACTGGATGAATACATTTTGGTTGTTAGCATTTTAATATTAATGGTCTATTTGACTTCATAGCATAGAAGTTAGTGCATCTTTTAAAACCAAGTAAATCTTGGAAATTTTTCTAAACATAAGCAGAATTAAGATTTTTCTTTCATGAAACTAAATTACCTAGGCATCCAGTGATAACTATTATCAACTAAAGGGTAATAATAATGGGATAATCTGAGCTAGCCAAATAAATGACAATATTCCCATAACAGTAGACATAAAGAAATACTGATTTCACTCTTGGAGAAAAATGCAATTACGGTCTTAAGACAATGAGCATACCAACATACTATTGATGAAATATATCATCAAATGATCATACCATACATTAGACTATTATTATGTACCGTAAAAAAATGTCAAATGTAATAACATTAAATAAAGCCTAAGCATAATTAGAGGCACATTGGAACTTCATTTATGTACCAGATAAAAATGAAATTTTAATATGCTCAAACTATGCTTAAGCTCCATTATTTGATATTATTGCACCTGGCATATTTTTTATGTTACATAATAACTATCTAATGTGTTGTGAGGATATTTATTTTGCTAGCTCAGATTATCCTGTAATCTTTATTCATTAGTTGGTAATAGGTACTAATGATGGTCAATTAATTTGGTTATATAAAGGAAAATTCTTAACGCTATATATGGCGGGAAAAATTTCTAGATTTATTTGATTTCAGAAGATGCACTAGCTAGTCTGTAATATAGTCCTCCATATTTAAATTCTCAGCATTGAAATGAAAAAAAAAACATCAAAATTATTTTAAAAATGTTAACATTAATAGATTTTGGAGCAATAAAAGTAATGAAACTGGGAGGGAACAATGAAAAAGTTCAAAACCTTTTTATCAAGATGCCTTCTCAAAAAATCCAGAACTGGTGAAAAAAAAGTAATGCCAATTATAAAAATTTGCAATGGAAATGTTCATAATTATAGACATTTGTTAAATTTCTGTCAGTAGATTAATTAAGTACTCTAATAAATAAAGTGTCAACACCAGATCTATTTCATGTTTAAATTAAAGATCAGCAGAAACTAAATTATTGAAATTAATGTGATTTACATGTTTTTGTCATATAAGTAGTAAAAAATGATTATAAAACTCAAATCCTGTTATTTACTTTTACTAGAATACACTAAGTTTTAATAGAAATTTGTAATTTATTAAACTGAAGTTTTGTTGCATTTTCTCACTTCATTTAATACTTTTTGATTACCATATAATTTTTTAGTTCTAATCTTATTTGATAAACATATAAATCTGTCAATAGCTTATGTGTAACAATCACATAACATGTATTTCTATATTCATTTAGTTTATTTTTAATGCAGGGGTGGACAAATAGCGGTCCAAGGGCCACATGCGGGTCCGCTAAGATGTTTTATGTGGCTCACCAAGACAATCAGAAAAGTCTGCCTTGAACTGAAATTTCCTTCCCGTGCATGACCGAAGATTCATCTCATATTTTCCAGGATGGCCACATCAATACACATGCGCAGTGTAGATATGATGTGCAGTGCTTTTCCAGTTGATCTGGTTAATTTCGATTTTGTCTTTGCATTAGCAAATATATACACTGTCTAATTTTGTACTTCACATGTATATGTGCGTTTGTAAATTTTATTAATATTCAAAATATCACTTGTATAAAAAGTAAATTTTATTTTTTCTCAGATTATATATATATATTTGATAAGCATACTTTAAAAATTACAATAAATAACTTCCATATCAGCAAATCAAAGACAAAACAAATACTACAAAGATATTCTAAGAATAGATTTTTAAGATAACAAACTTATAAAAAACAAAAGCATTATTCTTCCATAATTAAAGAAATTCAAACATAAAATCTGTGCATGCTTTTAATTATATATTGGCAATATTTTTTCACAAAACTTACATCAACACGTAAAAAAAAAAATCATTTAAGATTTGATAGATACAGGTATTTATTATATTTTCAATATATTCTTCACAATTGCTTCTTAAACTTACAGATAATCCTGTAGAGGACTCTGTTTAACAGGTATTCCTAAATAAAATAAATAAAAAAAAAAAGGAATAGGATAAGATTGAGTTAATACAACTAAACTTTATTATAATGAAATTCTTAATTTAACAAATAAAAAAATAATTACTTTTTTTTTTTGACAAAATTTTAATTAAAGAAATGTAATTAGTTTTCATATACATTATATCCACATTAATATACAAATGTATAATTTATATTTTTTCACGAATGCTGCTTTTCAAAATTTTTATGAGTATTTTATTGTATTAAAAATAAACAAAACAAAATGAATTAACAAATATGTGTTATTTGTTTTTATAAAAAAACGTTACACAGGATAAAAATTATTTATCTTTTTCCTCACTAGATGTCAGTTCTTACACATTATTTTTCAGTCAACTTTTCTTTTTTATTCATTGTCCAAAGAGGATCTAGTTGGCTTAGTGGGTCATTAGGGTCATTTGTATTATCTTTTAAGCTGCTGATTTTGTTAACAAAACTAGCTTTTGTTATTTTTTTCTTGCCAGGTTGTGCATCTAAAGTGAAATTCAAAGGATTTAAATTTGACAAGCTACTTGGTAGATTGGACAAATTAACAAATCCTCCGTGATGCTTGGGAGAATTTGAAGTGGAATGTTGGCTAGAGATGGAGGAATTACTTTTGACTGATGTATCAGAGCCATTGCGGCTATGGGTTTTTACAAAAGAAGTGTCTTCATCATATTTCGGGAGGAGATTTAAAGTGCTTAGGTTTGAAGAATCTACAGACTGGATGGGGGTGGAATTTTTAAGCGGTTCAACAGGATGAGTAAAGGAAGATATTTCACTACTTATATTTTCTGAATAGGATATTTGAGAGTAGGGCTGGTTTACACAAAGTCCATTCAATAAGTCCTCAGTTTGTGTAGTAGAGGGCGGACTGTCACATTCCTGCTGCACAGCACTGTCCTTTTCAAAATGAATTTTTTCTAACGTTTCTTCTAGGTTGGTCAAGCTATTAGAATTAAGAATAAAAGTTTCAGTGGGATGAGACTGTCCTGATATTTTATTTTCAAACGAACTCTTTACTGACATGATTCCTCCTAATAACAATAAAAAAAAAAAAAGAGAGAATAAAATCAGGAATTATGTAAAAACAAAAATTTTAAATATTTTTTAAACAAATAAATATATAATATATATTTCTTTGTTAAAGAGAGGTTATTTTTTTAAAAAATAATAATCATAATAAAGGAAAATGAAATTTTCATAATTTGGCCAGCTTTCCTATATTTAAGTTTGATCCAAGCAAGAAAAAGACGCATGTTCGTGTAAAATATAAACAAAACAATTATAGTCAAGAGTTGTTAGCCGAGAGGTCATCGCACCCGCCTTTGCAAGCAAGTAGTTGGTTGCAGACGGGTGTGGGTTCGCGTCCCGGCCGATGCTATGACATAGGAAAAAAAACAAAAACAATTATACAAATTAAACAACAACAAAAAAGAATTACAAAATTAATTTTTTATAAGATAAGAAAAGCTGCTGAAATAAAACACATACAAGTTAGTCAAATTCTACTGATAAGAGATTACATTTATCCTTGTTTTATTTGCTAGCTAAAAATAACTAAATATCCATTTATTACTGACTAAAATTTACCGACAAACTCTGAAAGTAAAATGAATTCTAAATTGAAACTTTAAATATAAATATTCTGTTTTGATCTCTCTCTATATAGTCATTTTCAAAAGTTATTTTAATATATACGTATCTGTAATATGATAGCTGTAGTAAAATATATATATTTACACACAATGATTGGGGCTAACACAACAAATAAAACAACAACACATGTATACTGAAATAATAATATTAAATATTTATTTCTCTTCTCATCCAATAATGTAATACTTATATACTCGTTATTGATTTCAACAATAATTTATTAATATATAGTGATTACATCTTGATGGAAAAAAAAAGTACACTAACACGATTATATTAATGCTCGGTTTGACTAGAATGTATTATGTGAACACGACTGTTATACCACTTATGTGGTTGGGTAAATTGAAGAAAGTTTGTATAGTGTGTGAGATACTCGGAACTTTTGTTTTACGTGAGCGTAAGTTTAAAATTGCCTAATCTAAAAGGCTGAGTTGGTTGGAGTTGAGAAACAGGAAGAAGGTAGTGAGATTAATGACCAGGTGTCATCAAAGGCTTTACTGGAGGCAAGGAGCTGATCAAGTTTCTTCACTTTTTTGAGTGTTCGATAAAACAACGGTATGGCTTGTGAGGGGTGGTAATTCCATGAGTGTTTTACATTTTACAATCCATATGGCATAAAGGACAAAGGTGGAAAGTCTTATTATTGAAAATGTTCCGTTATGAATGGCGTTTTCATGTGAGAGAATTATGTCAGTTCTTATGTTGGAGTTGATGATGATCATATCTTTCAGCATTTTAAGTCCTGAGATTCAGTGTATAATATGCTCTATGGTTTTATCTTCACGGTAGCATAGACCACATATTGGATCATGCTAGAAAGTCCTCTGCAGTGATGAAAAAACCAATTCATGGGAAGCGCATTAAGATTAATTTTAATGATGGGGTCAAGGAATATGGATTCAAGACTCCATCTTTTGAAGTATGTAATTAGTCTTTGGTTGGTTACGTTTAGACTGGCTTTAACGGGCTGTTGATTAGGCTGTACACTTCCCATAGTGATTTTACGGTCAAGATTAGTGGGCATGATCGAGTTATATAGTTTTAAGTGTTCTACTAGTGATGATATCCATGACTTGGTAAAAGGCGGTGGACGATCAGTCGGTACAATTTTTTCAATAATGTTGGAATATCCAAAGGAGTGGATAAGATTATGCAACTGAAGTTCAAAAGCTTTATAATGCACTGAAGAGGCTTTCGGCAGATTATTGCCAGAATCATAGTGCTGTACAAAGTTTAATAGTTAAAAGTATGCTTATATATATATGGACATGTTTGATATGTAAATGAGGTTTAATATGTAAATGTGGCATTTAAATGTTTCATTTTCTCCACAATGGAACACATGAATCCTTTCTGTTGATATAATGTGGATCTAGAAATATGCCTATATATAATATATGGATGTTTTGATATGTAAATGAGGTTTCTTAATGTGTAAATGTGGCATTTAAATGTTCCATTTTCTCCACAATGGAACACATGAATCCTTTCTGTTGATAGAATGTGGATCTAGAAATATGCCTATAATATATGGATGTGTTTTGATATGTAAATGAGGTTTAATATGTAAATGTGGCATTTAAATGTTTCATTTTCTCCACAATGGAACACATGAATCCTTTCTGTTGATATAATGTGGATCTAGAAATATGCCTATATATAATATATGGATGTGGTTTGATATGTAAATGTGGCATTTGAATGTACCATTTTCTCCACAGTGGAATACATGAATCCTTTCTGTTGATAGAATGTGGATTCTTTGCGATTTCCAAAGCCTCTTTATATTTTCTTTTTTGTTATCTCTTTTGGCACAGATTGTTATCACATTGGTAGAAGTGAAAGTATGACACATAGTGAGTTTATGATTGAGAGAGATCGATTTGTATTCATTATTCTATTTGCTCAAGATTCACTGTAATATGTAAAACTATAGGATGGATTACTGCATGTGATTTTATAATGACTTGAGGAGCGGTGCTCAGCTGATATAAAAATTACATATTTATAATGGTTCAGCAATATAAACACATGTGTTTATGAGAGTGATGATAAAAACAGATTTTTCCATAGTTTTATATGCTTAATTTATAGGATACATATGAGTATAAGTTAAATAAACCCTGAAGATGACCTATATATAAAGAGATCAAAATGCAGAAAATTAACAAATAATAGCGGGAAAATCAATAAATCTCTAATGACAGAAGCATAAAAAAGCATATATATAAACACAATACTACATTACCAACATAATATTACATACATAAAAACAAACCCATAGTTTGCAATGATAGTAAGAGAAATAGAAGATTACTGAATAAATTGTTAATAAAATCATTAATATATATGGAGATACAGGTAAAAAAAAAAAATCATTTTAAAAAAAATGTATACATACTTATATTTATAAAAACAAAGCATAACGCTAGCTGAAATCTATATAAAAAATTTGAAATGCCCCATAACTATGTTCTTCAGCCACACTCCCTCTTCAACTAAAGAAAGCTTGAATTTTGCAGCCCATTAAAAAGAAAGACTTTTTCAATGTATACTGCAATGATGTTATATATATATATTCAAGCAAATTTAAATAAGACATGTGAAACTAAATAAGCAATGATCTTATATTGCAAATAAATGCATTTAATTCTAAATATTCTATGTATCGGGCATTTCAAATATTTATAGTTGTATCTTTCCAACATCTAGTTTAATTATTAAATGTTACAGAAAATTTCAAATGCTATTTATAAGTAAAGATTAAACATTTTTCGAAAAACAACTAATAATTAAAGCAGATGTCGGAAATAATTGAACATGTAATTACATAAATAATATATTAACCACATACATTTCATAGTTATTCTTTCTATTATCATTTTTAAATGACGTATACATTATGAATCAAATAAATAATCATATACCTTCCATAGCTTTGATAGAGTGGTGGATTGATAAATAAAAATCCATAATCACAATGTGGTTCTACCATTTGATCATATGACCTCCCATGTGACAATTTGACTACATTAAGTAATTGTGAATTTGTATTTAAATTTAAGAGATAAGGCTATTGAATGTAAATATGTGTTAATGTAAATTTTATGATTATATCTAAGCAAGAAATAATGAATATAAATATTTGTATTTACAGAAAATCACCACAAAATTTAATAGATTGTACCTGGACACAAGCCAATAATAAAGAGTCATGTTAGTCATCTTGCTGAAGTTTAAGAAAAAAGGAATTCGTAAGTAATAAAACACTAATAACATAAAGTGATATTGCTAACATGGCTTACTGTATATAAAAAAAATTTGGAATGACGAACATTTGCAACTGTGGATTACTGAGACATAACTCCCGACATCTTAACGGTTGATTTGCTTGCATCAATAAAGATGTGCATTTATATGTCCATAATGTTGTCACCAAATACATAAATAAATAATCAATCAAAGTAAGATTGGAATAAACAACTATGAATAACTATATTATATTTACCGAACCAGCCTTCATTTCCACTGAAACCATCTCAAAATAGTATAATATCTCGAGGGGGTCTCAATGGAGATGAAAGCCAGATCGATAAATATTATATAGTTATTAATAGTTGTTTATTTCAATCTTACTTTGATTGATTATTTATTTATCTACATTTATGTATGGAGAATAACAGTGAAGAAAGTGAACTAATTCTATTCAAAAAAGCTTTTATATGATGATCCTATAGAATATTTTGTATATATAAAACTTTGTTTTTGCACCGATATTAATAAAATTATTACTATGATCTCTAAATTATTAAAAAAAAATGACTAGAGCCTTCCTCCCAGATTTATCTAGGTTAGCATACAAAATATCAAATCTGTGAATGATCATTCAAATATGCAAGACATTCTGTATTTTATTTACTTGCATTTTTGAGACTCCCCATATATATTTTCATATTTATTTATATACATTTTTGTTGATATTTAAAAAATTAGAATCCCTATTACATTTGCTTACAGACATTTTTGAATTAAAGCCAAAGTTGTAGCTGATACCAAAATAGCTTCGGATAATAAATAAAAACTATTTTTTAATCGATCTAAGTAATAGAAATATGCTACAAAGATAACATAGAGTATATTTATGTTAAAACATTTTAGATTAAAATGAAAAAAAAAGAGATCATAATTTACTTTCACATTTCATCTTGATCTTTATTATTACACAATTTCGCATAGTTGGTGCCAAACTTAGGGTCCAGAGGTCCCAGAGAGATTCTGGCACTCAAACTTCTTATGACCTCACAAGCAACAAAGCCATATGTCTTTTTTTTTTTCCTAATCACAATATCACCATTTCCTATGCTTACATAACTCTCTAGACAGTAGTGCCACCTTCTACAATCCACAGTAATCAATGAATGCTAGAAGTTTTGTGCTTAAAATCCCATCTAATGCCTATTTGATCCAATATTTCCAGACTAGTTTCTAACCTATGCAGTCATCTCAGATCCAGTTTCTCACTGATGAAACCACAAGCTAGAAACTAGTCATGGAATATTGCACAAACCTTTTAGCATCCATTGATTATTGTCACTAGCACTGGGTGGCACTACTGTCTAAAGAGTTTGCTATTATTTCTAATATTATGCCCAAAAGCATCTAAGAACATTTCTTGTGTTTTTAACAATTCTATGACTGAAAATAACGGATGCTTTTTCTATGATGTCTAGAATGGTAACAATTAACAAATAATTATGCTTTGACAGCAGTAGTTAAAATTGGGCATTACTCTACAATAGGATAGTAAATGTAAAACTTTGATTATTTGTTGGTTCTGTATATAATTCTGCATGGAAAGATTTATTCAAATTTCAAGCATCAGCTATAGTGATTAACAATAACTTTATTTATTCATCGGGGTGTGTGTGTGTGTTAAACCTATAAATTATATAAAAAAATAATCGAAAGTTGAAGATATTAATATTCTGGACTCAGACCCCATGCTTTTTTATTTTGGATGGAATTACTAATTTTAGCTATGTATAGAAACAGAAGTAGATGTGATCAATACCTATTCTGCATGCTTTAGCATGATGATGGTAGAGTATTGGTTTTGAGAACTAAAGATTTCTGAATCAAGGTTTTACCAATCATTTCTGGTGCATAAGCGGCCAGCTAATCATTCATTTATTATTACTTTAATATGTCTATATATGCTTTTGCTTTGTTAAAAAAATAAATCAACGGCATTTATAATATAGATTACTTTTATACAAAGAAAAAAAAAATATCAAGAGTTCTTCACTAAGAGTTATCAAATCGTTTTTAGAGATCAGGCCAATAATATGTAATAAATATGTCTATATAATGACTTTTTCAGTAGAACAAATATTGCAAGAGTCAGATATAACAGGTTAACCAAATGACATATGTGTACTTTGGGATATATATATATTGTAACGATCGGGAGAAGAGTACTTAACGTAAACTGCACTACAGGGCGCCATCTAGGCATTTGAACCTAGAAAAATTTATAAAGTAGGCAGATACGTAAGTCAAAAAAAAAAATTTTTTTTTTTAAATTTTGATTCCGGTTGTTAGCCCATGTCACTAGCTCAGTGGAATAGCAGAGATTAAATAATATAATATCTTATCTAATTATATTTTAATATTAAAAATAAATAAATAAAATAAGCCACTGCCAGTAATTAACATACAAACATTTATTTATGCACATATATATAAGATTTAAAACTATTTTAGTATTAGTTTTACATTTTAACATTATTTTTAACTTTACCTTATATTTTAATTTATATTTTAATTTCTATTATATTATAAGTTTACATTTTAATTAAGTTCACACAGATGGGATTATAAAAACTTGTTTTAATATGTTGCTATAGATCGGTTACATAGATTACACGGTTAAAAACATTTCAAAGTAAACATAAACGATCAAAATATAAAATCATTGATTACTGACAATTGCGGAGGGAAATTTATACGTAACCCAATAGTATTCACCATAAGATACTTGCATTGTCACCAATAACTTAAAAGACATCCGAATAAATACATTTTTGATACTCACTGTAAGGTATCATTATTTATCGAATGTCTATATATTTTGATCAAATATGGAAACGCAAAACATAGTTAACCAATAAACAATCCATGCAAACGTCTATAAACAACTTAAATTTAATGCATTTCTATTTAGGGTCGAGTATGAATAGACCACATAAATTTGCTTTTGAAAATAAACATTCTATCCCTATTTAACCGTAGGTTAAAATTCGTAGTCAAACTGGCATCAATTCATCTGATATATCGATGTATTCAATGTAATAAAATACGGCAGCACAAAAAGTTAAGAGAAGAAATTGCTTCTCATGAGAAAGGAATATTACATCTATCTGCAAAGAAGAGCAATAAAACAAAAAACCCCATAGAAAGAAACTGCGGTATCCGACTTATAATTCCTTCCATAGGCAACCGGAAGTGTGCGGCGTATGAAGCGATTCTGCCCATAGCGAATCAATATTACATCTACTAATCACACCAATATATCCAATCCATTGACCCAATTTAACCACGAAACAAATAACCTAAGATTACCCTCCCCTAATATAACTTTACAAATCTATACAGCCATTCACGCCCGACTTAAGTTTAACATTGATATATTTTAATTTATCGGAAAACAGAAATCATAAATAAACTTAAAGAACAAAATTAAATAAATGGAAATGATTTTACACAAATAAATAAAAAATACATCAAATAACATTTTAACTACTTTAGTCAGATAGGAAACTAATGCAATTATTTTAAATACGAAAAGTTTTTAATTTAATGTTCATTAATTGTAAAGTTCTTACGGTTTTAAACAGTTAATCTTTATCTGTCGTTTGTAAGTTTGAACGGGAATTCCCACGCTGTCCTAAGATTGGTATCCATTTAGCCGTTGTTTTATTTATTCATTCGGAGGTTTTTTTAGTTTAATTGGTCCTCAATGTAGGAAACGATAGTTCATTTCTCCTTTCTTTAACAGCTGAAAGAATTGACAGTGCGTCTGTCAATTCCTTCACCTCCAACTCCGTACTACTACATATAGTCACATCGTAATAATCAATTTCCAGTCACTAATTAATAATTTCCAAATTTTCCTTTTATACGTATTCGAAGGATTGACTTGGCATTATGTCATCGATGTGATGATCCTTTCGCTGAGGTCCGATTTCCCGATGGATTTCTTTCATTGGCTATTTGTTTCTATTGTTTTCCTATCTGACCGATGTTTTTACATTTAAATGCCCAAGGCCGGTTTACATTTGACTAATTAAATTTATCATTTCCATTTCTGATTAATTAACCTGTTTTCCAAATCAACGATATATTTAAAGATAAATTTAAAGATAAAATTTTATCTCCAAATCTTTTTAAAATTTAGTTTTAAAATACTTTTTCTTTAATAAAGTTTTATTTTAATAATTTTTCATTATCTGTGCGATTTAATATATACAAGTTTAAGATGATATTTAATTTCAATTTTTAATTCTTAAAGAAAATTTTTAAATGCAAACTTTTTAATTTACTTTCATGTTTAATAAATAAAAAAAACAACAATGTAACGAACGTCTGTGCTCGTTACAATATATATATATACACAATGGTTTGAAATGTCATTGTTGCAGTTTTTTTTAAATGCTTTAAAAATAATGAAATTCAATGACTTTTATTAAAAGTGAGTTTTATGTACAAATCTTCATTACTTAATTATATAACTGATTCCGTCCATAGTAGTAATCTCTCTTGTCTGCTAATTATAATCACTTATATATAAGTTTATAAAGATGATGCATTATTGCACAATTAACTCATATTCAATTATTATATATTCATTAATATCTTTTTGAATATTACTTACTCATACACATATAAAGAATCTCTTGACTTGGGATTCAGATCCAGTGGGTAAAACTTGTATTTCCGGGTTCAAACAGGAGTTATATATATATATATTTATTAATAAGCTAGTGTACTACCAAATCAGTTAGTCATCCAGTTATTGCTAACAAATCAAAAATGGAAGCCACTAAAGCCATCTCTATTTGAAATGAGCTATTTTGATGAATAATGTTAATAATGTTAATTATCAGAACGTTATTACAAAGACTTTGCTCATCAGTGATGAATAGTGAAAAAAAAAGACATTACTCAAAGAGCTTGCCAATTGAAAAAAGTTTTAGCGCTTTCCCATCTTTGGATTATCCTTTACTGAAGAATTGCCAGATATTTCATTATAAGTTTCTAAAAGTAACCTTTGGTTATGCAGTTAGGTCATTCTTTCCCCAGCTATTGTTTTTCTACTTGAAACTAGGTAAGGTGATATTGGACTATGCAATCAACCTTGTCTACAAAACTTCATCTTCAAAAGCACCTTCATGGAAAATCACTTCTCGAAATGTGTCCCAGAAATTTTTAACTTTGTGAATTTTAATCCTTTTTTTCTGCACCATTTTTTTTCTCCATCCAGACTGTTCTAGTCAACCTTTTCTAGAGTCACCTTTTAATACTTACCAATTTTATTCTCCCCTGCTTTCCAAAAAAAAATCAAGTTTCACAAACATATCTCAGCACATTCCGAACAAAGAGTCATAACAACATGTTCATTTAGTTGTAAGGACTTTTTACTCTGAGAAGCCTATTTAGTTCACAACATTTATTTGAATAATATTTGAAAGGCTATCTCAATTCAAATCCAAATCATGCATTTATCAAAGAGAATTTCTAACCACCAAGGTCCTTAAGATAAAATATATTTATCAAGTAATTGATTGACAAATCCACAAAAGCATAAAAATCTTGAAGTAATTATAGATTAGTTGAGCATTTGTCCATAAAAACGGCTATTGGTTCCACTTCATTGGCATGGTTTAACATTACATTGCTTTGAATTGAGACTGTTATGGTTTTATTATATGTTTATCTATGTAATTTAAACTTATCTTTATACATATGCTGATATTTGTATATAATACGTTATCAATAAAAAGAAGGATTTTTAAAATCATCATTGACAATCCTTTAGCTGAGTTATCTTAGGAAAAAAACAACAACACTGAATTAAATAAAATCCATTCTAATATTTGTTTAGAAAAATAGTTAGAAACAGTGAAACTACTTGGTGTTTTCCTGACGATTTGTGATGACGGTGTTTTAGTTGTATTTATATGTTGGACTATTTCCGTCATCTAATATGAGTATTGAATGTCTTTAGAAAAATTTAACTTTATTTTAAATATTCCAAATACATTCAACTGTTAGTATATGCATATACTAACCTGTTTGATGTGATATTACTAACAGTTGAATGTTTTTGGAATATTTAAGTAGTGACGTTTCCCCTAAAGACATTTAATACTTATATTAGATGATGGAAATAGTCCAAACAATAAATACAGCCAATCTACCTGTGTATTTATGGGACGAATGATTTTTCCAAGGTTGTTGTGACGTATGCCTGTGGATAAACAAATTGCACTAGAGATCATATATATCTGAGAGACATATTCACGTGACCTGAAACGCAAAAAAAAAAAAAAGAGAAAAAGTTACAAACTCTGCAAATTTGCCATTATTATATTTATATAATGAAATTTATGACTCATTGTTTATTTTTAATTACAATCTAGAAATTATTTTCATGGCTACATCACAAAATCTCCCAGATAAATTTAGTATCGAAAATCACATATCCTTAAGAAACATGAACTACAAACAAACTGACAAATATCATGGCTTAATGTTAGTTACATACAAATGCATAGCTAGCATGACCTTCAACTTATGTATATGATATATGCATCACCACTTAAGAAAAAAGTTTGCTTATATCCTTTAGATCAATGGTGAACTCCGAAGAATTAAAGGAATGATCTCAAATTTGTGATTTTGAACAAATGCTCTTATCTTCTTAGATGATTCTTTAATTACGTGCATTTGAAAAACCTATTATTCCTTAGAAATGATGTTTGCAATGATTATAAAATAATCACATTTCCCTAAATCACTATCCAATGTGGAAATTATATGCATTTTAATTCACTAAATGGCTGGTATAATATATAACTCCTTTGCTTGATCAATCTAAAATTCTTGGTACATTCAAAGTTCAGGTGATCAGAATTTATAATGTTGACTTATTCCTGTCTGTTCTTTATGATCTACCATATTTCATTTGTCCCTATATTTAAACCCTTGAGCCGATATCACAAATAATGTATTGTAAAAAACTCAGTGATGCAAGTAGAAAATCCTTTCAGGACAATGGTTTTAATGGTCTATTTTGTATTATGAAACAATATCCTCTAAAGTATTTCATGAACAGTATATGATAGATTTAACTTTTATAAAGGACAAAGTTAAGACAAGACTTCTAACCTCATTTTCAATTGGCTGTCAAAATCTAACCAATTTTTAAATATGAGTCCCTAGTAGATTGATTCCGTTCATGTAGCATAATGTATGCATAGAATTTCAAAAGATTTTTTATATTTTCACAATCTATTGTTAATGTTTTATGGGTATAGATGTAAATATATAAACCTACTAAAACATAGATATAGGTGGATTTCCACTTTTATTGATTAAAGGAGGTTGTTTGACAACAGACTGAGATTATTGATTGTTAATGACACTAGTATTGTTTAACTACTGACTGCTTTCATATATATATATATATATATATATGATAAACAAAACAAGTTACAAATTTCATAACTTGCTTCTAGCTTGCATTTTATGATCACTAGATGGAGCTTTACTAATAGCTCCTAACAAGCTTTGTTTACATAAACGCTGAGAGAGAATTAGAATTCAATATGTCTTTCATTTGTCTCCACCTTCAGATGTAAAGGGTTGGAAGACAACGAAAGAGATATTGAATTTTAATTCTCTCTCGACATTTATGTAAACAAAGCTTGTTAGGAGCTATTGGTAAAGCTCCATCTAGTGATCATATATATATATATATGTATAAATTACTTGTTTAACTACATAAACATTAAGTATTAAATGCAATTAAATAGATTCCTAAAACTTATTTCTGGATAATTGTTTTTTTACCATGACGACTGACGACAAAAGAAATTATTGTTGTATTATAACCTTTAATTATGGCAATGATCAGTTAAAACTTTGTGCTAAGACACACAAAAAAAATTATATAGCATTGCTTTAAGTAGATTTTTGTGAATACTTTATTTTGCTACAATTGTTACATATTAGAGCTGCTATGATATTAGTATTTATCTATTATCTAGCTGTAAAATAATTTTGAGACAGTTTAAATAATAATGAGATAATTTAAATAAATTTTCAAATGTTAAACATCTTTAAATTTTAAAAGCTAATAATGTCAATGATAAAAGAAAAAAGTAACTTAAAAATGAAATTTAGTTAGACTGTAAAGCTGTTTTAAAAAGCGTATATTAATTTTTAAAGTTGAGAAACCAAGTTGATCTGTTGGTGTTTAATTAACTTTGAATGAAAAACAGAATATTCTACTTAAATATTTTTAAACTAATTTAATTATAAAAGAGTTTAATAAAGTTAGCAATTAAATTAGGAGTTTTATTAGTTAAATAAATGTTGAACATGTGGATAAATATTATATTTGATAATATTTAGTTTAAATAATCTTCAAAGCAATTTAAAACCTATTCTGAGATTTGTCTAGATTTAAAATTGTAATAAATAAATGTTAAATTGTGTTAATATTTGATTGGTTAATGATGTAATAAATTGTATATTATGTAATATTTTATTTTATCCTGGTCTACTGGAATTTTTTTTTTTATTATTTTTATTCAAACCAGGAAGTGTTTTTAATTAATTTCAATTGTCTAAAAAAAATTGATTTATTGTAAAATTAAAATTTTAATTAAATAATTTTTGATTAACAACCTTCCTTGGTGATAGATAGGTCAAGGATCCAAACAAATCAGAGAAGAGATTGTAAGCTCAAAGGTAAATAAACAGTCTAGTAAAATGATATGACCAAGGGTATAAATAAGGTGAGACAAACCTCTGACCATCAGTCTCTCTTCATTTTCTCAAGGTTCTCGATTTAATTTTGCAACAGTTAAATTTTAACTGTACTAAATATGTAATTTTCTTTAAAACTTTTGTTATCGTTAAATTAAGCAAGTTAACTGAACAGAAACACCAAAGGAACTGAAGTTTCTGTAACTGTCAATGGAATGCTAATATTTGTTATTACAATATTTTAGAATATTATTTTTAAAATTTTCTATGATGGAAAACTGATAATTATTGTTATTGCTTTGACCGGAGAACAATTGTCAATTTTAGAAATAAATTGAATATCTATGTTACAATTAAAATTGCCAAGGAATATCTAATTCTCTATTGGCAAGAACATTACCAAAAACGATAATAATTTCATAGCAGTTTCTCCATAATATGTGCAAGTCAATATTAAGTACTTGAGGATTATTCCTGCAAACTAGGTAAGATAGGACGACTTTTACCATACACAATAAAGGCATAATCTTGCGATCGTTAAATAACCTGGATTTTTTTTGCTCGTAGAAAAACATGTTTTTGAAGAGCACAAAACATGTCAACCAAATCTATTATATAAATGGCTTTTTGGAGATTGCTAATTCAAAAGTTTGTTCTTAGCATTTTAAAGTTACTTGTTGTTATAGTGAATTTGTTTTATCATTTTTAATTTCAACTTTATTTACTTGTGCGTTTTTATTTTTTTTCCCAATTTCCTTTTTGTTATTGACTTCTGCGTTTTTTGAAACTTTGTTGAAAAACCATCTGATCAAAGTGCTGAAATTTGCAATCATTTTTCTAATTACTGACGGAATTAATACGTTGACTTTATTATTACTGCTGTTGTTTCTTTTTTATCTGCTCAAAGTGCTGCAATTTACAGGTTTTTTTCTTTACTAATTGAATAAATATGTTGACTTTGTTATTACTGCTGTTCCTATTTTTTTGTACGTCATCTATTTCAAAGAAATTGCCATTTGTTTATTCCAAAAGTTAGATTGCTTGTCAAAATTCCATTTATAGCATGTACTGCACAATCACATGCCCTACAACCAAATCGGAGGAGGAAGGGTGGGAAAGGGGATTTCTAGTGCCATTTTGTATGCAAGAATTCCATTCCAAGATTTCAACTACACCATATGTTCTATTTCAGATTTCAGTAAGTAGCCTCTGTGTGTATGTTTAATGTTTTGTTATGTGAATTTTAAAAAGTATTTGTACAAATTTCTTATTCTTTGTTGAAAATCAATAAATTGAATTCAGTGTGAAAGCGTCGTCTGCGTATACCGTGTATATTTCATAGAATATTTTCTTTTTGACTTTTATAAATATATATTTGTGTTGGGTTATTTCTGTGTAGAATCATGTGCTGCTTCATTTCTACACATTTTTTGAAATTGATCGAATTAAGTGTCAAAAGTTGGTCACTGGTGTAGATTATTTCATAGAAGTATGTGCATACCTCATATAATATTTATTTTTGTGTATTTTTCTAAAACTATTGTGTACTATTCCTGCAACCAAGAAAAGATAGGAGGGGACTTTCCAAATTTGTATCAAAGCATTGCTAACTTTGTAATGTTTGATATTGCCAAAATAACATTAAAAAGTTAGCAGTGTATTGATATGAAAAGTCCTCTTATCTTATATTGATTGTAGGAATAATACCCAAGTACCCAATATTATTTGGAATTAATTTACATGGAATAAACAATGTCATTTAAACTGGAACTATAAATTGACATTGAGAATATTTTTAGATGTTCAATAATAATTAATTCTGAAAACAAAACAAAAAATGACTAAAATAATTTACAATTTGACAATAATAATTCACTTGTGTTGCATCATTTTCTTTAAACAAAACGATGCTAATTACTATTGTTTAAAAAAGACACAAAGATTTTAATTTTTTTAGTATTATAATAATTTTCATTTAATCTTTCTTTTTAAAGAGAGAGAAAAAAATTCTCTTCAGGTGGGGTGATAGAATTTAATTTACTATAAACTATTTATAAAATATGTGAATTTAAAAATTTTTAAATCAAAATATCAAACTTTTTCTGCGATAATGGCATTCCAATTAATGAATTAAGATAACTTTTTTTTAATAACTTTATAAAACATTCACAAATGTTTAAAACTCATTAATGACAAACCACTGAGGTCTTGAAGATAATAGTTAAGTCTCTCCTAAAAGTGTTCAACAATGTTAATGAAGAATAATAATTGAAGTGCGTTACTGCCCTATATAATATTGCTAATATTAATTTATAATACTTTGAACATTTAATAGACTTTAAATCTATGAATATATTAAATAAATGGCCATTAATTTATCATATACTTGATAATAGAATGAATTGAATTTACCTGGGATATCTGGAAAAAAAAAAAAAAACCACCTTTATTGTTAAAAGGTTGTCTTGACAACAGCTTGAAATTGTTGATTGTTATTGATTTTAGGATTGTCTATATGTTGGCTGGTTTCTAGTGATTTTCTAATTATAGTATTTTAATGATATTATCTTATATAATGGATATGTTTGTTGTCCACAAGATGCTACTGCCGCAAGTCTACTTCATATTCAAGTAATGGATTATTGGTCAAGAATGAAACAGAAGGACATTATTATTTAATATAATTTATTTATTGTAAAAAAAAAATTAAATTTATTTATACTATGATTTTATACTATATTAGGATATGCATATATTATTGGTCATGTTATATGCTATATATTTTAAAACATTAAAATTCTTAGAATTGTACTTTATCAAATGAACATATTTTGAAATAATATGTATCTTCTTTTAAAAATATGAATAATTTATTTATGAAGCTGAATATGCTGAGGTACATTTCCATGATTTATTTATTATTATTGCCCAATGTTAATAGAACCATATTTGGTATTAATTGTTTATTATTCTTTCTATACTTATACCAGTATATTTTATGAATGGTAGTTAGTCGCCATTATTAATTTTGCTAGCTTATTTTCCAAAAGGGATAAAATCATTGAGCTCTCTCATATTGTTATTTTGCTAGCTTTTGTATGCTTATAGCATATACATTAGAAATGGTAACTAAATCTCTTTCTATTCTAAGGTAATTCCCATTTAGTATTTTGTCCCTGATGTGCATCCTCATTATTTTCCCAGACTAGTGATAAAGTCCTAGATCCTTTACTAGCTCTTAAAAGTAGGTGGGTCTTATGAGCATGCCGTTATACTTATATTTTGCTTTACTTTATGATTACTGAAGATTGATTTTGCTTATAGTGTTAGTATGTTAATAAAGTATGAGTAAGATTTTACCACGGCTTTATCTGGCATTTTTTAGTGGTTGTCTCAAGGCATTGAGGAATCCTATCTTATCTCTAAAAGCATTATTGTTCGGTTTAAAATGTGAACAATACATTGTAAATGTGTCAATCCTATATTTGAACTTTGCTTATTGTCAAACATTATTATTATTTGTTTTATTATTTTGGGTATGAGTAGAAAATATACATCTATCTTATAACTCCTTCACCAATGGATTGGTAAGCTATAATTATTATTATTGAGTATGCAAAATATTCATGAGACACTACTATATGATGGCTATTATCATGGTATGAATGAGAACTTGTGATAATGAAATAATATTAAAAGTTACTTTAATATAATAGATTATTTTTGCTAATCCAATGGAGTGCATTTTAATAAAGCAGTATGTCAATTTTAATTTTTTATCCTTCTGATAAATTTTTCAGAAGCAACTTTAAGAAAAATTTTGATCTATGTGGACTTAAATATGGACTAATTGTAAATTTAGTTATTTTGCTGTAAATAAATCTTTGTTATTGTTGTTTAAGTAATTTCTCAAAGTCATGTATTCACACCAACCCATTTGTTAAACAGAAATCATAGCAGTTATCAAATGTAAATCATTTTAAACATTAATTAAAATATTAAATGCTTATAAAAGATTATACAATTATTTTAATGTATTTACTATAAGGGTACATGGCATTTAAATTTATAAGAATCACTATTTATTAAATTATTTAAGCATTAATACATCTAAGAAAGATGTATTTGCTTAATATACTCTATATATTACATATATAGACACAGGTATATAATAAGCATGTGTTTCAGTTATTACATTGTAGAGATGTCTGCCCATCCTTGCATATGTATTAAATGGATTATGTCCCGTACATGTGGGGTTCAGATTGACCTTAGGTCAACATGGGTATGACAAGAATCTCGGCCTCAGGGTGGCCTTTGAGCATTCCACCATCAGATTTTCAATTGGATGGACGGTTGAAGAGGTGGAGTGTGTAATAGATTGAAGCCTGTCCATTAAAGTATGAAGATTGTCTATCTTAATATATATCTGAGCACTTATAGTATATATGTGTGGAGATGATAATCTGGACCAACTGATGATTGCTGGTTTAGCATGAAATACATATATTGGTGATTATTTATCTTTTCAACATATGTGTTTAGGTGTATCAGTGTTATTAGATAGAGTGGAGAGTGATTGGTCATGTGAAAGTCTGTGCTCATATACCCTATATATTAATAAAGCATTGTAAATTTGTTTTGCCAATTTGAATCACTTTAATTCAATTTGCTTATGTCAAATCACAGTACATATTTATTTTAAATCATTGTCATATTAAAATACCATAGTTATTATTTTGATAAGATTCAATATGTACAGGAACCTAATTCATATTTAGGTGTTAATGTAAACTTATTCTAAGATGTTTAGGATGTCTATTAAATCCCATACCCATTCTTAATAGTGAGTGTAATCCTAGCTTATTCTCTATTTTATTCCAAATTTAAGAGAACAAGTTGTATTTATTAAATTAGTAATATTGTTGTTATAATTATGATAAGACATTAGCTTAGGGGAAGTGTACAGCTTATTTATTGTATTTTAACTAGGATTTCATTTGATATTGAATAAATCTAGAGAATTAAAAGGATTTATAAAAAACATATTACCCTGAGATACCCTTATATAATTTCAAAAACTGTATCATTAAATTTATTTTCATATTGAAATTTTATATTCAAAAGATACATTTTAAGTGGCATATATTTTAAAACAACATTTCAAATATTTTAATAATTAAATATTATTTCATCTCATCAAAGCAATGAGATGCTTAGAAGAGGATTAGAAGATCTTTACAAGTTGTATTAGATCTTAAAGAAAGAAACTTTAAATGTAACCCTAATAGCATATGTTTATAATACTAAGATTCTTTTATGTATGATAGAATGAATTGAAATTTTTTATCCTCTTAATTCTTAATAGTGTTACTTTATATTTCATTATCTTATTATAATGCTTCCCCCGTATATCTTGGTGTGGTGACATAGGTTATTATTTGAAGCCATTGAGGATAGCTTGATAACTAGCTTTATAGTATTATGTTTATGATTTTAGTTCATACAACATGTAATGTTGTTGATATCATTATTATTACAAAATGGTGTGTCTTTTATCTTCGCCAATTTTCTCTTTATAGGTTACAGTATAAATGTGTGATATACACAATAATAAATACACATAATAAAAAAAATTGCAGAAACATGCTTTTTTTGTACATTATTAAAATAAATATATTCACTCCTATAGTGCATTACTTACAATAACCTGTACACTTCATGAATTTTCACATAATTAAAGAAATTATTTCCTTTATTAATAAAGACAACTTTTTTATTATTTTTCTAATCATGCAATATTTTTATCTTATCTAAACTGAACACAAAGTTTCCATTACATCTCAGTTCCTAATCCTTAATACGAAAGATATTGGGTGCATTATGTGTTGTAAATCTTTTAACTCTCTTATATAATATTTGAAATAATTAAATATAATATATTTGATGATTTTTAATTCTTTTTTTTTTTTTTTACTAACAAACTCAGAGACCACCCAATTTATGATGCCTAACAAAGGTAAACAATTTTCTAAATTATATATATTTTTTGCTCCTTATTAATCTTATCTTTAATATTATTAAAAAAAAAATTTTTTTTATTTTTATTAAGTGGTATACTGTATGCAACATTCTAGTGCTTAGAATAAATATCCTTCATCCCTTTATTATTACTACTTGCATTATATAATATTGACAGTTGTTGAATTCATTGTAATATTTTCTATAATCTTCCTGACATATCCATCATATTCCATTAAAATCATTTCTTTTGTATAATGTCTAATAGTTTCATTTTAATTTTTTATATAATTACATAATTTTCCATTTCTGGATAAATAAACATCTTAAAACTGCCACTTCGCACATAAAAGGAACTTTAAATCCAGGATGCGCATTTCATTTCTCTCCAATAGACTTCATATGTAGCTTATAACTAAGTGTTAATCAGATCACTTTTACAATTATTACTTTATTCTTTCATCATCAATCTTAATCTATTTGATTTATTTAAGTTTCCTTTAGTCTTCCACACATAAGCATATCGTCCACATATCTAGCCCACACATTGATATTATTTTTTATTTCATTCTCATTTCCTCTTTATAAAATGACAATGTATAATTCCATATTTGGGATTCACATAGCAAACCCACAAACCATTCTTGGTTCACTTTATTATCCACCTTTATAACTAGCAATATTTTCATCTATTAATTTTAATAAATCTTTTATAACCTTTTTTTATATCCAATTAATAACTTTCTTAATTTATGCTTTCTCTATAATACGATTTTTTCTTATTAATTGAAACATACAGCGCTTTTAACAATTTGCTTAAGTGACAAGAGAGTCATCATGATAAAGCTTGGCAGTGGGAATAATGCGAAATAGAGCATTATGGGAATTCATATATTTATTTTAATACTGTATGCAGTTGAAAAGGACTCCCTAAAATAACTGAAAGCATGCTCCTGCAATTTATTTATCAATATGTAGATTATTTTCTAGGAATGTTACACCTCAGTTTCTTTTGATTTATAATTTTGTACTCAAAACATATGAATATCAAAATAAAACTTTATTCCACAAATTTTATAATTTCTATAGCTTATTATACAAATATATGGTCAGCACCAACAACATTCAGATCGTAAGATTAGAATCTGGAAAACAATTGGAAAATTTTCAAGTAGACTCGGGATTTCCCAAATGCTGATACTTTATTAAATGGTTGGCTCATATACCTACATTAGCTATATAATTACAAGCCTAATAATAATTAGATTTTTAACTACTTGGGGGGGGGGGTCATATAAAAATTCACATATGAGCTCTGGAGCAATGATTCCCAACATGGAGCAATATCATTTTTAAGAGGAGAAATTCAATAATTGAGTTATTAACAGTGAATTTTTTTTTTTTGAATTTTTTTAAAAATTACTAAGAGTGAATTTGAAAGTCTGCTAAATGTTCTAATATCTTATTAATTCATAAATTAAGAATGATTTTTAAAATATTCCTCTTTCCATGACATCTTCTCAGTGTCTTTTCTGTTTAGATAACTTTTACTCCTTACCTCTCCATTGTTAGTTAGAGCAAGTTAAGTGACTTAAAATTCTATTGTACTTTTATCTGTCCTTTCGTTAATGGCCTGCTAGGCTTCCTCCATGTAGAGTTCATTCTTGGAATAATAAAAAATTATAAGTCAGTGGAAGGGGGGGGGCAGGCTCAGGATTTTAAATATGCATAGGTGGGGCATGGTCAAAAAAGGCTTGGGAAACACTGCTCTTGTAGAGTCTGTAACTTTCTCACTATTCTAAACCATGCAGACCCTGCTAAAAATAAAACAAAAAGGACAAAATGCTAAAACATTAGAATAGTTTTACCTATAAATTTGAAAATGCGACCATAATAACAACCTTTAATGAAAATTTAAGAGATGTTAAAATGTGTAAACAATGGGAGAGTGGTTGCAACTTATTAAATAAGTAAAAATAAGTGCTGTATCCCTGGAGCAATATAAAAATAGTTGCAGTTTAACATCACATCCTGTGTGCATTGTAATGTATTGACAGGTAAAGTTAAAGACAATGTACAGGATATCAAACCAGCACCAAAGAAGTATGCAGAGATGCAGTGACAAAATGGAACTGAAATCAAGATGGAAATCTAAGAACAGAAAGCCATTACAGCAAAGAGCTGCCCGAATGGAAAGAAAATATATAAAAAGACAGAGCAGGGCATTGTTCTTTATTCTCTTTACTCTGCATAATAATATTATTCTTATGATTATTGATATTTTCATATAATTGAGAGAGAAATAGGGAGATCAACACTGTATATCCATCAAGAAGCCAGCAGAAGTCTAAAACAAAACGTATTTTTAAGAAGATGATTAGAGTACCTGATAGAATGCACAAGTAGATGGGCGTCAGCTTCTCTAGGTCATCTGAGAACCGAGCATCCGTAGAAATTCCACGAGAGATGACCATCCTATGAAGCTACCGTAAAACATGCCAAGCCATCAACGGCATATATGTGAAGGAAAAATGTCCAGAGGTCCCAAGATTACTGGTAAAAAATGCTTATAACCCTTCAGTAATTATTAACTAAAACGTATGTAATTAACTTGTTTGAATTAGTCTTAACCTTTTATATATGTAAATATTTACTCTTAGTGTAAGTCTGTTGGCCTCAAATGATTTAATCTACATATTAAATAATTCAATTTATTTTATTCTTAAGTAAAGTCTTACCTTGAGTGATGGAGATTGATTGTTGATGCTTCTTGACCCTTGAAATCTCTAGAGACGGAGTGGAGCAAGAAAATGCCGAAATATAAAATTCTAAAGCAAACAACTAACGTGATAAAATTATTCTAAAAATCTCTTCCCTCCATCAAACCAAGGTAAGTTGTATGAATTCTTAGAAATACATTCTGATCAAGAGGGGATGGCGAATGCAATTATTAATTATTTGTTCACTTGTTATTATATTACTGTATTCACCTCATTGATTATATATATATAAACTAGCTAGGTTTATTAAATTTGTAGAATATCAAAACTCTACTCTTTTACACTTTATAGAAAAATATATATTTATTTAATTGATTATAGTTTCAACTGTTCCCAGCAGTCTTTGTCAGATCTACACATTTTAACATTCCATAAATACAATCATATTTTATAGTTATATATATAATTTACAATTTAACTATTTTACATTATATTATATTCAATAATTTATCATCTAATCCTTTTAACTTTAATACTATTTTATTTTCACTTTTATTTTTTATTATTTATTTTTATACTCTTTCTATCATATTTTATTATATTAATAAATCACTTTTCATCTTTTATCAATAAATATGTGCTTATAACGCTTGTTAAAGAAGTTATATATATATATTATTAAATTTATTTAAAGTTTAGCGCTTTCAAAGCTCCATGGCTTCATAATCAAATTTTTTTTATAAACTTTATAATCTTACAATTTAATCCACTAATTATTTAATCTTACTCAATCCATTAATTTTTCTTTTCTACATAATCGAACTTCAACATTTTTTAACTTTTATACTTCAAAACATAATTAAAGGCATAATTACTTTCATATTACTATCAAATCTCTTTTTTACCATAATTTTATTTCAATTCTTCCACTTCTTATTTTACTTTTAAAATTAAAAAAATTTTTTTTTATAATACTATTATACATATCTCCAACCTTAATTAACTTTTACTCAATTATACTATCTTATTTTTTATCTGATTTTATCTCTACCTTCTCCTTCACTCCTTATTTATATAACTTTTAATTCTATTTTTATCCTATTTTATCTAACCATACCTATTTATAATTTTAATTTAAATTCTTACCTTATTCTCACTTTCTTTCTACCTTCATTTTTCAATCCCATCATCCTTTCTACTTCCTTACTTTATTTATAATAATACAGCTCCCTCTATTATACATCAAACACCCTATCTATCCATAACTTTATACTTTACCATTCCTCTTCATTTTTATACTAAAATTGTCCTTAAACCATTTTCCCTATTAATATTTGGCTTTATTTCTTTTATTAAAATTGCCTCCCTTATCATTCTATCTCTTCTATTATTTGCAAAACTTATTATTCTAATATCTTTTCTAACTCATGACCTGTCTCCAAAGAATGCAAATATACTGGTGATCCTCTATCATATCTATGTTGCTTTAACCTTGTATATATTGAATTCCTCGTTTCACCTACATACATACTTACAATTCCTTTATCCTTACATCTAAGCATAACTCAAAAATCTCCTCATCCATCCCTGAAACCTCTAAAGACTTAACATATAGCAAGTCCTCCAAAGTTATGTCACATATGGATCCTCCTATCAATCCACCAGGGCAACCAAGCCTATCAACATTGCTCCTTACCAAAACTCTTCTTTGCCTGGACTACACACTCTTTCCATATCCCTTCCCATTTCATATGTATTCCCTTTCTCTTCACCATACTGTACTTGAATTTCATTTTGCCATGTAATCATCTCTTTGTAAACCTTTTTTAACTGTTGTGTCATTGGTGGTCGAGAGGTCAGTGTGACTGCCTTGCACTTGCAGGCAGTTGCCCGAGTTGCGGGTTCGCGTCCCGGCCGATGCTATGACACTTAAAAAAAAAAGCTTTCATCACTGAGAAAAAAAAAACAACTCTGATAAATTAAAATTTACAAAATTATTAAAATTCTATTTTTGCTCTTCCCTTTTATTTAAAAAAAAATACACTTAAATATATTTAATGTTTTTTTTCATACTATCATATGGGGATTTTACAATGATTGCGTTAAATAATGACTCTTTAATAAAAATAGGTCTAAGAACATTTAAATATTTACCCCATTTAATTAAATAATTAATTTTTTTTTTTAATTCTCAAACCTGAGGAATATGCTGCCAACTATCTATTTATTTATTTATTTCTAATGCAGCTATGCAACCAACTGGTTGCAATATATATATATAAACTTGAACTGGAAATAGATTTTTCTTTTTCTTTACCAATATAACTTATTTATATTTTTTAATGTTAGTTTTTATTATATAAATAAAAAAAAAACAACAATTATCCTATTTTACACATCATAATAGTTTTGCATAGAACTCACTCATTAAAATAATGATTTTAGTTTCTATTAATTGTGGCTTATTTGTAATAAAAATAAGATGAATTTTAATTTCAGTTTATGTCGAAACAATATTACAAGTTGCTTTTTTAAAATTTTTTAATAAAATTTTTTTTAAACTTTATATATATATGACCAACATCGCATTAGAAATCTGACAGCCTCCCTCCCGATTTGGTGGCTGATATATGTAAGTGAAATCGTTATACTATTAACATCAATTTTAATTTGCTGCCTTGAATGAAGCAATAAAATTTTTTACTTTGTAAGTAATTTATTATATATGGAGGGAGAGACAACAACAGCAAAATAAGTACATAATAAAGTCACTTTTTTAAAACAGTAATTAAAAACCAGCTTGATTTATTAAATACACTTTTATATTTAGATCTCATCTAAATAATTACATTAAAATAAATAAATGAAATCTTGTGAAATTATTCAAATGTGTGATTCAATCATCTTTTGCTCAAAATTAAAACCAATGCTCATCTACTTAATTTTTTTAGAAAATTAAAAAAAAAAATGTTTAAAACAAATCTGAAGTAATGTGTGTATTATATAAACTTGAATGAAATTGCCATTTAAATATGTGTAAAGAAAAAGATAAAAAAGTAACTCAATTTAGAAATTTCGTTATAAAATATATTTTATTAAAAAAATAAAATAAATCATGTTTGCTAAAGTAATAATTAAAATTCCTGTAGCGAATGTTTAAAAGAACCTCCCTTCAACAATATTATGAAATAAAACTGAAGAAATTAACAATATCTTTTCTACGAATAGCTTTTTCCTTTATATATATGTAATATTTTTTTACATCTAAATATTTTGTAAATGTAAAAAAAAAAAAAAATGATGGTGAGATGGAAGAGCAAAGAAAATTATTAAGAGAAGAGAAAGAGATGGACAAAAATGCTACAAAAGAATAAATATGGAGTTGAAATGAAGGAAATATGAGAAAGAAAATGGGATGAGGTTATATAAATAAAAGAGCAAAAACAAGAGACAAAAAATGATCAGAAAACAAAAAAAATAGCAAAAGAAGATGATTAAAATATAAAAAGAAGCAAAGGGAGGGACAAAAGGCAGAAAGGAATGCAAAAAAAGAAGAAAAAAACAGAAGCTAGCAAACAAAAGGAAAAAACAACCAAAGAGGGGATAGAAAACTCAGAAAAAAGAAGACACCAAAAATAAAATAACTAAAAAGACAAAGACAAGATGAAAGTTAGTGAAAGGAATATGAAAAGAGTGGCTAGAGAAAATGAAAAAATGCGATACAGAAAAAAAAATGGGTGTAGAGAAAAAATAGAAAGAAGGCATAAAGAGTAATGGTATAAGAGTAATAATAGATAAGTATGGAAAAAACAAAATGAAAGAGAAAAACAAAGAACATGATAGGGAGTAAGAGAAGGCAGAACAAAAAAAAACAAAAATATGGAAAAAATGAAAAAAGGGGGAAAATGGTAAGGGTAAAAAAGAAAAAAAAAAAAAGAGAAATAGGAATGAAAGAAAAAAATGACAAAAGAAAAAAGTGTGGCACAATTTGAATAAAGGGAAAAAAGAGCGAATAGAAGAAATGTTTACAGGTGGTTTAATCATTGATGGTAAAATTTTTAATATGAATTGGTTAAAAGCAAAAACAAGAATTTCTTTTTTTTAGACTCTGGGTTTACAATACACTAAAGATAATACAATTTTTCCTATTCAAAGATGATCTACCGAATATACTTAATGTTGCGAATACACCATATAAAGGCTTTGGTTTAGTAATTAATGTTAAAATAATAATAATAAATTATCAGCTGCGCTGAAAGATAGACTTTATGTGTTGAAGTGCAGGAGAGAGAATCCAATGTGTGTCACTTTTAAAAAAATTAGAAAATAGGTCTCATCATAATAAAATAACAACTGCAATTAAATCAGCTGTATATATATATAGTCTTATTCGGGTCACACTATATTATTTTGTTTTAATTTCCAACATTTCAATGAAATAACATTTATCTTTATCAAGCTTAAAACCTTAATAAAGAACTATTATGTCTTAACCTTAACTCTGACAAGAGTGCAGGTTACTTCATCGAAACATTTGTAATTAAAACAAAATAATATATGGTATAACCCAACCAAAATCTTATTTTCATCATATAACCATGAAAATATTAAACATATATTTGTTATTCTGCCTAATTTATTGTATGAATGTGAGATTTAAACATCCTATTGACATAACATGTAATGACAAAACATAACACCAACCAATATATTCTTCCATTTGCTGGATATGATATAGAATTTACTATTGTAAGATCATATCTTTGTTGATTGGGACACATGAAGCAAATGAACAATATAAAATTTCTATATTTTATAGTGAACTTGAGTCTGGTTGTCATGGAAGAGGTGGATTCCATTTACATGATCAATATTATCTGAAAGATATTCTAAAGAAATGCAATTCTGATTGTTTTCATTGGGAAAATATGATCAAGAATAGAATATATCGGAGAGCTACACTTTCTGAGTGTTGAAGTATTTCCAAGAGAAAAAGTTTCTGGAGAGATATTAAAACACAGTACCACAAAATTTAAAAGGGTGTTCTATATGCAGACATATTTGTGGATCATAGATAGATTTGTATAGTCATTACAAAATTCAACTCTAATGTGCTACTACTGTTAACATTAGTTTCATTTTGACTTTTTCTTTTGGTGTTGGAATGGTCATACTTATTTCTGAGCGGCATAATGATGTTAAGCATGTGAATAAATTGACATTATGAAGTTCCAATCTCAGTTATGGGAACATTCATCGTTTAATAATTTAGTATATAAAATATTGATCCATTACTTTGTAGTGTAGATGTATTTCAGAAGGAACAGCTGTATAAAGCAGCACCAATTCTCCACATAAACGCAGGATCTTTCTTCTTATATTAATAATACACAGCCAACATGGTATTAAAGCATCAATAATTAATATGTCTTCAACAATTCAGTCTATTTAAAATGATAAACAAGAAAGTCATATAGAATTCATTTTATTATTCACTCATCACTCAAACATGTATTTGAATAAACAAGTAGTAAACAAAATATATGCCCCCCCCCCAACATTCCAACCCCAATACTGGAAACATTCTTTATTTAATTGCTATATTATATTAAATATTTACTACTTATTCTGCAAGTTGCATGCTTTTAATGAAATAAGATAGACCATTCATTTACATAGATGATTATAACGTGTTGCACAGGCGATAAGGAATGTTTTTTTTTTTTACAAGATACATGAATTCTGTTCAAGTATTGAGTCAATGTTTTGTGCAATGTAGTGATCAGCAAAAAATAAAAATATTTCTATTGTGATTGGATTTTATACATCACTTCAATTTACTTCTTACACAAACTTTTAAATTATTAAAAACAAAGCAAATGTAAAAATGACTATTTACATCCACAAATTCAGATCTTATAGAAATACAATGATAATCCCTTTGAGCAAAATAAGAGTGAAATAATGACTCTGATGGAATCAGGAGATTCTTATTACCAGTTTTTATGTCTACAGTTTAAAATGCTGTATTTATTAATATTCTACATATATATATACAAATATTTAATATGTCAAGCATTGTTAGCCGAGAGGTCAGCGCAGCCGTCTTACAAGCAATTAGATGGTTGCAGACGGTTGTTGTGCGTTCGCCTCCTGGCCAATGCTATGATATATGGGAAAAAAATATTTAAGTAATAAGTGTAATTATGCTCAAGGCTAGATAGGTTTTTAAGTAAATTCATAGAAATCAGTCAACACTTAAACAATCCCAATATCAATAACAATCTGTTGTCCAGATCTTTTAACAATAAAAGCGGAATCCACCTTTACTGTTAAAAGAGGTTGCCTTGACAACAGATTGAGATTGTTATTAGGATTGTCTACTTCTTGACTTATTACCATGAACATAAATATTTGTATAAAATATTTTTCTTTTTTTAAAAGCAAAAATAAATCTATTTCACTGAAATCCAAAATATATTTTGAAATTTTAATTCTCTTTCAAAATAGAACATTTTCCAAAAAACTGTTAGTCTAATTAAAAAAAATAAAGTGGGAAATTTATTTTAGGGATTCATAGCTGAAATATAAACAAAAAAAAAATTGATAATCCTAAAACATCCAATACTACCATACACTTTTAAAAATGACTTACTTTTCATAAGAAGATCTTGAACATAATAAAGCACTGTGTCATAACAAAACTTAAGTTGCTCCTTTTCCTGTACCATATATTTTCGCTGTTGTCGCATCTTTACTACCAGTGCAGGGATGTCAACTATACCATGTCCTGCGTCAATTTCAAGAATAGCAGAATACAGGAGACAAAACACTCCAGTTCTTCCAGTGCCAGCACTATTAGAAACAATAATTCATAAACCATTCAATGGAAATTCATTATGCAACATCAGTAATAAAATTTTCTATAAATACTATGCTTTGCATTATAGCAATAATTTCTGGTTGAAAACAAGTGATGTAAAAATTCTGGCAATTTGCCAACAAAAGAAAATAAAAGCATATGATCGTAAATGATATTTTGATGGACATTTTCATTTTCTTAAAAGCAAAAAGAATAAAACATATCAAAAGGCGCTTATTTCAAAAATGATTGCAAAGTTTTTGATCATCACAGTTTAAGGATGAAATAAAATACCATTTTAAAATGTGCACATTATTCATAAAAATACAAAAAAAACAACAAATCTTTTTTTCTCACATTATTTACAAAACTTTGTTACTTTTATTGTGATGATCAAAATAAATAAATTTCTATTAACAAACAATCGTTCATTTTCCTTTTTAACTTTTTTTTTTTTTTTAAGTGTCATAGCATCGGCCGGGATGCGAACCCGCAACCCGGGCAACTGCCTGCAAGTGCAAGGCAGTCGCGCTGACCTTATAAAAAATATGCAGTTGCAGAAATTTATTTCACCTATGAAAAAACCCAAAATGATAAAGTTTTAATTAAACAAAGGCAGTAAATCAACCTTTCCCCAGGCTATGAATTAAAAGCACTCTAAATGTTGAACAAAGGATCAAGAATAGAATGCATCCACCTATTCTTGAAACTCTGATCTTTATAAGCATATCTTTGTCAACATTGTTGGAAATAGGCATGCTTATAGTAGGTGAATTAATAAAAAAAAAAAAGAGTAGGTGAATTGATTATATTCTTGAACCTTTGTTCAACATTTAGGGTGATGATTTTAATTCATAGCCTGGAGGGAGATAATTTACTCCCTTTGTTTATATATGTATTAAGCTATGATTAACTTTCAATTTTAATTGCATAAGACTAAAAAAATGTTTTTATTTAGAATGTGACAAAATAACCAATTTTACTAAAAATTATGTTCTATGCGTATTGTAATGACAGTTTTATACAATTCTAATGAAAATCATTTAGAATTAGTATCACATAGATTGAAGTCAATCAGTATTCAAACAATTATTTGATTATCTTTCTTGGCAATTAGCTTCTTAAAGTTACTTATTTTAATATTTAAATTTTAGAGCTGTATCAAAAATAAAACATGCCTTTCAGTTATGTTTCTTTTTTAAAAAAAAAAAAATTTACAAGATTCTAGAATGTTTTTTTCTTTAAGAGTTTCTATCAACTTCTTTCCACCCGCAGATATCTTTGAGCTTTTGAATAACTAAAGTTATTAAAATAATAGAGGATTTGAACCCAGGCTTCAAGCTTCCTTCAATCATACACTTCATCTTATACAACCGATACACATGACCACATACATGTGAAAAAAAGATAACATGTAAGTGGTCATGTGTATTTGTTGTATAAAATGGAGTGGATGAATAAAAAGGCTTGAAAGTCTGGGTCCAAATCCCTTCTGATTACACCTAGCTTAAGTATATATACTATATTTATATTTAAATATTAAAACAATAGTTATTGGTTTATAAACAGACATATAATAAAACAAACAACTGTTTGTGAAACTCGAGGGTATTTAAAATTTCAAGGATTTAATAAAAAGATGCTCATTGGCTGGATATAATAAAAATCACCATTCTCTTGCAGAAAAAGTCAGTAACTACAATGGAAAACTAGAATCAAAGAGGCTTAATACTTGACTGAGCTAATTAACTAACATTATGAAAAATAATATATTACAGATGAAATTTTACTATTAAATGGTGCACATTTCTACTACTGCAAAATAATCACATTATTGATTAATTAATAATTCTGAATGGATAAATAATGGATACTTAAAGTTCTAAAGTGAAACTTTTTCATAAACATATTAAGAGAAAGCTAACCCTACTTTAATATGTACCACAGAAAACAAAACCAGCTAAGCATTTACAACTGATTCACAAAAAGTATTAAACTATTTCCAGCTAGAGTCATAAAACGCAAATGCAAAATAGTTTGAATCCTCACTACCCAACAAATGACAATTTTGGCGAGTTACTCTTTTATTTCAATGATAAGTCAATGCTGATCTGGATTTTAATTTTTCAAACAGGGAACTTATTGTTTTTAAAACATATAACACAATCAGTTTTCCAGGGAATCATTTGTCAATAGATTATCTCAGACTTCCAATTTAATGTTTTAGCTAAGCTTACATTGTGTTCTGTGGAAAACGCAATTGTAATATACTAACTAAAATCATTAACATAATTTTTAATACTATTAAAAAAAAACTTAAACATTTATTTAGCCTAAGGATTTTAAACAAGCGTATTCATTTTGCACTATAAATTTATTGATTGTTTTCTCTAATATTTTTTATATTCATATGTGTCAATTATTAAGACATCACAAACCTCACTGATGATGCTCAAAGGTGATGCCTAATACATTCAACTTGCTTTGGGCCCCAAAAACCATCATTTGCATATTCTCATTATTTGCATTCTGGCAGATTCAATGCAAATAATTGCCGATCTTTGAAATTCACCCCTCCCTCTCCAGATACGATGATAAACAGTAAAAAACTATTTTCAAAAAAGTTCGCGCACACACAAATTTCAAGTTGCAATAAGTGAAATAATTAAAAAAATGTTTTTTTTTTATTTTTACCTGAGATAAAAATAACACATCGTAGGATATTTGCAGTTTAATTTTAATGCCAGATTGTAATTTTATAAATGTTAAATAATAATAATAATAATTATTTCTTAACATTGCTATATAAAGCACTATACAAATTTTAACCATGCAAAATCATTTACATTTTTTCTAATAATTTTTAATATATATCGCGCAAAATCACATAAAAAATTGAAAGTTTCTTTCTAATATTTGCTAAAATGTGAAATTAAGTAATCTTCATTTTTAAAAATAGTACTGGCAATTTTGTATTCCCATGTGTGTAAAATAAAAGGAAAAATCTCAGTCTAGCTGCTTTTATCCTTTCAAGCAAATGATCATAATAAATAAATAAATAAATAAATATGAATCTCAATTTTTATCATTCTTAATGGAAATGATAGATAAGTCCCCCCTCCCCTTTTTTTTTTTTACTAACAAAGCTTACTAAACAGAAATAAATGAATTTTAACTTTTTTAAAAAAAAAAAGATAATTAAGTTAAATTAACAAACGAACGGCTTCCCAGAAATGAATATTTTCATTTGATGAACATTTACATACAAATGTATTCTTATATATACAAATCACTTAAAAATAGTATCATTATATGTCAACATAAAAAAATCATCATCACTTATAATCCCTTGAAAATGTCTACGGCTATATTATCTATAGAAGAGAAAGAACAATATAAAGTTATAAAACGAGGAAAGAGGAAAAAAAAAAATTGGAATCCAAATTGCTATATATCTAATAAAATGGTAGAAATGTGATTATTCCATTGTTATAGGTAGTACATAAGAATAATCGATGGTATGAGACCCTTGATGACCAGATCCTGAAATAACCTACATTAAATGTTAGTAATAATTAGTAGTGAAATAAATTATGAGGAGGATAACTTTCATTTTTTTATTAAATCCGAAGCATATTTCTGCAAAGTTCAAATACACACAGAAGAAACTGAATAAATATTTTTAAAATTTAAAATAAAAAAAAATACAACGAAACTACTATTGCAAACACTTTCATCTTTTCCATAAAATCACCCAGTTTTTTCTGATATATCATTAATAACCTTTTAATCACAGATTTTTAAAACTAGTGTAAACAAATGGGCCTATTTTTATCTTTTTTTTTTTTTTGCAATGCAATAAAGTTTTGAGTGAAGTATTTTTTTATCTCCAATATTCTAAAATTGTCTATAAATCTCACAATGTATGTTAAAACTTAGAAAGGAGATTATTTAAAAATGAAAACAATTATTAAAGAATTTGTCATTTTAGAAATACTTACTTTTACTAAATGTATGTCTTACAGTTTAAACACATGATCTCTTTTGGAAAATGTAAAAATTTCGAACAATTACGATGTTAAATTTGTGAAAAATAAGTTATTATAGTTCTATTATGCTGCTATCTCAATTAAACTTTATTACTATTTTGCATTTCAATGATTTTCCATCATCTCATAATGACAATATGGGTTACTATTTTAACATCTCATTTTAATATTAAAATCATTATTCAATATTATGAATCAATAAACTGTACCCGATTTATTAAAAATATAATTTTACAAATAAAAAAACATCCTTCAAAAATCATAATCTCTGCAAATATAGAAAAAAATAAAAATAAAGTGAAATAAAGTATGTAATGAAAATAATTACTTTTTTTCCCCATATGTCAAAGCATCGGCCGGGAAGCGAACCCGCAACTGTCTGCAAGCAACTGTTTGCAAGGCAGCTGCGCTGATCTCTCGGCTACCAATAGCTTGACAACTTTTTCTTATTGGATGATCACAGTAACACGGGTAAAAATAAAATTAATGAAATCTTTATTAATTGAGCACCATTTGTAAAATGCGAAGAAATTGATATTAATTTAATTATCACAAATCTATGAAATTCTATTCTAAAATTTAAAATTGAATTTACAATTATTAAAATATCACAAAGTTCTGCACAATTAGGATTAGCAAACAGTTATCAATCATACTTTTCTTTCTATAGTTACAATAAATTTCTGTAATTTTTTTTTCTCATGTGTCAAAGCATCGGCCTGGAAGTGAACCCGGGACGACTGCTTGTAAGGCGGCTGTGCTAACCACTCGGCCATCAATTTCTGTAATTTTTATTCACGTTTTTTTTTAAAAAATCATATCTGATTAAAATCAGTACAATCGTGTATACTTTTGTTTTTAAATAATTATTATACAAATATTTTGTAAAAATAATCATAAATATTTAAATAAACTACAAAAAATATACATTTTTTTGCTCATCGCTAACAACAATTAAAAAAAGAGTTTACAATTAATCTTGCAAAAAAACTACCAATCAGTGGATTTTGACTCCTTTGTAGTTTTTTTTTTTTGGCTATAGAATACTATCTCTTCAGATTTTTTTAAAACTAATATCAATATATTGTAGTTTCAGTTTTACCATCAAATGAATTTAAAAATGACAAAAGAGTACTAAAGATATGCACATAAGTGATTTAAAGCCGTAGTATAGCAGTACCATCACAATACTCAATAACACCGCACAGCCGAGAATCGGTTCATTATCGTCATTCCTGTAAAAAATTGGCCGCCATTATTCATGAATTCAATACCAATGGTTTTTTTCTAGAATCAATTAACTTTTGACAAGAATAAGCATATTAAAAACAATGATTACTGATATTATTCTAACACACATATATAATATGTATGCACGTGGTATTAGAGCTGCAACATGAAGAATTATAATCGTTTAATTATTAAATTAATTAGGTTATTAAATCAAAAACATATTTTAAAATCTACATTAAAAGAAAACAATTTAACAAAAAAAAAATACGAAAAGCATTAATGTGAAAAATAGTTAAAATGCATGTTTGTACAGGCTTACACCTGCATTTATATATGTAATATATGTGGGATTTGAACTCAGACTTTCACACGACCTACAACTCTCAGTGCCATCTTATATTGCTGACTCACCTGATCACACACATGTTGAAAAGATAAATAATCACTAATATCTGTATTTTGTGCTAAACCAGCACTCATTAAAGTATGAAGATTGGTTATCTTAATATAAAACTGAGTCCTAATTCTATATATGTGTGGAGATGGTAATCTGAACCAACTGATGAGTGCTGGTTTAGCACGAAGTACGTTTATTGGTGATTATTTATCTTTTCAACATGTGTGTGATCAGGTGAGTCAGCAATATAAGATGACACTGAGAGTTGTATGTAGGTCGTGTGAAAGTCTAGAGTTCGAAACCCGCATATATTACATATATAAATGCAGGTGTAAGCCTGTACAATGTATTAAAATAGATTATGCACATGCAAACACACACTCAGTTTGATTTAAACACGCATTTTAACTATTCTTCACATTAATGCTTTTCGTATTTTTTTTTTTTAATTTTTTTTTTTTTTAATGTAGATTTTAAATATGTTTTTGATTTAATAACCTAATTAATTTAATGATTAAACGATTATAATTCTTCATGTCGCAGCTCTAATACCACAATACCCATGTCCTTAACGATAACAAATTGCTTGAATAAATTATATAGATAAGCATTTTAAAAATGCAAAGGAAAATCATGGGCTCAGCATTCATAGGAATACCCCCCTCCCGTTTTCCAGGAATATTGTATTGAAATCATATTTTTTGTCAGTATTAACACTATGTAATCTTTTACCTGTGACTATTAATATTTAGAAACTTATTTACTGACCAATACTGGATGATTAGCTATGGGCTGATAAATTAAAAAAACACAAAAAAACCTGAACTTGTATGTAACCTGAATAAATATCCAATTGATTTGATCTCAAACCCAGTCATGGGCATAAGCAGTCAGATGCGTTAGCCTCTCTAACTACATAGTTTCATTATTTTACAAAGTTATTCTAAAACTAAGAGAGAATTAAAGTTTGGGGGGGGGGGAAATTATAATGATCTGATGCAATATTCTATTGCTAATGATAGTTGGGTATGCCTTTAAGAAAAAAATCTAGCATGCATCGCATATATATGTGGACGTGTTTTTATGTTAAAATTGCTGTAAAATATATGATCCAAATTAACTAAATAGTCAAGCATTGGTGGTCGAGAGGTCAGCGACAGTTGCTTTACAAGCAGTTGTCCCGGGTTAGCGGGTTCGCTTCCCGGCTGATGCTATGACACATGAGAAAAAAAAAATTAACTAAATAGTTAACAATGGAAATATTTAACGTATTCTAAAAGCTTTCAAATTTATATAAATCTAATTTTGTAGATTCCCAATTGCTGATAAAAATAATCAGGCGCCTAGAATAATTTTTTTTTTTTTTTTAAAGTTTCATTTAATGTATTTATGTACGTACATATACGCACATACACACAGTCGAAAACATTAATACTACTTTTATAAAATATATGAACTACAAAAGAAATAAAAATACTTTGATTTTTTAACAACAGATGGCAGAAAAAATTGATTCTCACCCACAGCAGGTGATTTTTCTATGACTCCAGATAATTGAATAACTAATTTTCATTGATTAAACATAAGCACATGGTTTATAGGTGCCATGTTGCGTTCTTGAAAGTGAGATATTAATTTTCCATTACTTCCAACTGTTATGAGTCAAAATGAATTTTAAACTATTGATTAAATATTATTATAAGTTAAAAAAAAATAATAATTAAAACCAGATCACTATCTTTTTTCACTGGGCAGAAGAACAAAGAAATTATCACATTTATTAAAACAATAGCGTTTATTGTTCATAAATGTTAAAAAGTAATACTGAAAACGACGCAAAGAGTAAGTTTAGATTTAAAAATGATATAAAAAAAATCGCGAAGTAGAAAAGATATAACATTTTATTTTCAGTTATTTTGTGACTATATCCTCGACTATATTTTCACAAAATAGTTTATCTCAATCAAGTTAAATTAAGAAATCAAACAATATTGTGTTAGTTGTTTCTTTTAATTCGTTTAATACGTATTAAATATCATACAAATGTATAGCAGAACACACACACATCATAATTAAGGTGACCATCCTTTTCTGGCCACTGGTCCTGGTCGGTTGTGAAATGTAACCAGTACAGTTTAGGTATGTTTTTTTTTTTTTTTATTAAAACCATTTAGTTCTAATACTAATACTTCATTCGTTTGTTGGATTCCTTCACTTAAAGACACACACACAAAAAGATAAACATACTCTGTAATATTTTTTCAACTTATATTCTAAGACAACGACTATACTCAAGATAACCTTAATGATAATATAAAGGAAAGCTCTGCTTTAAATAGTTTTGTTTAAATATTTTTCAAATTACCTATGTTAATAAACTATCAAACTTAACTTAATGCTGTCAAGCGTTGGTGGCCTAGTGGTTAGCATAGCTGCCTTCCAAGCAGCTGGCCCGGGTTCGCTTCCCGGTGACATATGAGAAAAAAAACCTTGACTTAATGCTTTAATATTGTCTTCAAGCACTCTAAAGGAAAGTAAAAATTTAATGTTTTTCTTATTAAATATATACAATTTCATTATAATTACTCACAGTAAATATAATAATATAATTAAAGCACTTCCTCTTTTCTTTACAAAAACTTTATTTGTTGTATATATATATCATATTTTATAAGAAGTAAAATGCATAAATTTTACAACATGCACTTGTTTTTATTAATAATATAAAGCAAAAAAAAAAAAAGACATTTTTAATCAACAAAAAATATTTTAATGCAACACCACCAGGGTTCAATATTTTCAAATGCTAGACTTTTCTTCAATTAAGCATCGCAGAATGCTTCAATTTAAAATCAGCAGAACCTTGTTATAAATTGATTCATTTAAATAATCAACATTCTTTCAGTGTGTTCGGATTGCTTACTTTAAATAAAACAATAAATCATATATTACTTCTTGCATGCACTTTTAACAAAAGTTTCTAAAATAATTCTGACAATTTTGACTATCTAGCAGACTTCTTCAAAGCTCGAAAATATAATTGCATTTTTTTACTTTTTGGTTTATTTTATCGATCACAATCTTATTTTAATATTTTTCATATCTACATATGAGGGAGAATCCAAAAATAATTGGATTTATTCTCTGGTAGAGATGCTTGTTGTAATACATGCTTCTGTAGCTAGATACCTGTTGTTGGGACCTTCTGCACCATTTTGCCAAATCATAGTGCTATAAAGGACATTTTTTTGTAAAGATGCATTTAGTATATTTGTCGATTTTCATAATGGCTGAAAAGTTGGAACAATGCAACATTCTGTTTTCTTTTAAGGAAAATAGTAACGGAAACTACTTATTGCAAGCTGATCTTGGAAAAACACAAGTTTATGAATGGTTTAATGCAGTGGTCTTCAACCTTTTCACACCTGCAGACTGGCAAAAATAAGGATAAGGTTTCACGGACCGGCAGAAGTCTACAGATAAATTTTCTTAAAGGTGTAAACTGCTTAGCCTTAGATGAGTATAATTGTTATAACTGACCAAAACAACACACTAGTTACCGCATATTGTAATGGTGTTGCTTACCTTCACATGCTGAACACTCTTTCTCGAGTTGCGCAGACATACTGCTACAGAAAATAGTACATTCTCATTAATGTGCCTGTATTGCTACGTTTCTTATTTCATTGTTAAAACATGCAAAAAATAAAATGTTATTTACTTCAATGTTGGGAAATGATAATAATTATGATAAATGTAATATCTGTATTTAATCTTAAATATACAAGATGAAGTTTTATATATATATGGAGTTTGTATAATAAAAAACTTTTTTTCTAATTTTGATTTTTTTTAGAAAAATAATAAAAAATTTAATTCTTCCCCGCCCCCTTAAACATCTGTGATAACTAGAAAAACAAATTAGTTTATGTATGATTGATTAGATTTTGTTTTCATTCTGTTTCTTTTTTTTTTTTTTTAATTGGGTAAAAATGAGATGAAAAAATAAATAAAAATTGTTTATATTAATTAAAAGTTTAAAATATTATTTTTTTATTACAAACTTTCCTGCCAGTCTAGCATGGACCGGCAGAAAACTTCGGTCTGCGGACCAAGGATTGAAGACCACTGGTTTAATGAAAGTATCAAATTCATCACGTCCCAAAAAAGTATGGATAAAATAACTGTGGTTAGTCATAATATCGAATTGAGGGCTGCATTAATAACCAATAAAGGTAAAATTTCAATAAAGAACTTAAATTAAAAATCAGATAAAAGAATTCTTGACAGAAGAGCAAAAAAAAAAAAGATAACACAGATATTATTACTTTTTTACATTACAGAAAAAAAAAAAAACAGATGGGGAAAAAAGCAGTGATATCTGTAATTGAATAATTTTCAGAAAGCTTTTGATAACTAATCCAAAACATGGTGCAAATAGAACTTGAATCAAATGAATAGATAGTAAACTAATTACTATGCTAAAGAATATCTATGGCAATTCAAAAGCAAATGTGAGAATGTATGGAGAAACTGGATGTTGTTTTGCAATGGGAACACTCACAACACAATCTGAGAATGCATATTCATCATGTACCTGGAAAAACTAATGGATGAGATTGAAGAAAAGTGCAACAAAACATCAGAACATGGAATAAAAATAATTTAAGAAACACAAATGGCATAGTAATTGATATTTTCAGTCTTCCTTCATAAAACTGAACTAGACAGCATAGAAAATTTTATACTTTTTATCTTGACTGTCAAAAGACAGTTGAATTAAGATTAATATACTTTTTATCTTGACTGTCAAAAGACAGTTGAATTAAGATTAACTAGAGGAAGAACATATCCAAAAGTTATACAAAGGATTTGTATAACTAATATGAAACTAATTTGCATTGACTCAGTCCTTTTACAAGAGGCAAAATTGAAGAAAGCATCATACATCTATAGGCAACCTATGTTTGTAGTGATAATAAAGAATTAATGTAGCATCATAAAATTCACATTCTTAATAAATGAAAATAGAGAACAAATAAAATATATTAGTTGTTTATTTTCTACAATAAAGTTGTGCTTATCTAATTTTTGATTCTATATTATGTTGATATTTATGTAAATGATTATTATGACACATAATAATACATTCAAATATATAATGTAATTATAAATAATTATTTTAGGAAGATACAAGCAAGTGGCAAAAATCACAGGTTTTCAAACAAAACTTTATGTGTCATTATTAACTAACAGTTATTCATTTATGAGTACGAACATTTTAACCCTTAGAAGACAAAATAAATACATAGAAAAATAAAAAAATAAATAATAAAAAAAAAAGACAAAAAAAGACAAAGCACTGGAGCTAGAAAAGCTATGCATAAATTTAAAGGAACGGAGTCACACAAATATTCCACTGTCACAACTAATGCAGACAATTGAAGGCTTATAATGACAAAATCTTCCCTTAACATGTGACGGAAGAGTTAGACAAAAAAGTCACAATAATTAGAAGAAAATTATGATTTTCTTTAACAATTCACTCTACGACAATTTTTTTTTATTATACATATAATTTCAAAATTAAGTACAGAATATAAATGAAATCAAACATTTTTTCTTGTACATTCATTCATTTCGCTTCCTAACTATTCTCTCCTAGCTTATCAGTTTCAAGTCTTAGTTAATTCCTAAACATTCTTTTATACATATTTGTAATTTCTACAGAATTCAATTCTATCGATCTTCTCTCTATTATTTTGTTCATTCTCATTACTAATCTAAAATTTGTTTTTTCATTAATACAATCTATTGCCTCTACTGCAGAGACTTTTAAGTTGTCCTTAAATAATTCTGTACTTTAATGTTCTATTAAAGTAACAATTTTATATTACATGACGTTTTATTTAAATATACTATAAAAAAGATTACACTATAATATATAATCTTGGGTAATGACAGTCAACATAAAACATTTTTAATATTTCTCAGTGCATTATTGGCTGATCATCGATCAAATATTGGATATTCCTACTTGGCCTGTGTCTATTAAATTTTCTTGACATATTCCAGGTTGATATAGGAGATAATGAAATAGATCAAAATTATTTGAACTTATGTAAAGCTATTAACTGTTTTTCCTTCCAAAGTCAAATTTTATTCACACTTAAAGCGTAATACAAAGGAAACCAACAAATTACAAAACTAAGTTGAATACAGAGTATATAACACCCCAGAAATTACAATGATTAATCAAATAAATACAACAGAAAAACAATTTAGGCTGATTACAACAGTTTCAATGAAACTGAATTAAAGTGTTACAAAAACTACAAGGTAAACATTAAATAATAAACTTCCCCCACAACCAAGGCAGATGAATCTCAAACAGAGCATAACTGACAAATAAACAAAAGGAGTTCGATACATACTTGAAATCGTTTAGAAACTATAATACTAAGATATTCATTCATGGAATATACAATATTATATTAGAATAAATTGGGTATAAAAATGTAAAAGGATTACAGGAATCGGCCAATAACTGATAATAATCGTACATTAGTTTACAATAAGTGTATATAGCAGAAGTAAATACAATCAAATCAGTGCCAAAATTTTAAGGTGAATATTAAATGGAAAATCACTGAAGGTCAAGCAACAAATGGGGGGGACGGGACAGATAAATGAGCACCAATCAGACCGTAATCTGATCTGGCTCAAAGGAAAGGTTAAATACATATGCAAAGTTATTAAAAAGTTATAACACTAAGATATTCACACATTGAATGTATAATGTAATATTAGAATTAATTAAATAAAAAAGGATAATGAATTTACAGCACTCAATCAATAACTGATAATAGTAGGAAATAAAATTAACATCAGTGTATACAACATAAGTGTGTTTCATATGATTTATATAATGCAAAAATGTGGAATTATTAATATGAAGAATAGAAAAGAAAATACCAATAACATATACAAAGCAACGCATAAACAAATAATTATTGGTTTATAAAAATTCAAAAAATATTTTACTGATTATTCACTAGAGGACACTATTTTCAAAAGTAAATACAATAACTAAAACACTTTTTATCTTCTACAAAAATTAAATTTTAGATTTAATTGCTTTTATCTAAGCCAAATAATATATTAAATATTAGGAAGAGTTACTGTTATTTTTTTAAAAGGAGCAAAAAAAAAAATCAATACAATTTTATTTATGTATATCAATAATATGAAGTCCACTAAAATTTATTAAACTCTGAAAGTGTGTGTATATACTAAATCAACTATGTTAAGAGGATTGCAAGCAATAGCAAACAACCAGGAACAATCATTACTGCTTGGTTGAAGCATTCTATTGTTTGATTAAAAGTTCTGCTCTCAGGTTGAGAACTCAAGCACTTATATTTTAAATTTCAGAATATATATATGTCAATTACTTTAGCAACAAAAGTGAAACTTTAATATCCCTGAGATCCTCATAGCATAGTGGCCAGTGTACCTGCTACTATAACCACAATTTGATATTCAAATCTGAGTCGGGTGAATCTTAAATGTTTTTCATGCCACAGATTTAATTTTTTTTACTTTATTTAAGGTAGATGCCCCATGCAAGTCCAGTTAACTACTCAACAGGAGTCAGAAAATGGATATTTGAGTATTTTTAATTACAGAGTAAAAGTCTCATATCAATGTTAATTTGGTGTCAAAAAAGTGTTACTACACCGCATACAAAAACGCGACTGTAATTAATGGAACAGTTGAATGTCTATGCTTAATCATTTGCTTGTGATATAATCCTACAGTAGTTAATATATATTTTCTAACCTGATATCAATTATTAGAATGCACAATTCTTACTCTAAATTGGTTATTAGTATACAGGTAAGATATATATTTCTTTTCCCTGACTGAACACAAATTTAATTGGTTAAACATCAGATTATTACTATTAGTGCAGAGGCAGAATAGAGAGCTTTGAATTTCAAGATCCATAGATTGTGCTTTGGTTCTGTTACTTCCAGTATTGAAGTTTTTTATAAACTCATAAGCAATTAACCTATTCGATTATTTTTTATTTTTATTAAAAAAAAAAAAAAAAAGCTTGTTTAGAGCGTTAGCATGCTCTTAAGTTTACATATTGATAATTGCAAGCTATATATAAGTCAGGTGACATCTGACTTTTTATTATTACTATTAAATTATGTAATAACTGGTGATAAATGAATATACTCACAGAAAAGGTAATTTTTTAATATTTAATTTTATTACTGCCTAGCATGCTTCCAATATAATTAATATATATTCATGGCTTCAAATGGTGTGAATACAAGTTCATTACATAAGTGTTTAATTATTATCTAACAAGCGTTGTTAGTTGAGAGGTCAGCGCAGCTGCCTTGCAAGCAAGCAGTTGCTTGCAGACAGTTATTGCGGGTTCGCCTCCCAGCCGATGCTATGACATATGGGGGGGGGGAGATAGTCAATGCACTCTAATTTAAATTCACATTTAGATTTATTCAAATTGTCCATTTCTTTGATATGGATATATTTACTTTTTTATTAATCAAAAAAAGGTCATTAGCTATTGCATATGCTTTTTTGACTTTCCACTTTCAATTCTCTTTCTTTGAGTACACTATTTCTGCTTTTGTTAGCTTGAATCTGTGGCTTGCTGCTCATGGTCTATAAATATTGACATTTTTTTTTTTTTAAATCTCTGAGGGCTTTATTATATAAATATCTATGCTGGGCAAATGTTATTGATAGGTTGGCCCTTGACTTTCCATAATATACAGCATTGAAGACTGGTTAGTTGCAGTTAATTTTATATACCACTTGATATGCTGATTCATTTGGTAAACTATTTTAGTGTTGTTCATTAAATGATTAATTAAGTGATGGAGGGATTCGGAAGCTTATATTAAATTTGTCTTACATGTAATCACACCATTTGAAAGCCATGAATATGATATATTAATTATATTGAAAGCATGCTAGGCAGTAATAAAATTAAATATTCAAAAACTATCTTTTCTGATGATTATCAATTATTACATTTGCACAGAAAAGGAGAAAATTAGTAACAATTGAATTATTAAATTATGTTTAAAATCTAATAATAATTTTTTAAAATTATCTTTTAACATAATTTAATATATAAAGCTAAAAAAAAAAAAGCATAAAACATTGACATGCTATGGCAAATTATTTGTTATTTCTGTAATTAAACACATATTTAGGCAGAAATTAAAATGTAAGACTTCATACCCAAAGATTTTTTATAAAAATGTCATACACTATTTTATATTTTTATCATTAATATATATATATTATTTTCTTGGCACTTAAAATTCTGCATTGTAAAAGAAGAAAAAAAATGTATATTCTGAAACTGAAGTTTATTTAATATTAATATAACTCTCAAGGGAAGTTATCTTACCACCAAAAACAGCCACTAAAACTAGGAAATAACTACAATTGAGTCAAAATATTACTTAGAAGCTGCTTCAAAATATTAATAAAAACTTTTAGTTAAGAATTCTTTCTTCACTTTTATGATGTTACATTTTCTATTATCAAATACGAATTAACAACTTATGGTCCACAACGTAGAGCAAGGAATTATGTGCATTAAAGAATTCAATGACTATATTTAGACAATATTAAAATTATTTGCAAGTGGTACCAAATGTTTGTAATCGTAGATAACTTAAAAAAACATATTTCACAAAGGAGATAAACAATTTTAAGTCTATAGTTGCTGTATATTTAATCTATTTAACAAACAATGTATTATTATGGTCATGTCATAATAATATCACGGAAAAATAATAAATGAACACTTTTTATTTATATTAGCACAACTGATGAAAAGGTTAAAGATCTAGATTAGTGAAATCAAATCTCAAGGTTTGCAAATATTGTTAACTTTCCAACTTTACTTAGTAAATTTTGATCTTAGCCCATTTAAATAAAATTGAGTTGAGAAATTTTTTCTGGCAAAATCAATATATAATAGATTTTTATTGCGTGGGAACATTATAATGAAAATAAGAATAGAATTGAAGAAGTAGAGAACTAAATCACTAATAATTATATTTAAATATTTATCAAACCGGCTTTCATCTCCATTGAAACATGGAATAATATATATATATATAGATAAGAAATATGATGTTAAATAAATTGTTTAGACCTATTTTTTACATTTTATTTAAAAGTTATATACTCTTAAAATTAAAAATAAAAATGTTTCCATATATTAAATCCGTTTTAGCATATAATAATATATTAAAATAAGAAGTTTAATAAACTTCATGTTTGGATTGAAACATTAGGAACAATTTGCAAGATATATAAATAACTGTAATAGAAAGTTTAAAGGGAATAATTAAGAAGAATTGAAAAAGAATGAATTAAAGAAGTAAATAGGCAATATGGGGAAAAGCATAAAAAGAAGACAATCAATGAAAATTGTTGATTTGATATGTAATTCAAGGAGGCTTTTCTTTTTTTAGACTAATTGTACACAACATAAGTACTTATAAAATCGTGCAAAAGGTGGCTCGGAATACATATCAGTTTTCCTCAAGCATGAGCAAGATTCAGACCACATTTTTGACCCCATAAAGATCAACATTGTATGTACCGAATGTGATGACAAAAAATGAAAGGGTAAAAGAGGTGAGGGATCTCTAACAATCCCCATGCAATCAACAAAAATGAAAGCAGTGTACAATTTTCTAAAAAGTGGAATATTAAAATTATAAATTTATATAAATTAGTATTCCATTTAAATTCTACACACCCTCTGTTCCTGGTGTTTATGATTCTGGCTTTATTGGCCGAAAGAACAATCAGCTAGAGCACATTTCCCATAATTATTGCAGAATAATTTTTTCTTAAATCAACATTTAAAATGCTAGTATATATATAATTTGATATCAAAAAATAAAATGCATCATAAGAAAACACTTAAATTTGAGATAGAATAAAGAAAAAAAAGTGTAAATTTTTTTTTTTTCATGTGTCAAAGCATCAGCCGGGAAGAGAACCCAAGACAACTGCTTGTAAGGCGGCTGGGCTTACCACTCAGCCACCGACGCTTGACAAGTAAAAATTTTTAAAGAATTATTGAAAAGATTTTTACTATGGATTATAATGAAAACATTTAAAAATAAATTACATTAAATTCTGATCTATTCCCAATATATTATATATATATAAACCAATTAAAATAAAAGTTATAATTGATAATCAAAATGTTATGTGATTTCCAGCACCTATTTTAAACTAATATAAACAGAATTCTTGGGTGAATTATGTTTCATTCAATGAATACCTTCATGATATGATAAAATTATGTTGAGATCAAAACTAATATGACTTTTATTGAAGGATTCACAATCGTGATCATCATCAATCTGTACTAAGTATTTTGATTTACAATCAATTATTAACTATTACGATCTCTAAAAAAAAACATCAAAACTTTTTTTTATTAAAACTGCCATTTTAAAAAATAGTGACTTCGTTAAAGCTATGGCAGCTGAAAATAAATGGCAACATTTACACTAAAAATGTATAATATAGTACAGAATTTATTCATTATCTATATATATATAAACCAATTAAAAAAAACTTATTTTATGCAAAGGAAGTAATTCATTAGCAAATTTTTTAATGAAGCACTTGCCTATAATGCTTTCAAATTCATATATCAAATATAATAGGTTAAACCACTAAGCATCACATGATCACTGTTTCTTATGCTTGCTCATAACTGTTATTAAAACAGGCAAAACTCTCCATACAGTAGTGCCACTCAGTGCAAGCCAGAGTAATCAATGGATGCCAGAAGGCTTGTGCATAAAATCCCTAAAAGATGGCTGCTGGAGGATTGCGTTAGATCCTAAGATCTAGGTGCAGTGCTCTCAGATCCAAGGCTCCTCACTGACGACAGCCATAAGCCAGAAACTAGTCTGGGGATATTGGATGAGTAGGCACTAGATAGGGATTTTATGCACAAGCCTTCTGGAATCCATTGATTACTTTGGCTTGTACTGAGAATCAGTATTTTCATTTATTACACATCCAAAGAAAAGAATTTCATCACCAACAGCTATAAAGGCAAAAAAATGTGCTTCATTTAGTGCAGTAAATAATCAAAGACATTCTTTGATCACTTACAACAAAGCTTATTATTATTAAATTTTAAAGTGTATATTTATGGATTAAAATTCTTAATGGCAAAAATACAATTATTGCAATATTTTAAATGCAAGTATAGTATATATACTTAGAAGGGATTTGAACCTGGACATTCAAGCTTCTTTCAGTCATCCACTCCATTTTATTATATAACCTATACACATGACCACATACATGTAAAAAAAAATAAATGATTTCCAATATTTCACACTGAATCAGCACTCATCAGTTTGTCCAAATCATCATCTCCCACACACATATATATAACCAGTGCTCAGTTTATATTATGATGATAAATCTTCAAACTGTAATGGACAGGCTTCAAATCTTCTCCAGAACAAAATTAGCAAACAAGGGTTTTGAACATGCTATCGTGCAATTTTCAATGATATGGATGGCTGAAGAGTTGGCGTAGAGAAGATTGAAGTATGTCCAAAAAGTTTGAACATTTGCTATCTTAATGTAAACAGAACACTGATTATATATGTGTGTGGGAGATAATGATTTTGACCAACTGATGAGTTTTGGTTCAGCACACAAAATATATATATAATGGAGATCATTTATCTTTTTCATACATATATGTGGTCATGTGTTTCAGTTGTATAGGATGGAATGGCTGACTGAATGATAATTATTGTAATTGTAAAATATGGTCATTATAATTGATTAAATTATTTTGAAAAAAAAAAAGATTTCATGCATTATCCAACTAATAATTAACTTTATAAGATCAAAGTTTACTAAGTACATGTTTAAAGTATTATTTGCCCAATTTTAAATCAATAATCACATATTTCTGATGCATTCAAAATAATAGCACTTTTATCTTAAACATTAAAAAAGACAGTCAGCTATACATTATATTTAATCATTTTGTCTTCGACTAAGCTATACATTATATTTATCTATCTATTTTTTTTTTTATATGTCATAGCATCGGCCGGGACATGAACCCACAACCGTCTGCAACCAACTACTTGCTTGCAAGGCGGCTGCGATAACCTCTCAGCCAACAACGCTTGTTATTTTGTATTCAATTTTACAATATTTATGTAAGATAAATAAATTTGTGAGATACTGATTTTAAAAAAAAGTTCATTATGCTTAATTAATTTTGTTTCCCTACATGTTTTGTTTTAATTCAGCGAATTGTGAATCAAAAAATATTCTCTGGCTGCGTAAAAAGCAAAATAGCAGACTGTTATGAAAAAAAAAATCCAATTTTTTTATTTTAAGTATACCTACTGAAATGTTTTTATATAGAATATACTCACAGAACAGTACTTTAAAAAAAATAGTAATGTAGTTAGTAAAATTTTAATTCATTAATTAACATTTTTTAAAAATTTAAGCAATTCTTTTAAATCAAACTTTTATATATTTTGCATTTAAGATAAGAAATTAATTTTTTACCCATACAAACTCTTTATAATTGCTTATTTTTTATGAGATTTTCGTTTGCAGGCCATTTTGGGCAGCACATTGAGCTCACTGTCTGGGATAAAGATGTACTGTCTTAAAAAAGGTGTTGAAAATTAATGAAGAACCACAAATGAAATGAACTAGATTAGAAGATGTGATATGTTGGACTATTTCCATCATCTATCATTAATTGTTGAATGACTAGAATAATTTAAACTTGATTTAAGTTTTTCAAATACAGACAACTGTTAGTAATAACACACAAATAGACAATACAGGTTAGTAATTACACAATGTTTCGAGTAGTAAGATTCTCCACTCTTCTTCAGGTGTTGCTGACCTATATGCACAGTGACTTCTAAGTGAATATTGTCACTGTGCATATAGGCCAGCAACACCTGAAGAAGAGTGGAGAATAATACTACTCAAAACGTTGTGTAATTACTAACCTGTGTTATTACTAACAAGTTGTTTTTATAAATTTTATTAAACACATGTGTTTTAAAGACCTACAGAGGTCCCTAGTGACGATTTTTTCAGACGTTCATTGCTAAGGTTTACAGCCTTGTTAAAACTATTACTAACAAGTTGTTTGTATTTGGAAAGTTCAAATAAAGTTTAAAATTTTCTATACATTCAACATTCTCTCATAAATGATGGAAATAGTCCAACATATCACATCTTATAATATACCATCATTACAAACCTTCAGACAAGAACTAGATTAGAATCCTGTAAACACAATTTATTTAAATTTTTTTTTAGTTGTATTTAGATCAATTACGACTAAATCAAGTTATTATCATAAATTTTGCAATTATAATTTTTTAAAAATAGAACTAAAAATAGTTTGATGCAAAATACTAAAATAATTCAGAATCATAATTAGTAATAATAATTTTCATTTACATTAAACACTCACAAAAATTTTTTTTACACCACAGGCAACTACACAATCATAAGATTATAAATACTCATCACTAATTGGTTGAATGATATTACCGGAACTTACCATAAAATAGTAGCAATTCTCTCCATACGGTAGTGCCACTAAATACAAGCCATAGTAATCAATGATGCTAGAATGTTTGTGGGATTTTGATACACAAACCTTCTAGCATCCACTGATTACTATGGTTTGCAATGGGGGCAAAACTGTCTGGAGAGAATTTCTACTGTTTTAACAGATTGTGTAAATATAAGAAATGGTCATCATATGATATTTTTAGTGGTTTAAAATATCTTATAATCATTCATTTTAAAAATGAATATAATTTTCATAAATTCTTAAAAGCCCAAGACAATTTATATGACAAGGCAGGATTTAATAGCTATTTTGTTTTAATAATCTTATTAAAAGTGTAATGAATTCCAACCAATGGTCACAAATACTTAAGAAAAATACTTAAGAATGATCATACATTGTGTAATAAAATTTATATCAAAGAAATTGTCAAATTCTTAAAATTACAAACAGCCAATATCAGACCAATTTTATCGCATATACAAAATTTATCAATTATCTATTATACAGATTCACTGAGTTTATTTTAGTTTGACAAACAAAACTAAAATCTTCAACAGATACGCCTTAAACATGCTTACATGACAGCCAATAAGAAGGAATAATGACAGCACATGGATCTCTCAATTCTCAAACACAAGTCAGAACTATAAGAAAAAGATGGGACCCATCTTAATCTATGCCTCAATTTATATATAAATAAGCCAGACTCAAGCATTTCGAATTAAGGGTGTGAAGCTTAAAATACCTTCACATTTAATTCACTAAATATTATATAGAAATAAACAACGCGAAATCTTTCGATTTACTACGAAGCAATTTTTTTAAATCTAATGAAATGATATTAACAAAATGTAAATATATCAAATTTATTAAGCGTAAACAGATAATATTGTAGACATAGATTAAGATGGGTCCCATCTTTTTCTTATAGTTCTGACTTGCGTTTGAGTATTGAGAGGTCCATGTGATGTCATTATTCCATCTTATTGGCTGTCATGTAAGCATGTTTAAGGCGTATCTGTTGAAGGTTTTAGCTTTCACGTTATCACAATATTATCTGTTTACGCTTAATAAATTTGATATATTTGACAAACAAAATAAATGTTGCAACTAGTTTTTTTTTTTACACTTAATATATTACTGTAACATTATTACATATTATTTATGATCACTAGTTATGATTTATTAGAATTTTAGTCTAATAAGTTTATTTAAAAGAGATATTAATTCCTATCTTGATATTAGAATTAATTATACTATAAGAATTTAGAAAAGTATCAGTGATTTGTAAGTACGATATTCTAAGTATTATTCAGATATAAAGATTGGAAGCTTACATTATATATAAAATCTTTATAGTTGTTGGTAAATTTCAATTCATCCCAAAATAACATAGAAATTTTATTTACTATTTAATATAAGTGATCAGCATTAATAGTTTATATAATTTTATACATTCAGCAGTTCTTCTAAAGTAGTGTAAAAGTGTCCAAGTGGAGCATAAGGCTCTCATATTCATCTCAATTCTAGTACTTCAAGTGCTTACAATTCTTATAAATTCTCATACAATAAAGTCATTTACTTCATATTATATATGTAATTAGAGGGATTTGAACTCAGAATTTGTCAATCTATTCATCCTCCATCCCATTTCAAGCAAACAATACACATGACCACACACATATGAAAAAGATATTGATCCCCAATATAGATATTTCATGCCGAACCAACATTCAATAATTGAATCTCACACATATATATAATCACTCCTTGGTTTATATTAGAATAGAAATTATTCAAACTTTAATGGACAGGTTTCAATCTTTTCACCTTTCCAAACATCCAAATGTCCATTTCATTGAAGAGTGAGCTTTGAGCATTCCATCATCAATTTTTCAATAAAATGAATGGTTGAATAATTGAAGGATGATACGATTGAAGCCTGTCCATTAAAGTTTGAGGAATTGTTATCTTAATATGAACTGATTGTAAATATGCATGGGAGATTATGATCTGGCCCAACTGATGAGTGCTGATTATGCAAGAAATATAAATATTGGGGATCATATATCTTTTTCATAAGAGTGTGGTCATGGGTATAGGTTACTGGAGGATGAACAGACTGAAAAATCCTGAGATCAAAGCCTTCTAATTACATATATAAGAAACACTCAGTATAAGCAACTTACATAATGCCTTATAACAGAGGTCCCCAACCCATGGTACCCGCAGACCATTTTACGTGTGCCCACCGCTATCCGAACACTATAAAAAATTATTTATCTGATACAAATAAATTTAATTTTTAAAATTTCTTATAAATTATTATATTATATTGTAATCAAATTGTAGGGCATACTATACTTTTACAGTGTAAAAATATATACATTAATTATATGTTAAAATTTTATTTTTGAAATAAATATTTTTTTGTACATTATGTGTATTATTAACAATTATAAATTTACGTCGAAAAAATAAATGGTGCTCGCCACCTGGTTGAAAAAATAAATGGTGCCCATCACCTGGCCGGTATTATAGAATGTGCTCTTAAGTGCAAAAAGGTTGGGGACCCCTGCCTTAGAATATCACATTATAATAAAAATATTCATGATTGGGATCTTTACATTTAACATAGATATGGGGTGCATTTTTCCACATTAACATGTGAATTGGAATATATATGATATTGTTTTCTCTCTATTTATTTTCAACATCAACAAACATTAGTAAATACTCTTTTTTAGTTTTTCTAACAGCAATATTATGTGACATTTTCGTCTTTCTAATATTTTTCAATGGGTATAGTCTGGATTTCCATCAGTATTGCTTTGAATTTTATTTGTTTTAATTTCTTTACCTGGCTTAATATAAAAAAACAGTTATCTATTTTTATTTAGGAAATGCTAAGTATCAGCTAGAGAGAACATTATCTTGATAGATTTAATTACTAGCAACAATATGATAATTGTTATCAAATCTATTAATTGTTTACAAAACTGAAAATAATAAATATTTAAATTTATTGGTTGTGGTAGAATAGCTGCTAAATCCCACTCGATGGCGCAGTTATCACACTAAAATTATAAAATATGATCATTCACGGGCCGTTAATTATAATCATTTTGATGTGTTTTTTGTAATGCGAAAATAAAAACAAAAAAAAAAATCGTCTTTTTTAAATATTACTTAATTTTAAATATTATTTTTTTATTAACGTATACAAATTAAATGATAATAATAAATGTAAAATAAAATAAACAAATTACAATTTGATTAGTCTTTTTTAGTTTTCTTTTTATTAGAAAAAATCAATTTTCTGTCGGAGATTTTTTTTACTGGCGTTACGGCTTTTTTTTTTTTGTTGTTTACCGCTAGTTTTTATTTCAAATAGAATGATAACTAAAAGTAAAACTTGTTATGTTTAGGGTTAGGATTAGTTTTAGGGTTAGGTTTACGGTTAAAATAAAAAATATCAAAATTGTATTTTTGTAAATATTTTTTTTTACTAACATCTATAAAATAAATGATAACAATAAACGTAAACTATATTCAACAAAGAATAACAGTAGTCGGAGAAAAGAAAGAAACTAAAACTTTTTTAAACAACGACAAATATATATATATAAAATGTTTATAATATATGCTTTTTATGACATTTAAAAAAACAGTGTACAATTGTACTTTTCTTACTGGATATTTTTGTGTTAATGCTTTTTTTTTTATTTCAAAAATATACACACTGTACAATCTTAAAATGTCTCGTGGAATGTTACGAACAGTACGTTACTTGACTCGTTACCTAATTCCAAATAACTTTATACATATATCTCGTCAACATTTACTATTTAAAACTTCAATACACTACAGTGTAAAAAGTCTGTTAATTATTACTTTACAAAATCTGAACATTTCAATACTTTAAAATAAAAAAAAAATCCAATGAAAACAACATTTCCATCCAATTCAAAAAAACACACCCTCTCCCCAAGCCGTAATCATTTTATAAACTGTGCGAATTCGGAAAATGTATTTGCTGCGTAAAACATACATGCTGTACTGCGACACGACATAGCGGCCTGCAATCTGTAGCACAACAAAAAAGTTGTATTATAGAAAATTCAGGTTCGAAGGTGTCGGCCGCGGAAATGGCATTTTTATGTGTTTTAGCACGAAAACAGCGCCATCCAGTGGGATATATCTGCTCATCGACGACAACCAATTTATTTCCCCAAACACAGATTTTTTCCTAAATTAATGAGATTTTTTGAAAATCTCTTTAAAATTCTTCAAAAACCCATGGTTCATGCGACTGCCAAGATTGTTTTAGAAAAATAAATAATTGTATCAAAAATTTATATATACATATAACAACTATTGTATGGAAAAATTCAATAATATGGTTAAATAGAAATTACTAATAAAAGGTCTTATACTTGTGACAAAATTGGCTGGCAACCTACCTCAAACCTTTCTGTTTTGAGTACTGTTTGCTAGGTTTTGAAATAATATTCTGTCTCTCATTGTTTCATAATTTCCAAATTCATAAAAATTGGTTAGGTTACATATTCACAGATTAAAGTTTGAACAGTAATGTAATCATAACTTTGAATTAAAGATACAATTAGTCATTTGTAAATATGACACATATGTACATTTACATTCTATGACCATTTATGACATGTCAAATCATATTTAAGCCATTTAATTACTTAAGATGTTAATTATTTAGAAGTATAGAAATTGCAATGACACATTATTAAAATAAATGATACTCAAGTCTTAAGCTTAGAATCTTTAGTAGCATATAATTTATATATAAACAAGGACTTAAGAAATATATTTTAATAATTCCCGATTGATTTCATATACAATGTGATATCAAACTATATATCATTAAGTGGTTTGACTGAATTCTTAAATACTATGGTTAAATAATATAATATAATTCAATATAATGATTTACATTTAATTTAACACTGCAGATAAAAATTTACATTATAGTTAAAGATTGTATATAACTATTGACAGTTTTGAGACATAATAAACTTAAAGAGTCCCCAAAAGTAAAAAGTGAAATCATATTAATCAAACAACTAAAAAACAAATAATACAAATTATAGAATATTTGAAACACTTCAGTTTATAATGTTTTGGAACATTTGATAATATGAAGGTACTTCACTATGCTTGATTGTGATATGACAATTTAAGGGATTAAAAAAAAAAATCTGATCATATCTGATAAATGGTGGTGGCCAGAAACTCAGATCTCAGCAATTTCATAAAATATAATTCTCATAACCATGTTTGGAAATTCCATTATTTATCCCATTCATACAGAAAGAGTTAAATGATGAAATCCAGATTCTATTCTTTTAAACAGTTTTAATTGTCATAAGAGGATTCTATGATTATTTCTTTAATAAGCTATCTTCATCTCTACTTGCTATTCTTTCAATAGTTCACATTCTACACTGATTACCACGTATCAGACAAAGAGATTTGTACAAAAATGACTCAGTATGGAGTATATTTTGGGGAATAAAAAACATCTGATGCAGAACTTTAATTTAGTGAAAATTTAATATTGCATAACAGAAATTAACAATATAACACATACACCACAAAATGAATTAAATATTAATAACTGAAAATGTATGCAATATATAATTCTGTCTCACAAACTATTAGAAACAGAATAAGAATAGCTAAATATATTATTAAATTTAACTTCTGATTACATGACTTGTAAATTAAAGTGTAAATACACAGTTATTTGCATATAATAAAATAAACATTACAAATATTTTAATGTAATGCCTGGATTGGGTCGCATTGACCAATCACTTATTCAACAAAGACTAATAGTTAATAATATGCTAGTTATGTTAATCTAAAATAAAGCAATAGCAAGGTATGAACTATACATTGATTAAAACAGGCACAACTCTCCATACAGTAGTGCCACTCAGTGCCAACCAGAGTAATGTGCTAACATAAGAAATAGTGATCATGTGACATTTAGTGGTTTAACACCAATCCTGCCTAATAGGATAGTGGTGGCTATGGTTGTTAAAGAGCCAAAGCCACCAAAATATATGGGTACTGAACTGGGTTCAAACCCATCTGACTATATAAGCTACTGAGCTTAGATTGAAGATATTATTGTGTTTTCAATTTTATTCTCATAGTTTTGTAGTTGAGATAAAAGGTGGCTGCTGGAAGGTTGCATTAGATCCTAAGATCTAGGTGCAGTGCTCTCAGATCCAAAGCTCCTCACTAACGAAGGCCACAAGCCAGAAACTAGTCTGGGGATATTGGATGAGTAGGCACAAGATGGGGATTTTATGCACAAGCCTTCTGGCATCCATTGATTACTCTGGTTGGCACTGAGTGGCACTACTGTATGGAGAGTTTTGCCTGTTTTAATAATGGTAATGGGCTAACATAAGAAATAGTGATCATGTGATGTTTAGTGGTTATACATTGATTCAAAAATTAAATTTGGGTCTATCTAAAAATATGATAAATATCAGATTTTAACACAGAGAATAATCGAGTATTGTAAAATTATGACAAAAATATTGAAAGTTAAATTTTTAACACATTAAGATCATTTTAAAAATGAATATTTTAAAACTGTATAGACTTTAAATTCTCACCTCATAATACAGTCAATCGAATTTTGGCATAGTTCTCAAATTTGGGATACACTTTTCATATTAGTTCTCTTGTCTCTGTTTGGTACACCAGTTTTTCTTTGTTGCTAGTTTCTTTAATATTTATTTCTGTTTTATTTTTTTTTAACTTCTTCAGTATTCAATATTTAGTTACAGGCAATAATATTTTCTTCCTTAGGCATTAGAATCTGGACGTCCTTTGGTTATATTTATTACATGGTTTACAGATTAAGAATCATACAGCAATCCTAAAGAATGTGCTCTGGCTGGTCATCTTTGATGTATCCATTAGATTCCTTCATGGATATCATAATTTTAAAAAATGAAGACAATTATAATACCTTACAATCTTATTTCATGTAACAATAAGCTATTTTAGTGACCCCCCCCCCCCATTTCTATCTACAATTTTCTCATCTGAAACTCTTTAGGATAATGATTACCTGGATAGTTAAAGGTTTAAACTGAAAAAATGAATACTGACCACAGCCAATATTTCTCTAATTGATTATTTAGTAAACAACCCATTAAGTATCCTGTGAAAAATATGTTAATTATTTTATTTTAAATGAGTCATACATTTAATTTATATTTATCCATATTTTATTTTTCAAAATTTTTTTTATTCACACTCCATAAGAATCATCTATATAAAAAAAAACCTTATATATCAATACTGATGGCGACTAGTTTACAAAATTTAAAGTTATATTCCTTATCTTTAAACAACCAATTAGTTTATAACGATCGCACTATGAAGCTAAATAACATCATAATAGAATTGTTCTTTCATTATTTGTACACATTATGATCTTCTGTTTACTTCATATTCTTCCTTAAAATAATTATTTCTTTAGTCCGTTTAAACCAATCTTTATGATTGACATTTGCAAATTTAATTTACAGACAACTTTGACTTATACCCAATCTTTATAAATTTTATTCTGAATATAAAATACAGTTATGACCTTCTATTCAAATTTCTGACATCAAGAACTAATATTTAAAAGTAATGAACAGAACAACCGATTCTCAATTTCTTTTGTTTGATTTTAAGAAAAATAATAATCTCGGAGAAGACAAATATTACTTAATTACACCTGGGTCTCGTTTTATGCGGATTATTTTAATGCGATTTTGAAGTTATGCGATTCATGTTTCTTCTTAATATCTTTCACATTTCACTATATTTATTAGATATTAAGAAATTTAAATTATTAATAACTTATTTTGACTTGAAATACTTTTTTTTCAAAAATATAACATTATATTAGCAGCTAATGTGAATATGGCCTGAAGCTGTATTTAGAATTTTAGCTTCTATGTAAATAACCTATTTATACTAATGAGTAAATAATAATAATAGATTTATACTTACATATAAAAATATCGCAATAAATATTCAAAAAATTTAAACTTTTAAACCATATTTTGTTATATATAACAGATATAAATAATCTTTTAAATTTTTAAAATAAAAAATGAAGATTTTATAAACAGAAAATAATCTTTCTAATGATAATGTATAATCTTTTTGTTTTGATTACGATCTCATTTTTTTTAATATAGAAACAGAAAACCATTAACACAGCACAAAACTAAAAGTGGTGCTAGTTGTACATCATATCACGAATAAAAATAAAGTGGCTAACAGGTTTTTCTGGGCATAATTGCTGAGAGATTCTTGACTTTGTTTAAGGAGAAGCCACAATACATCACATCACATCTGATTTCTTACCAGTTTACAAACGAACGCTAGCAGTAATGATTAAAATATGTATGAAAAATGTAAAATTAAATATTGTAGTTAATAAAAAAAAAGTAAAAAAGTTTGTCTTGTATTAATTTTTTTCAAATATTTGAAATTTTTTTATTAGTCATACTTTATTTGCTTATTTTTTTAATGCGAATTTTAAAATAATTTTTCCTTGTTGCTTTGCTTTTATGCGAATTCTGAAAAATACAGAACCTATCCCCCATTTTTCAAGGTAAGTTAAGTCTATTTTTGTGCGATTTTTTTAATGCGGGTTTTCTGTGGAACCTATCTACCGCATAAAACGAGACTCAGGTATATTTTAGATTTACATAATTATTTTAAATTTATCCTAAAACAATTACTGAATGATGAGAATGAATAGGAACTATTTTTTTTTCACAAATATATAAAGCTACAAAGTAGTGATGAGACACAAACTTAATTTTATGATTTTAATGATATTTAAGTTTGACAATTTAAGTAATAGTGAATCGTTTACAGTAATTTCATCTTTTTTATTTAATATTTTTTCTCTATACTTTATTACTAACCTTCTATTAAACAGACATATTGCAATTTCATTAAATGGAAAAATTTCAAACTCATTCACACCTACCAAGTCGATTCCACAGGGTTCTCCTCTTAGTCCCTTACTCTTCATTCTATATATAAATCCATTCCTTAAATCTTTAGAGATGAATCTTCCTGGTATCAATAAATCCATTCAGCACATATCCTACATGGATGATGTGACAGTGTTCTTACCCTCTAGAAAATTCATACCGAAACTAATTCAAATTATGGACAATTTCACCATAGAGTCAGGTCTTGCGTTTAACCTTAGAAAATCTGCTGTATGGAGACTTTCATCTGGAAAATCCATTCCATCCTTTTTCACAGCTATGCCACAAAAATTTTTGGGTTTACCAATGAGTCTCTCTCATGCAGCAATGAGGAAATTAATACAAGACACTATCATGAATTCTGCAAGAAAAATAATTGATTCACTTTCAAAAGTTTATACATCATTATTTGCAAAAACAGCCCTACTCAACATGTTACTGTTCCCCAGAATTGCTTACTACATGCCGTTCATTAAATTTTCATCAAAATTTATCCAGAATATAAACTCTCTTTGCTCTAGATTAATGTGGAAGGGTAAAACTGTTGCTATTAGCTTAAGAAGAGTGCAGAGACCAACAAGACTTAATGGCTTGTCACTGCATTCACTTCATGTTCTTTGTCTACAGAAATCAAATAACCTCATTACAAGACTTAATGGGATTTTTCCTGATGACTCACCTTTTCTATCTATTCATCCTACAGATACTCCACCTCCAATTAATGATGGTTGGCTGACACAAGTCTTAATTGACATTTCAAAAATTCTCACACCTTTAACTCAATTAAAACCAACGAAACTTCGTTATTGGGATGCCTATCTTCTTTTTTTTTCAACAATTATCCCAGATCATAGCATTCTCACCTGTACAAACTTTGCCATTATAAAGAAATATAAAAGATGTAATCTAGAGCCAAAATATTTGGACTTTCTTCTAAAGCTAAATCTCAATGCCCTTCCAACAAGCCACTTTCTTGTGATGTATAGAGGTTTTTCATCTTTGGACCCTGTTTGCTCACTCTGCCATAGGGAGGATGATACCATATTTCACATTTTCAACAATTGTTCCTCTCTTCAGGGCTGTAGAATATTGATTAATAAAATTTATACACCAAAACATCCAATTATCAACACACTCATAAAAGGTTTTGCTTATGGGGATTTTGCAATTATAAGAAGTGCAACTTTCATCACTTTCTGTCTATGGTTTGTCAGATGCTTCATAATCTTCAAGTCTGTTATACCTGATCCAACATTAATTTTTTTACAAAAATTAAAAGATATCAAAGAAAGAGATTTGAAGTTAGCTCCTCACCTAATAGCAAATTCCACATGGAATCTTATTAATATTGGACATTAAGTAATTTAATGGTTTATAAATATATTGCCAAATTTAATGTTATTTTATAATTTTTTCTTTATTGTAAACATAGTTAAATAAACCTGTTTTTGATACTAAAACTACATATTTGTTAAATTAAAGCTTGGTTGATAGGTCTCATCATCGATTCCACCTCTGGTGATCCAACTTCTTATGAACTCCAGAGCAATAAAACCATTCAATTATTCTGGAGCATAAGGTCTCATCATCAATTCCACCTCTGGTAATCAAACTTCTTATGAACTCCCAAGCAATGAAGCCATTCAATTATTCTGGAGCATAATGTCTTAACATTGATTCTATCTCTGGTGATCCAACTTCTTATGAACTCCTGAGCAATGAAGCCATTCAATTATTATAGAGCATAAGGTCTTAACATCGATTCCACCTCTGGTGATCAAACGTGTGATTTCCCGAGCAATGAAGCCATTCAATCATTTATTTTTAACACCAGTATGGCTATTATTGTCTTAATTAAATAATAACATAGATATTTTTGGATTCAATATAAAAGAGTTTGTAAAGTAAAATTAGATTCTTTTAAAAATAAATTACACATATATTCAGGATCATGTTTACCTAATAACATAGTAGGCTATGATCTAGAAATGCTCAAGTGAGAAATGGCACCAACACAACACAAAATTTAATTTTATGAGGGAAGTTAGGATTTCATTCTTTAATTTTTTTCATCCTTTTATTTTTGCCTTTAATTTAAATCATCATAACATTTATTCAAGACTTTGTAGATGTCTAGGGATCCATGGACCATACATTAAAAAATGCGTATGCAAACTATTGTGCTAAAAAATACTTATACAGAATATAATTTTTTTGGATTTTTGAATATGGAAACTGAAGAATTTGAAAACTCAGACACAAAAATATAATTAAGCTATCTATATTGTGTTTATGTGTGAATCTATGAAAATACATTTATAATATATATTTATTAATATAACATGAAACAAATATACCCTTGCACATTTACATTATATACAACAATTATATAATCACCTAATATTGTTATGAGGTACAGCTTCTTGTTGCCATGCAACTATAGAAAGAAGGCCAAATAACCTTATAATTTTACCTATCACTTCCAGCTGTACTGTGGCAGCCTGCCTTGTGAACAGATATGGTAACACTTTCGGCTGTACTCTGATAATTTGCTTCATGTTTACTTTAGGTTCTATCAGTTTCCAGTCCTGAACTTGGATTTGCCTCACTGCACAGTTGACGTTTCTAGGAGAATTTGTATTCTGCCTTTCAGTTTTGTGATAATAGTTCTCTCTCGCATACTGCCATTCAACTTTGACAATTGTCTTCCCTTACTTCCGAATGGATTAACTATTTATGGCCAGATTCCCATCCATAATGACAACAATGAGATTCAATGAGCATCATCACCTATTTGCCCATTATTGCCATTTGACGTACACTATCTATATGTATAGTCATTGACTCATGGTGATGAATGTCAATCGGACTGAGATAAATTAAATCTGGACTAGCTCATTATTTGGAGGCAAAGTGAGATATAAACACAAATCAAGAATCATTGTTAAACCTATAGCCGCAGTCTCAGAATTGAGGGATTTAAAAGAACCAAAATAATTGCTTGAACTCCTGATTAATATCTGTGTGTTCCTTTATGATATTTTGTCAATAGTTATGCTGTCTAAAAAAAAATCCATACCCTACATAAATAAATCTCATTGGACAAAAAAAAAAAAAACTAAAAATAGTTTATAAACATAAAATAAATAAATATAGTAGCAGATGAATATACATTTATCATAGGAATATAATAGAATAAAATAACATGATGATAAAAATAATAATTAGTAAAAAATAAGCAAATAATCATTTTTTTTACTTATATTTTTGTCTGACACTTTTTTTTAAAGCTCTTGTAAAGATTTCAACCAGGGTAAAATTCATAAGATCTTAATATTATTTTTCTCTGTCATATTTAATTTCCGAGAACTCCTATATTTTCTGGAATGTAGACTAGAGCCTAAAATGTCATACTTAAATACAGGCCTGGGTTTTTCGCATAATTTTTAATAAATATATATATACATTATGTTAAAAAGGTACATAATGAGCTTATTTTGGCATTTTTAGAAAATAAAAAATATAAATATATTAAATTGCATCAATACGATTAAAGAAAAAAAAAAAATTTATAAACAAGATAATAAATCATCTTTATTCATAAGTAGATTATTTTAATTTTTTTATAATTACACCCGGGTCTCATTTTATGCGGATTTTTTAAATGCGATTTTGAAGTTACGCAATTCATGTTTCTTCTTAATATCTTTATATGCAGTTTTCTTTTATGCGATAAAAATTATTAGATCAGAAGTCGAGCTCCGATAATGCGCTATTACTTTAAATATTATAAATTTCGCGCACTAACACGTCATATTTAAAATAATAGCGCATTATCGGAGTTCGACTTCCATCTAATAATTTCAATATTTTCAGCACTTTAAGTACTGTAATAGATTTTATGCAATAAAGAAGTTCATAATTTACTTAAAATTAGGATTTCCCCATTTTATATACACACATTAAATTTTACAAGATTATAATGTAAATCTGTTCAAATATTATAGATGCCTATACTATGCATGTTGTTGTTTTTGCATTTTAAATCACATTCTATTTTTGCTTTTTAAAAAAAGAGTATATAAGCAATTAATCGTTTAATGTCCGCAAGTTTATTTTTAAAAGGTGAGTAACAGTGGTGGGCACAATTAAATTTGACAATTAAAAATTAAAATCTGATTTTTAATTGTAATTAACAATTTAAAAATTACATAATGTGATCTGAAATTAATGTGATGTGAAACAATGAAATTTGATTTGTAAATGGAATTGAAATTAATTTTTAATTGTTAGTTTTAATTAAATTTTTCCCAACAGTGGTGCGTAGGTGTCTTTTTATTATTACAAGTCTAAGTTCTTATTTTTATTTTAAACTTTTAGTTTGTCCAAATGGAGAGGAAAAAACACCCAAGAAAATGAATTTCTTTGGAAAAAAAATTTCAATTTTAGATCGCTTAGCAAAATGTGAAAGTTGAACAGCGATTGGAAAACATTTTAGTTTGGGCGAGTCCATTATAAGAGCAATTAAAAAAATGAAGTCGGCGCTAGTTGTATTTCTCTTGTGACAAATCTGATGTCTTACCAGTTTACAAATGAACTTGCATATCGTCAAATAGCGATAATGATTAAAATACTGCACATGTATGAAAAAATGTAAAATACTCTAAATTACGCATAAAAATATAGTTTTGAATAAATTTCAATACTGTAGTTAATAAAAAAAGTTTGTCTTGTATCAATTTTTTTCAAATTTGAAAATTTTTATTAGTCATATTTTATTTCCTTATTTTTTTTATGTGAATTTTAAAGTAATTTCTGAGAAACCTATCTACCGCATAAAATGAGACCCAGGAGTACTTTTAGCCTATAGAGAGAAAGGCTACTTAGCATAAATAGTATTTGAGAACAACGTTAGTACATTATTCTCTAATATAAGTACTTTTCTTAAAAACAAAAGTGCTTTAATAAGAAAAATAATAATAATAAATTTTTTTAAAAATAATGCTTTTATGTAAATAGCAGACTAAAAAATAAAAAAAATAACAAAGTAATATAACTCTCGGCTAATTTGCCATTCTCAGAAAGTATAAAAAAATCTTAAAAATCTAGACTTGTTATAAAATAATTGGAAATTGTAGGAATATGGTCAATTCATAAAAGCATTTTTTTTTACATATTATTTTTTTACTTTTTAGTTATATTTACATATTTTAAAAAATGATTAAAATTGCAAAAAAATTTGACAACAATTATAATTTAATAATAAGACATGAAAATAAAAAATATACCTTCTAGCCAAGAAATCTACTATATAAAACTATTTACTATTGGCTTTTTAATTAATTTAATTAAGTCAATTAAATTTAATATTAACAAAACTTTATTCTACAAATGTAATGATTCCTTCAAATATATATATTATTTTAATTAATTTAATTAATTAAGTAAGAGTTGAATCAATATTAATGAAATTTTATTTTATGAATGTAATATTTCTGTTGGCTAAATTCATGAGAAGCAAAAGGATGTGAGTTCGAGTACTAAATGGGAACTAATTTTTTTCATTGTTAAAAATTCAAATGTGGTCATACCAACAAAAACACAGACAGGGCAAGTTAATATAAAAGCATTTAATATTGATAATTTGTTTTGAAAATATATGTAAAAAATCTATTATAAAATTGAATTAAAAGACAATAATTTTATAAGTAAAATAAATTTTAAAACATATCTTACGCAAAAAATATGACTTCATACAAACTTTTGTAATACATATAAGTAAAAGACAAAATAACTTTTAAACAGCTCGCTATAAGTCAAAGACTTCTCAATTATTCCTCCTCTGAGAAATAAAACGAAAAACAAAGTATTATTAACTAAGGACAGCGGCCATTTTTTAGATTCCTATATTTGTTTTACTTTCTATTTCAAAATATCTAAATATCTATTAACTAATATTGGATGACTATTTGGGTTAGGTACAGATAGGGCTACCTATAGAAAAATTCTATGTCTGATTAAAACTGGAGAGTTTTTTTTAATTTTACTTGTCCCAGATTTGAAGCCAGAACCTATTTAGATATTGCATTGTAAGGTTTGATAAGACTAACACAAAATATAAACAGCCATTAATCTGACAGTAATTAAACACAGAAATAAATAAAGATCAAACAATATTTGACAACAATAACAAAATTATAATACTATTTTTTAAATTTTGCTTAAAAATTAATAAATTATATACAATAAAGTTGCCACATGCTTGTTTATTTTGACACATTAATACTGATAATGAAATAATTACTGAGAAAATAGATTTGAGCAATAGTTTGTTTCAATTGGAAATGGAATGCTAAAACAGTTGAAATGCACAAATATGTGGTAATTTATAAATGACAAGAATACAATAATATTGAAAGAATATCAATATTTCAATAACCATAAACACACAGTTGACATTTCTGTTAAAAAGCCAGATTAGCATTTGCTTGGAGAACTACCAAAATTTTGAAAGGGCAATAATTTCAATGCCATTTTTTTTTTTTTAAAAAAAGGCAAATATTAATTTGAAACTAACATTGAATGTAATGAAATGTATTCTTGTCCAATCTTCTGCTACACATGGAATTCTAATAATATAAGATCAATGACTTTGTGATGTTTTTGCCAAAGACTGCAACACATCTATAATGAGTTTTATGGAATTTATAAATGTATAAAGAAATTATGCATCTTTTTAAAATAAATTACAAATACACAAAACAAATTCACTAAAAAAACAACAAACAAATGAATTGCAGCAAGATATTTAACAACATATTATTAACATGTGACACAAGTACATTGGGGGGGGGGGGGAATCAACCGTGTAGCTATCAATTTCTCAGAGGATATATTTGTCGTATTTGTTAGCTGGAATTATACAACATTTGGACAGTCTCCAGAAATATATCAAATTTCTCATGGGAAAAAGCATCAAGTCTGAATTAATTTTTTGCTTTTTCTTTAATATGTCAAAGCGTTGACTGGGAAGCAAACCCAGGCCAGCTGCTTGGAAGGCAGTTATGCTAACCACTAGGCCACCAAACGCTTGACTAATTTTTTTGCTTTTAGCTCAAAAATGGCTTACACAACATTATATTAATATTAAAATCAGGAAATAGGGGAGCCATGAAAAATATGTAAGGTCACTTATGATTCTCAAATCAATATTGGATTGTTTGGGCTGGAAAAACGAATTTACTAACACTTTGTAGATAGTGATGTCCCAAAACAAAGTTTATACTATAGGAAAACATTCAAATAAACTGCAAGTTTACATCATTAAGAGGGTACCATATATTATTATCCAAATCACCACAATGTTTCATAATTGGGAGAAATCAATATCACTGAACATTTTTAAAGTAGAAAAAATATATTACGAAAGCAATGTAATAACTATCATTCGAAGTATTCAATTAATATATATTAAAATAATTATTAATAAAAATAAAATAAATATGAACGAAAAAAGAAACGAGATAAAAGTGGCCATCTTACAAAATCAAGCACTAAGCAATTATTATGTAAAATATTCTGGAGGGATAAATAATAAAAGTGGGGAAAATGCTTCATTCAGCAATGAAATAATTTAAAATTGTATATAACTGAATACAGATAAAAGAAAACGATAGTTTTTAATAATATCTCAAACCAGAAATTAAACTGTAAAATATTCATCTAAGAAATAAGTACAGCTAGAAATTAGACATCAATTTGAATAAAAACATTTATATATTTTATTCACAATTTAAAAAAAAAGAAAAATGTCAAAAACTAAGCTAAATAGTTAATGCTAAAATAGAAAAATCATTTTTAATTATAACAACTATAATTGCAAATAGATTGCAAGTTACCGTAATTTTTTTTGAAAGCCATTTTTTTCTCCCCTGACTTCTTTTGAAGATTGACCTCTGGTAAATCAGTCAGTGCAGCCATAAAATAAAAAAAAATGCAATAAAAGAACTAATATTCATTGGCTGCAACAGCCGTGTGATATGTAAGGTCAGAATCAACTTCAACATCAGCCCCAACATTTACACTATTAAAGACTCCCACAAATTAATTTATACTCTGAATGATTGTGCCACGACAATGCTAGCTTGTATTTCTCTGGAGGTAAATTCTCTTGACAGCTGCTACATATTAAACAAAATCAGAGATTCAATTGTCAAAAGTTTAATAGCACTATTTCAGTAGTCATAAGGGATAATGATCCTCGTAGTGTAAATCTTAAATGTAAGAAGGACAATTCGGCATCGGCAAACAAAACTGATATTAGATTAGATAAAACTTGGAACACTAGCAATTAACTTTTTACCCTCCACTCCTTCCCATTCCCGTAAGAAATCTAGTTTCGTAAAAAAAAAAAATATGTAACTAAAAAATGATTTTCACACTTCCCTGCATAGATTAGAATATATTAATGAAATGATTATTTTCTGCCTACAGCACTGTTAAATGGCTGTCACACGGATGATATAGAGTAACAGACAGACAGAGATAAATACTAATTTGCAACAACAATCATATATTTATACTATATAAGGATGTTTAAAAGACATCAATTTCTGAAGTAGCCAATATAGACACCCAAGAGAACTTACATTTCCTCCATATGTAAATATTTTTGACATTTTCTAATAAAAAATTATCTTAAAAAAAAAAGTTTTTAAACAAAAAAATAACATTTATTACTACTATGTTTTTTTTTTTAAAAAAAAGAACGATGTTTGGTTAATTTCACACTGAAAGTATTTAAAATTCTCCAAAAAAAAAAAAAAAAACCCAAAAAAAAAGAACAACAACTAAAAACGACAACACAATATTGATCTTTACAACTCAAACATGCTCTCCATATAGTAATGCCGCTCAATGCAAGCATTAGTAATCAATGGATGCAATAAGGTTTGTATGCAAAATCCCTGTCTAATGCCTAATCAACCAGTTTCTAGCTTGTGGCTTTCATCAGTGAGAAGTCTTGGATAGAAATGACTGCAACTAGATCTTAGGATCTAATGCAATCTTCTAGCAGTCACCTTTTACCTATTTAGTTAAGTATAAAGCAATAAGTCCAAGATAAAAAAAACAACAATAAGGTTTCAATTCAAGCTCATTTACTTGTATAGTAATAAAGATCTGAATCCAGTTCAGTATCTATACATTTTAGTATCATTGGTTTCTTTAAAAACCAGTCATCATTATTCTATGAGCAGGATTGGTATAAAATCACTACATCACAATCATCATTTCCTATACTTTCACAAGGTGTTAAAACAGCAGCAAACTTTCCATACAGTAGTGTCACCTAGTGCAACAGTAATCAATGGATGCAAAAAGATTTATGCATAAAATCCCTATCTAGTGCATACTCATCCAATATCCTGAGACTAGTTTCTAGCTTGTGGCTTTCACCAGCAACGATTTCTGCACTCAAAAAGAAACATCAAATGGTTATTTGCTTAGAAGATCTTGTAAAGTTCGAGCACCAAAAGTGACAGATTGAGTTTCGATTCAAAAACCTTTAGCTCTTAAGTCTGTTACTTCATTACTGCACTAGACTGCAAAGGATAAAAAAAGAAAACACAAGTTTTCAACTAAGACTGAGAATGCCAAGAACCATATATTTTTAAGACATAGAGTACCAAATCCATTTCTCTAATCCAATGTATCATAACATGACCCTGCAATTTGAAGTATTACATGACTGTTAACAATGAATCAATAAATTCGCATGTAGATCGAATTATGAAATACCTGCACAGTAGTATCTTATTAATAGTATCTTGATTACAAGGAAAATCACAGAATTTTTTTTTGCTTGAGAATAATAAATTGTATTTATAACTTCATAACTAGACATTTAAAGGCTGAAGTTTAATGCTTCACAAGGTTTAACATTGATTGGTGGATTAAAACTGCCAAGAAGATACAAATATTCATTGCCGTGGTCACTTTATATCTTTTTTAATGTGATAAAAAGTAGTACAATATTTCAATTAAATCCAACCAATAGTATTCTCTCATAAGATGACAATGATATTCTGAATAGATAAGAAAAGTATTTTGATATAAAAATTGAGATAACTTTATATGATAATTCTGATCTTTTCCTTTTGCAGTTTTTAAAAAAGACAAAATACAATTGTTTATTTAACATTCTTGGACATTTGATTTACATTTAGAATTGACATTTTAATTCTTAGTAAAAGAATAATAACATGACTATTCATATCATATAAAATATGGGTTATTATTAGAGCTCTCTCAAGCACAATCAAGAATGAATCAGAATTGCTCACCTTCATTTTTATTAAACCCAAAGGATATTCAGTAGCCATTGTCTAAAAAGATCAAACTAAGAAAATGAACTGTAGATGGCTTAAAAAAATTAACTTTAGAATGAATATCAAGAAGAAAAAAAAAAGATTCTTAACACCAATGCTGTATGGAATATAAAATTACTACATGGAATGTATGAAAAAGTAAAGAGATTCTGATACTTAGAAAGTTTATTATCTGAAGGGGAGATGTAGAAGAAGACCTTAATAACACACTAAATGAAACAAAAACACGATTTATCAGCATGCAGTAGATATATATAAAAGACATATGACTTTATTACTTGGGAGTTCACAAGAAGTATGAGCGACAGACCTGCGAGGGTCAGAATCGATCATGGATCCTCCCAATATGCCAAACTGCGCAGGTATAGAGATCACCAAAAATGAAAGTTCAAATAAAATTGCAGATCTTTTAGAGAAATGTGAAATCTGTTCTTCTATGTAGATACAAAATTTAAAAAAAAAATCACAATAATTTAAAAGCTATAAATATTCTCCAACAGCTGAATCACAATCAATGATGAATAAAAAATACTAGAAAGATTAACACATATTGGCAAACATTGCGGAAACATTACAAAAAGATGGAAATTTACATGATATGAGATCAAATAAAAGAGCAAAAAATTAAAATGTAATAGTCAAGTGTTGTTAGCCGAGAGGTCATCGCAGCCGCCTTGCAAACAAGTAGTTGGTTGCAGACGAATGTGGGTTCGCCTCTCGGCCGATGCTATGACATATGGGGGGAAAAAAAGAAAAGGATTATTGCTAAGTATGACATTTCAAATGTCATAGTCACTAAAACTGTATAAATAAGACAAGAAAATGTTAAAAAAAATTCATATACAATTTTTTATTTCATCTAAAACAGAACATATATAAATGATTATGTGTATTGTGTGTGTACCAGCTAAAACAAGTTAGACTTATTTTATATTTGTATTCGAATTTATATTATATTAATATTCATAAAACATATTTAAAAAATCTTCCTGGCTTAAATATTCAGATACACTTTATTGGACCCAGATTTCAATTCTTTATAATTAAAATTCAATTTCAATAACTCAAATTATAGCATTAAGTAATATCTGAAAACGTGTTTTATGACTCATTAAGAGTATTCTAACGTAAAGGATTGCAATCGAGCAATCAGTTACAGTTCATCATTACTTTCAAAGTTTATATAATTTTGTATTCAAATTCATTATAAAGCAATAATTCCATATCTCAAATTATAGATTAAATTATTCTTACTACTTAATATTTGAAACTGATTAGCATAAAATAAGAATGCAAATCATTAAATTACTTGAAATAAATCACTTAACTTAAACATTTTAACAAAATTTATAAATTAAAACTCATAACTCATGAATAACATTAAAATGGATATTTCAATTTATATTATTAAAAATCTTTTTCTAAAAAAAAAAAAAAATGTGAATTTTAAAACCAATATATACTTATATACGTATGTGTGTAGTAGATAACTAGAAATGATTAGCCATATTGAGGATCAATGATTATTAATCAGTAATTCACCAGTAGTATATAAAAACATTAAAACAGGCAAACTCTCAGTAGTGTCCTCAGTGCAAGCCAGAGTAAATCAATGATGTCAGAAGGCTTGTGCATAAAATCCTTATCTCCCCAGACTAGTTTCTGGCTTGTGGACTTAGTGATGAGCCTTGGATCTGAGAGCACTGCACCTAGATCTTAGAATCTAACGCAAGCCTCCAGCAGCCACCTTTTATCTCTACTTAACTATAAAACTATGAAAATAAAACTGAAAACACAATAACATTTTCAATCTAAGCTCGTTAGCTTATATAGTCATATGGGTCTGAACTCAAGTGCTCTTAGATCCAAGGCTCCTCACAGACGAAGGCCACAAACCAGAAACTAGTCTGGGGATATTGGATGAGTGCTAGATAGGGATTTTATGCACAAGCCTTCTGGCATCTACTGATTACTCTGGCTTGCACTGACTGACGCTACTGTATGGAGAGTTTTGACTGCTTTAATAAGAGTTATGGGCAAGCATAATAAATAGTGATCATGTGATCTGAGGATTATTATGCCAAATAGAAAGATAATTGATACACTATTAGGAATTGCAACATATAGTTAGTTCAAAAAGTAGCAATTGGCTAGCAAAGTTCCTACCGAAATAAGACAGTTTATGAAGAAATGAAGGAATATGAAAAGATAAAAACAATCCATTAAGAAGAATTGAATATCTAGATTTTGTAAAATGGCATGAAGAAGATTTAAGAACAATATAATTGTGAATTAGCAAGGAAAACAGTAGACTAGAATAAATCTCAAATGTGTAAAACATCTTGGTATTGGTAAGAAATGTATTTCTGAAATAAGGAAAAATAGAACTATTGCTAAATTGAAAAATGATGTTATGAAACATGTGAAAGAGTTTTATAAAAAAACTATATATATATAAAACAAGAAAAAATATTCTCTACAATTACTACATCTTCTGAACTGCCAATAATTTTAAATGGCAAAGTGAGTCATGCAATTAAAGCTATAAAGGGAAAAGCTACAGATAATGATGGAATTATAATCAGTATTATAAAAAAGGCACACAAAAAATAAAAACATTTATGGCAAAGTTATATACCAAATGTTTAAATGATAAAGATGTATTAGCTGACTGAAAAAAGGTGATTAAGAAGATATTAGAAATTACAGATCTAACAATCTTTTATCAGTTTTATATAAAAAATTTTAGTAAGATAATTACAACTCATTTACAGAGAAATTTGGACTTAAACATTCAAAAGAACGTGGTGGATTGAAAAGTAGTTTAAATATAGAGAATCACATCCAAGTATTGAGATAAGTTACAGAAAGGGCTTAATGATTATAAGTTGTTATTATGCTTTGGATTTGTACATTATAAAAAGGCATTTGATTCTACAAACATTTCTTCAGTGATTAAAGGATTGGATCATTAAGATATAGATCCAGAATAATATCATATTCTGAAGAATATTTATAAAAATGTGATTATACATAATGGTACTAGGAAGATTAACACTGAGAAGGTTATATGACAGAATGACTTCTTTTTTTGCAAAATGTTACAAGAAGTATTTTGTGGATTAAAGTGGGAAGCTAAGAGAGCAAAAATAAATGGAAATTCTTTAAACCATCTACATTTTCCAGATGATGTAGTTGTTTTGCAAATAATGCTTTAGAGCTTCAGAAAATGTTGCTAGTTATTAGATAAAAGTAAAAAAGTAGGACTAAAGATAAATGCTAAAAAGACATATTCAATGGATTTTTCAAAAAAAGAACCCAGAAATTCAAAATTATGAATTAAAAGAAATTAATAATTACAAATAATTGGTCAGACTATTAATACAGATGGAATACATAATGAATGAAATTAATCATAGAAACTTTTTATAGAAATAACAATATTAAAAGCAAATAAGTCTATGTTTGAAAAGGAAAGTTTTTAATATATTTGTTTTATCAGTTCCTAGTTATGGATCTAAAATTTAAACATTTGACACAAGAGCATTACACAGACTTCAAACCACTCAACGAAGTAGGAGATATTTGTTAGGAATAACAAAAATGGATCAAAAATTAAATACATGGGTGAGAAAATAAAGATATTACTGACATCATTGAGAAAATTGAGAAACTGACGTGGAGCTAGGTGGGACATATTGCTAGAAGAGATGGTTACATAGACAATTGGAAATCTTAATCTGGACTAAAAATATTGCAAAGACCTAGAAAGAGACCACATATGAGATGGATTGATAAAATAAAGAAGTGTGTTAATGCAATGTGGAGAATACATTCTAGAGATCAGAGAAACTGCATCGAACTTGGAGTCATGATCAATAATGGTTGAAAATGATAATTATAATTGGGTATATGCCAATAAATTATTCATGCAAAATTAAAAATATTACAAATGTGTAGAGCTATATAAATAAATAAAAAACTCAATGCATATTAATCACATTATATAGCTAAATAAAATGCAGCAAGAATATTGCATCCTTGATAATTTAATAAATGATAAATCATATCTCCATATATAATCCAACAGTTCATCCATAAAACCTATTCCTCTATTCGGAATTGTAGTACTTTATTCATCATAGACAAAAATATGAGATACTTTTAGTCCCTTAGGAAGTAAAGAGAAACAAGTTTTCTTTCTACCATTATTTGATACTAATTTGACTATAATGTAGACTAATTTGACTTCATATCTCCTCTACCTTGTGGAATGAAAACTCCATAAAATTGTATAACAATCAAAGTTTTTGGTGAATATAATATATTTGAACTTCCATTATAAAGCACTTCTATGAAAAGATACTGGTGTTTATTTTTGATTCCTTCCTATCTACTTAAATCATTCTTGCCTACTCCACTTTGTATGCTTTAGTTTAAATATTTAGGATTTGATTCATTCAATTTTTAATCATAAAGCTCATATTCCTTCTACATGCTCTGTTCCAGCTTCCCTTTCTTAAGTTATTTTCATGGAATTGCACAGTCAATTGTATCTCACACTAGTTAAACTCCTCTGTGATTTTCTTATTTTTTTAATTTAAGGATTGGTTCTTTTTTTTTTTCATGCATGTGGTTTTTCTTCTTATGATTCTTCTACGAACAGACTAGTTCACAAATCATTGTATACTTAGTCTAAATTTGTTTTCTTTATTTGTCTTCAAAGCTCCTTCTATCACTGATGAACACCACACAATCTCACTGAGATCTTTCATGCCTGTTTATCCTTTGATACCTCTATAACAGATTAAAAAATAATGCAATTCCCAAGTACAAATTGAAAGAACCTGAACATTTCATTTATATACCTTCCCTAAAAATTTTATTTTAATATTTAAATTTATTTTTTAGATCTTAGTATGGAGCTATGGTGACATTTCTTTTTAACAACTTAAGCAGAATTTCTTAACTTTTTCCAATAGAAAATACTTTTTGGATATAAAATAGACAAATGAGCTGTTGTCCTAGTGTTTTATTTCATGATCTTTTCATGTGTTAAGTTAAACCTTGCTGCAGGCTGTCAATAGTATTAATAAATTATGCTTCACTAGTCTCCAAACTTGTGACCAAGGATATTTTAACTAAAACAAATGTGTTTGGTTCAGGGGTAGGCAAATAGCGGCCCTCTAAAAGTTTTTATGCGGCCTGCCAAGACAATCAGAAAAATCCACCTTGAACTGAGATTTCCTTCCCATGTGTAACCAAAGATTTGTCTAGTATTTTTCACTAGGATGGTTATGTCAATACACATGCGCAGTGTAGATACAATGTGCAGTGTTTTTCCAGTTGATCTGTTTAATTTCAATTTTGTCTTTGCATTAGCAAATATATACATTTCCAACTTTAGTGAAACCATGAACCCTCCGGAAAAATGTAAAATCGGTGATGAATGTCGTGTGTTTAATGAAGAATGAACAAAACAAATATTTTTTGGGTAAAACAGGGAATAAAGCAGTGTGTTTATTGGGTCATGAAAAAAGGGTGCGGCCCTCCGCTAACCTTTACTTCCACAAAATGGCCCCCAATGTGGCCCTCCGCCAACCTATGTGGCCCCCGAGCCAAAACAATTGCCCACCCCTGATTTAGTTATTCCATTCTAATTTTCAATTTATTATGTGTAAATAGATAGTACTATTATATTCTTCATTAGCATAACAAGTTACACTTATTCATTACTGATAGAGTCAATAATCTCTAAGTAGCCCTCATAATTAATTATCAATTACATATAAACCTGAAACTGATAAAGAAATTACAGGCAAAACCTCATAAAACTTTATGAGCAAATCTAATAACTTCTACTCCTTATATAAGAAAGCTTAATCTCAATTTAAAACATGCATATAACTACAGAAGAAAAGTAAGCACTACATTAAAAAATACTGTCATCAATTATAAATAGAAGGTAACAAACAGCCAGTATAAAATCTGTCTGTAGATAAATGCATCATAAAAAATATAAAAGAAAAACTTGCACCAGATTAAAGACATAAAGGTGGATTGCAAAATGAATACACCACTAAATAGTATTAATAGAACACAAACAATTGTCATATAAATTGTCGCAACTTATGCTAAGTCTTTTCTATCAATTATGCAAAGAATAATTTAATTTATAGATCAACATAAAAACATGTTTTTTTTTGTATAAAGATATATCTCTAGTCATGCCAAAAGTGATTGTTATCCATGTACAAACATTAATTTTATTCAAATCTAAATTGTTTATACAAGAATATAAATATATATAAACATTAAATTAAACATAGCTCAACATATTTTTGTAAACAAAGGGAGTGAATCACCCTCCTTCAAGTCATGAATTAAAAGCACTCTAAATGTTGGAGAAAAGATCAAGAATGGAACAAATCCGCCTACTCTTGGAATTCTGATATATACCGATGTCAACATTATCAGTAATATATCACTCAGATGGAATATGACCTTAATATTTATTAAATTAATAAATTAATTATAAGACTGGAGGCAAATCTCTTTTTTAACAACTTGATATAACTATGGTGATTTGGGAATCGTTTCCTATGGACCTATTATGCAAAAAGGGCCTACTTAATTTGAAACTAACATAACTACTATTTATTTTTGAATAATAACTGTATTATAATTCATTTTTACTATTATAGTAAAATATACAAAGTTTCAGTTAAAATTTTGGCCTTTAGGATACATCCTGTTTTAAATGTACATGATTTCAAATAACTTATAATGATCAGTAAAAAAAAAAAAAAATCATATACTTTTAAATATATGTATCTGAAATATTCCAATGTTAAGGAAGTTAAAGAATGACAATGGGTATATGTTACCACTTCATATTGAATATGTACATTGTGAGTTGGCATTTGACTGCGATAAATATTTTGATAATGAATGAAGCTTTGAAACATTGAAACAAAGACTAGATATTGTCAAATTTCTAAGAACATTGATCAAAATGCAACAGCAGCTACATGGTAAAACTAAGATTATAATATTAAGTAAAAAATATATTCGAACGGCTGTATTGCTTGAGAGTTTATAAGAAATTCAAGTGTTGGAAAAGCTAGTACCAGAATCTTATCCTAGGAGCCCATATTCCAGTTTGGCATTCTATCACTTTTCTAAACCACATAGGGGATAATATTACTAAGAATATATAACACCCGATCCCATCTATCCAAATTGTTTTACCAGTATTTAACATAAAATATTCTCTGAATTAAAACAGAAAACTAAACGAGCAAAAACAAATGAAGATTACTTAAGTCGTCTAGATTTTTCAAATGATAAAGTTGTTTTCACAAATGATTCTTTGGCGGTTAAGAAAATGTTACAAGAACTGTCACATTATTTCTAAAAAGAGATGAAGTCATGTTTCAGTAAAAAAAAAGTGGTTACAGATTCATATTAATAAATTGTAAGAAAAAACAAAACAACAGCTATATATATATACTTCAGTCAAATTATAAATATAAATCAAAGCATAATGACAATGCGTTTGTGACAGAAATAGCATGACACTAAAAGGTAATATAATTAGGTGCTTTATACTTGAAAAATAAAATTTTGACATAAACATGTTTTATCAATGCTTACTTATAAATTTGAGCCTTGCCTTTTAACAAATGAGCAATAGAGAGATAGCAAATCATCCAATGAAGTATTGAATAATGTGTACTGGGATTAACAAAGACGTATCACTGACCCCATTGAAAAACTCAAGAAATTGAAATCGTTTTCTAATTTTTGGGAATCCAGATTAGAGTTTAGTGATTTCTCTATTTTTTTTTTAAATAACTAATTATATGTGAGCTAACCTAAATAAAATTAGAGAAACGACTAAATTCTAAACTGGATTCCAAGAGATTAGAAAACAAATCATATGTGAGATAACTTCATTACATAAAATTTCTGGATTGATATGAAGAAAATAATCTATGGAGAAGAAAAATTGATGGGAAATGATAATTTTATAATATTTCAATATGCAGAAATATAAACAACAGGAATGAAATAAAAAAAAAATCAAAATCAAAAGGAAAGACGGTAGACTGATAAAAAATGACATCACAAGGGGGACACTTCAAGTGCGATTTTAATAATAAAAAACAACAACAACAACAAAAATCTCTCTTTGCTATGTTTAATCATTTATCAATCTTATTCCTAATGCCCCCTTCAAAAACAGTTCAATGATACATTACTATCATCATCATCATTTTCAACCATTATCGATTTAATGCAGGATGTCTCTAACAATTTCAATCCAATTTCTCTAATCTCTAGTGTCTTTTCTCCACATTACCCCAGCATACTTCCTTTATTTCATCCATCAACTCACATGCGATCTCTTTCTAGGATTTTAAGATTTCAAGTCTCTATCTATTATAATCTCTTCTAATATTTAAATTACAGATATTTCAAATATTTTGTAAATTAGAGGTTGCCCATTTCATTTGCACTATTATTTTAAAGATTTTCATTTCTGTAATAATAATTTACAACTTTTTTCCAATCTGAAAATACTCCTACATGGTTCTGGAGCTCATGATTTTTGGCTCAGGTTCCAACTGGTCATTGAACTCTCAAGCACTAAACTATTACTATTGATGTTTAAATATGAAATTAGCTTTTATAAATTAATTAGAAAAAAAAATGCAAAAACTTGCATCAGGAAGTCAAACAATTTAGAGTTGTCCCTGGTTATTATGAGCATTTTTTAAAAATATAGATAAAATTATTATTTTTTTGCTTATTAAAGTTTTTCAAAAAACAAAAAAACATTCAAAACATCCCATTACTGTTTACAATGGAACCACCATACCTACTATACTAGATTCCAAGGCTCATAGCAGATAAAGTAAATTAAAGAATATAAGCTCATACTTTGTTTAGAATATTGTATACTGTTTCCCTATATATATATATACAGAGCACAAATTTTTTAAAAAGATTTATATATTCATAACTATTACACAATTTAATTAAAATTCATAGTAATTTAAATAAATTAAGATGATAAAGAAAAAAACAACAACTAAAAACAGAATAATGTAAATAGCACATATTAATATATACATAAATGTGTGTATGAGCTACTCTCTTTCAAAAAAAATAAAATAAAAAATAAAACTGTGTATTCCCTTAAGGAAAGTAGGTGAATGCATCTAACTATAGTCAGACTTAGGGTCTTCATATAGGATGCCATGAATGATATGATAAAAATTAAATCTACGATTGCACCTTGTTATAAAATTAGATTTCTTTTTATTATTATTTCACAAATGGACAATTCGTTCTTCTTAAGCAAATAACTGACTTTAGAATATGATTTTTTCTCTATTTATAGTTAGATCGATAATTTTTACTTTGTCACTTAAAACTTCCCAAATTGTCTTAGACTTTATAGAAATGATGTGCTCACTAGCTTTATACTTTAAAACTATTCGAAATAAAGTTTTATTTTTTTTTAAAAAAAGTGAAGAACGCCCCTCCCCACTATATACATTGTTTTTATTTAATTTGTGTAAATGAGGTCACACGATTTAGCAAAAGTGTGGGATTTCAGAGAGCAAAAAAAATGAGAAAAAAACACATGCATTATTTTCGCTTAATATGTGACTGAATGAGATTTAGTAAAAACTGAGTTACGATAGAATAAAACTTCGCTTCTCGGCTGACGCTTTGACACATTAAAAAAACAACAACAACTCAGAAAAGGTATTTGAAAAAGAAGAAAATGGTAATAGCTATATGCTAAATAATATTTACGGGTAAATTTACACCTTTCTAAATAATTCATCAATTTTAATGTTTTCTTTTTTGTTTTAGAGTTTATAGATATTGGTTTAGCAGATAAATTAGAGTTTCTATTGAACTACAACAGTCAAATAAAACTTCTGAAAACAAATTATTTTAAGTAAAACATTGTTATATATATTACGATATTTTAATTGTTTGTGTGTTTATATATTTAAGAGTGAAAAAATAATTAAAATAATTTTTGATTGACGTTTAGCAAGGTCAAGATAATAAAATTATATTTGATTATCTTTAAATTTTATATTAGCAATTTTCTTTAAAACAATGGGCTTATATAATTATGAGCTGAAAAAAAAAGCAACTATTTTAAACATCATACTATATCTCCAGTTAATTAAAAGAAAAAAAATACGTAACAACTTTGTATTGCCTGTACTATAGTAAAAAAATCATATTAGTAGATAAGGTAAATTATTGAATGAACTAATTAATGAGTTTGGAAAACAAAATAACTATATAAAAACTATTTGGAGAAAAATATATTTTGTTTGGCAGATGGAAACACATTTTTCAAAAATAATTATAAAAGCTGAACAAATTAAATTATTTCACTATTTTTCAATTAAGATTTGTTTTCAGTTAATAATATTTACCAGTTAATACTAAGCTAGAATGAATGGATAGTTAAGATAAATTATCCTATCCTGAATGTGGAATTAAATCAAATCCACGCAAGGATTAAAAAACCAAAAAAACCCTCAGATTTGCTGCCATGCTTAGATTATCATGATTTTGCTAAAGATTAACCTGCCTGCATTGGAAAAAGAATCCTTGAGGTTTCAACAACCAAAACCATGGACCACCAATTAATTGTACTAAAAATTATTGAATTGAAGACAAAAAATAAGTTAAATTAAAATTAAATGCTAAGAAAAATCTATATGAACAGAAATAATAAATATCTCTATGAACTTTGAAAAAATGACATTTTCTAACATATTAAGACAAATCAGTTATTTATTCTTTACAAGATAATTTAAATTTGCATTCTAGTATATAAATAGGATATTTAGCTTCTAATATTTATGCTGATTTACAAATTTCAAACGTTCTGTACTAACAATTTTGACATCAACTATTTCAGATAAGTATATTAATGATTATTACTAAACACTTATTAAAGATTAGCCTTATCCCACATATAAACTTTAACTGCATCTTTCTTCCTAACGAGATTCTTTCATATGAGAAATCAAGAAATTCCATTTACCCCCCCCCCCCATGTTAAAATTCACATACATATGATTTTAAATTTTAATTTCAAAAAAATTCTAAAGATGCCAGGATATGTGAAAATGCAGGAAATTCAAAGCCTACTAGACTCCACATTGATGTTGTTAGAAAATATAGCAATATTGTAAAAATTACTAAAAAAATTTAACTCTTAAAGCATAAATGTTTAGATTTAACAGATATTAATAATTATTCATTCACATTTTAAATACAAACATCTAACAATAAAGATTACATTCATTTTGCAAAATCAATCTGCTCCTCCCGAAAGTTGAACGACAAGACTGTTTTGTTTTGATTAAAATATAATTTTTGAAATAATTGTGAAAGACAAATGTAATGTTTTAGAATTTATTTAATTTCTAAACAAAAATATCTAACAAATAATGTTAAATTTATTATATTCTGATATATAATAATGGTCTAAGTAATAAAATTAAAGTTGAAAGCTTACAGCAACACTGTCAGAATTTTAGCGCAATGTGAGAGATTAATATATTTTAATATTTTTTTGTATCTCTGTAGATTAAGTACATTCATGCAATTAATATATATATCCATAGATGAAATCAATGATAACTTTAACATCTTTTTAATTTTAACCTAGAATATATATATATAAATAAAAAAAAAGTAAACATAATGGATGGTGGGTGGGCGATAAACAAAAAAAACTATGTGCCCTTAATTTTTCTCTAAAATTTCATCATCATTGTTTAAACAATTATATTTTATAAATTATTATCAATATTTTTATTATCATATATATTTATTAACTCTGTTAATATGAGGCCTGATGTATTATATGGGTATTTGTTTGGAGGTGGCATTGATAATTCTCCACTTTAAATTGATTTGTGCAATTTTTAACATTATTTTTCAAGTATACATGCTGATTTGATGCTGGAAAACAGAATTAATATAATTATTGATGTATATAATTAAAAAAAATCCGAAAAGGTCAGTACTTTCCAATAGGTGGCAAAATCAAAGAAATTTAGTTCAGCTTCCATGTTTGATGGATTTAGTTCTTTGTAATCTGGTTATGAGAGCATTTATGAAATTATTTAGAGAAGATTTTTGAAATATCAAAATTTTTTTTTGCATAGTTTATTAAAGAATGATAATTATTTTTACACAATAATTATATAATAATTATTAAAAAAAAGTATACATGATTACACTTTTATTTTATATGTAAAAGTTTTTATTTTTATAAAAGTTATCAAATTCTAGGGTAATAGTAACAAAGAAAACCACAGTTGGTATGATAACATCTTGCAAAATCAATTGCTAATGCCTTTCTTTATAGATGCTGCATTATGGTCTTTTGAAATATTCTAAAAGGTATAAATGCAATTTTAATTTTTGAAGCATAATTTAATACATTTATTAGTGCTTCACATTTACTCAGTTCACTTTTAAAAATAAATATCAGTCAATGAAGATTTCATTGACTTTCTGGAGTTGCTCACTAGGTTGCTTTCCAGAACACCATTCTCATTAAATACTCTGTTTATTATTGTTTTTTTTTTTTAATATTTGCTAAGTTCAAATATGATTTCTAATAAATTAAGTCCAACTTATTGACTTGTAATATGGAATAAAGATAAGATATTGTACTGGTCAAAATCGTGTGTTCATTCAACAAGACCTAGAATCCAAGCAAACTATAGCAATCTAGCAATGTGCGAGATACACAGGTCTAGAACAGTACTAAACGCTAACCTATATGCTCATGCTCCAGGGCTTCTGACTATATGGACAACACTTTTGAGGATACTAGCAAGCTTTAATTTACTCCAGGCTCAGCAATGAGGACAGGGTGAGCAAAGAAACTTGGAAATCGATAATCTTTAAATAATTAGTCAATGATTATTACTAAATATACTACTTAAAGAGCAGGGTAGACTATTCTTTAATAGATTAATAATCAGATACTTAATATCGTTCAAAGCAACTTTAAATAAAGGGAATTAATTAATATAAATAAAATCTTTCATTGAATCTGAAATAATTTAACTTAACCTAAACAGTCATACGAGAGATTCGGGCAATGAATAACAAATGCGAGATTATAGAAAATAATATAATATAAATTTATTGAACAATTAAATATGATAATAACAAAATAGCTGTATAGAATGTCTGGCCAATGGTAGTTACAACCTTGATTGTGGCTTGATTTGCAATCACGCACTTTAGAGATGAGTCAATAAATCATAGAATTTATATAAATACATAAAGTGTTACTACATACAATTAGTTAGTGCAATTATTACATATCTAGAACAAAGGTTCATTCATGCAGTTGCGCAGATATTGTGGTGCAGTGAATATGCCAAGAATCAAATAAACTCATTGGGAACCAATACTACCTTGTAGTTCAATCCTCATCTAATATATTATAGATTCACATTAGTAAGTTGTATTGGTCATTACATATCTATGAATAAGAATTTGGGTCGTGTGATTTGAAAAATGTGCGATACTTGGGAGATCACTCAGATGCGTGGGAGCAAAACTATTCAGCTTAAAAAAAGCTGTAATGCATAATCTGACTTAAAATTAAAATGAATGAATGGCGAATGACATGCAATTATGACTAATAAAGAGCATTGCAGATGAATAGAAAACTTAATAATAATAATAATAAGGCGGTATGACGTTATCACGTACAATCACATCTAGAGAGGTGGTCATTTAAGACACTCTTGAGTGGCTTTGTCATATTGGTACGAAAAGGAGTATGCCTGCACGATGACCAAGGTCATATCTCAGAAGAGTAATGGCACAAGTGGGTGTTGGAATGGTTCATCCGTATGTTTCCCATACACTGATTCATTGGGGGTGCCTGGAGAAGATCCCGAGTAGGAAAATACATCTACTTTTAGAGGGATGATGAACAGTGGGATTGGTCATTCCGAAGATCCCAAAATAATGACAAAGCAGGAAAATTATAAATAACAATTGCAATGATACTTATAATGCCCAAAATATATAAATAGTTCGTGTCACTAACGACCACGATAAATTAATAAACACCTGACTCTTGTAAGATGCTCTCCTGCGCAATGGAATGCTTAAACGCAAATCATCCCGGGCAGTTAACTAACGATCAATAAATGCATATAAAGGGGTCAGAGTTAAAACTAAAAGGGATAAATTGCTCTCTCCCACCCCTCAGAAATATCTCCACATTTCTACCAGCAGTCATTGCACAGATAACTGTGATTACTTACAAAATATAACAGCCTTTCACGTTACAATTATTAAAATAAAATTAAAAATTACATATTAAATTCACTGCTGGTGAGATGTACTTAGTTAAAATGATAACAACTTTTAATAATGAGACGAGGATGAAATTTTTAGTTAGGTGTAATAATTCAATGTAAATATCAAGACCTTCTGGTCATTTAAAGAATAACATTACTGAAAATAATTTGTATAAAACCGAGTGAGTTTATAACAACAAACTTTAAAGGAAATTTAAGTCTCCTTAGTTTAACAGGAGAAAGCTAGTGGGGGGGGGGTAGTTCACTTGCCAGATTGTATACTTTCTTGGCGTATCAAAATGAATTAGAATAAAATAAAAAAAAATCAATTAATTCTAAATTGCCGCACCAAAACAGAAAATTGATATAGCATTATAATAAATCACACAGACATTATTAGCATTACATTTATATGACAGCTTTAAATTTAAGAAGGAAAGAAAGGCATACAATATAGTCAAAACAAAATATTATAATAAATCGCAGACATTATTAGTATTTATATAATAACTAACATTAAGTAAGGAAGGAACAATGTACAATGTAGTTTAGAATTAGGATAATTTATTAATTCAGAGTTCATAGCTGGCGGCAAGATAGATATTACCTTGGATTTGAGGACGCGACAATGTAGATAATCGGTGGATCATGATCATGGGCTAGTGTGGGTTTGAAACAGGCATTTGTAGAGATTAAAGAGTCTTTTAAGCACACATTTTCTGGACAGTTCACATATTAGGTTTAGATGTTTTTAACTGGGCACAGTGAGCTAGATTAAACCTCCCAGAGGAAGGAGGTGGACGATTTCATTTACCCCTCCATGATTTTGTTGCACAACGCAAACTTGCGTGAAGTGTATCTCTGACTGGAGGATGAAACAGAAAGTAGACCAAAAAATATAAAGTTTTAGGTATTTATACAAATACACATTAAAGAATCAACCGCTGCAGAAATGAAAAAGATCAGAGCAATAAATAACCAGTAAAATAATTAAGAACCTCTGGCATCTATGACCTTGAGTGTATTTTAAGAATGATACAAAGTTCCGTGAAATTTTTAAATAAAACTAATTGCATTGCTTCACTCTTAAATATTAATTAAACTTATAAATTGCTAGCAATAAGATTTCCCAGCTACAGTGGTTTGTCTGCTAAATGGCAATTGTATTTCTACATAAATTAGAAGCAATAAACTTTCAAACTACTGCAGTTTGTCTCTCAAATGACAATTGTATTTCTACATAAATTAGAAGCAATAAAGTTTCAAAAGTACCACGGTTTATCTCTCAAATGACAATTGTATTTCTACATAAATTAGAAGCAATAAAGTTTCAAAAGTACCGCGGTTTGTCTCTCAAATGACAATTGTATTTCTACATAAATTAGAAGCAATAAACCTTCAAAAATACCACAGTTTAATCTCTTAATTGACCATTCTATTTTTATATAAATTACTACATGCAGATATACAAAATATATATAATATAAATTGTTTTATACATAATATAAATTGGTTAAATTGGTTGGAAAGTTATTGAAATAAAATTCTATAACTTTCAAATATTACTTTTCATATGCACATACACATGTGTAAGTTGAATGGGCAAATAAACTAAATGTTTGTGTATCCATACATCTCACTATATATATATATTATTGCCTATTAAATATATATAATTCAGGTTCAAACCCGTTCTAGTGACTATATAATTGGCACTAGGTGAAGCGCAAATCTTCAGGGCAGATTACCAGCTTCAATATTAAAACCAAATATTGAATGATTATAAAAATTGCCACCAGGGATAATAACAGAAAATATCTACCTGTTAGAGAGTTAATTATTTTTCATGGATTTATATTAATTATTGAATTTATTAAACAATATATTACATCATCTATGTCTGAAAGTTTGTGATGTTTGTATTTTCTAGTTATATTTACATGTTGAATTATTTCCATTATCTAATATGTAATAGATGAAATACACAGGCTTATATATACCTGTGTCTATATATGTAATAGACAGGGTATGAGCACAGACTTTCACATGACCCACCACTCTTCATACCCTATCTAATATGAAATTTTTTTTTTAGAAAGATCTAAACTTTCTTTAAGCCTTTCGAATAAAACCAACTGTTAGTAGTAGCACACAATACATTAGCTTTAATATATGCATGAAAAGGAATAGTTAGAAGTTTTAGTAGGCCAAATACCACCTTTAATTCAATCAAAGAGTAATCGAGACTTCTGGAGATCTGAGCAATGGCTGATACACAGTTTAAAGAAGTATCTGACTAACAATGTCAGGTATTTTGTGTAAAGCAAGTACATCCCATATACATATTGTAACAGGACCAGGGATTACTCAGGAGAGAGGGGGTGCAGCTTACTATGGTCAAACTTTGAGTCTTAGGATAGGATGCAAATGATTATGTGATGAAATACATAACCTATAATTGTATCTACTTCCAAAAGACTATCGCTGTATATTTTTATTAACTTAGACACAATTTGGATTAGTTCATCCAGTTCTCACCCCTTCCTGGCTCCATTATATCACAGTATTCAAAGTGAGGGAGTAATTGCTTTAGACTCTCTTAAAAGGGAACAAAATTACACTGATTAGTAACTATTGCATCTCTATGTAGATGACAACTGATTTTCCAAACTTTTTCAATATTCTCTAGTATCATCGCACATAGAATAAGGTATGGGTGTGAGTATACATATTCAAGGTTATTATATTAATTGGTGTGAATGCTTATTTATGAAAATACTAATAACAGTAATGATGATGAGTTACATAATAATGATGAGCTAGAAACTAGATTAAAATAATAAATTCTATAACAATTATTGAATGATAACAACAACAACAACAAAAATATAACACGAAATAGTTTAACAATAGTGAGTTATATAATCAACTATGTCAAGGATGAGCTTCTACCATATTGTTATTTAAAATAATGAAAATCCTTATCCCTAACCCATAGTAGAAATTCATGTCCCTGTTACCAATTATTTACAAATGCATATATATATATAAATTATAATATGGCAAATCTGACTGGCTAAATCAATATTATTTACAGTCACATTTAAATGATTATCCTTGCCCAGTTCATGTTGACGGTTATCAATCTCCTTGGGGACCCTTCTTTATCTACGAATACCTCTAATATTAATAGGAAAGCACATCCATGCAAGAATGTTGGTCAATTATACTGAGAAATGAAAAAGGAACATATAAAATATTAGTTAATGATGAACGAGTAACAAAAAATTCTGTCCTGTATTTAGTGCATGTACTTAATGTGGGATATTATCAAAATCTTACCGCCTTTCATTCCCTATTAGTATATCAGAGTCATATTGGTGATGGGAGGGCAAGCTTCTTAAATTTTATTTAATAACAAAAATGCTTAATTAAACCGTAACTGCTTCCCATCCTTCTTGTTCTTAAAATAAACTTTTCTGTGATTTAGACACTTCTGCTTTCAAGTGTAGAAATGAAAATGAATAAAAAAATAATAATAATAGAAAACAAAAATCAAAATTTCCAATCAATTGGGTTGGTTAAAGTCTGATGAGTTTGCTGGGAATGTCCTTCATATTATGAGTCCATCCTTTTCAAGATCGATCTCCTTCGATAATGATAACATACTGCTCATTCAGAAAGTGGTATAATCATGCTTGGAAACAATAGGACAGTGTTCTTCTCCAGTTGCTTTCTCTTGGTTCATAGGCAGGCATTTCTCCAAAAGACAGTAGATGTTTCTTTAGGCTTTGTGGCAATAGATAAGTGAAGTCATTGTGCTTTCATGGCTCTAGAAATGATGTTCACCCCTATGGCATCATCACATTAGCTGGAAAACATTGTACAGCAATCTATATTATATAAGGATTTTATGTAATTCCAGCTTAGCATTTAATAGCGATATATGTATAAGAATTATTTTGCTTCTTTTCCTTAGTTATTAATGACTATTTACTTTCTCCTCATGTGTGAATAGAATCAATGTTTCTTAAAATAAAATTATTTATTTCTTTAAATTGAACGGTTTATTTATTAACTTTTCTGACATGCACTCACATTTTAGCATTTTCTGACATTTTTCTTTGTCTCACAAATCAAAGTAAAATATATGATTAAATGATTATTACTTATCTGAAAATAATAAATTTGACTTCATTTGATAGATATTTTTGTTTACTACTGAAATAAATTTTAAATGTTCACATTTTGTTTCTGTAAATATTAAAAAAAAATGAGATCGTGAACAAAACAAATACTTTAGACGTCATCGTTTATAGAAAGATTATTTTCAGTTTATAAAATCAACGGAATATTTCTTTATTTTTATTATTTTTAAACATCCAAATGAATACTTATTTATTTCTCTTATATCTAGTGAATTATGCTTTAAAAGTTTAATTTTTTGAATATATATTGCAAAACTGCAATATTTTTCATCTCGTAAGTTTTAAGTAGATTGCTTACATAGAAACTAAGCTTGTAAATTGCTTCAGGCCATATTCACATTAGCTGCTAATATAACATTATATTTTTGAATATAAAGAATTCCAAGTCAAAATAAGTTATTAATAATTTATATTTCTTGATATCTAATATAGCATAAATTATTTTAAAAAAATGATCTAAAACTGTAATAAATTCACAAATGACATGTTTTTGGGTCATTGGAAATGACAATGTTGTAAAATGCCGAACGTTTTACAGCCTTGGCAATAGATAATGGCTGAACATGTCAGGGCAGGGCTTATGTCTATTGTAAGAGTGGGAATTTTGAATTTCCCACCTTCTACTTCAAATTTTTTAGCAAAAATTTATTATAATAAAATACCATTTTACACACATTTTAACATATAATACTTACGAAAAAATTCACGAGTGGGTGAATTGATCAAAAGATGAAATAATTCACATCAATCAATCATTGGGTTAATTTTGAATTTAATTGGTGGTTTGGCTTTCTAATTACTTCAGTGCTATTCAAAATCTATTTTCATTTCAAATGTATACATCCATTTTATAGCATTCAAAGTTTTAGTATAACGAGGTTGACTTTTATTTAATGAAAGCATTGTTTTGAAAGAGAGAGGATAAAGATTCAAACTATTTTTATACAATATTCAATTTGAAAATGAGATTAATTCATTTCCAACTGATTCCCTTATACATTGATAAGATTTCCTATTGTTGTGTAATTTTATTTATAGAAATTGGATTATAACCATTATTTATTGAAATTTTAATTTCATTTCTACAGTTGGTCACCTAATGACTGATTTGAGATTAGTCATTATTTTATGTGTCTTGTCAAACATCTTTATTATTGTTCTGGTTGAGTTTATGATGCACAATACTGATTTTTAAAATTAGTTTTGATGTTAGTCTACATATATATTTGACTGAATTTTTTAGAGTGTTTAGTTTGAGTACTTATAATTTTTTTTTTATTATGATAGAAAAAATTAAACTGTTGTGGGATTAACTGTTTTAATCACTAATAAAACTTATGTTTAATGTGTATATGCGAGTCTTAAAAAAAAAACTAAATTGCTTAGGGTTAAGCACATATTTTCCATGGCACAATTTGGTGATGTGGGTCAATCTGATATGGTATGACAAGGCTGTAAGCTACTCTTACAATTTGTATATATATATATTATATTTAATATTTTCATGGTTATATGATGAAAATAAAGTCTTATATATATGTTATTCACTTATAAGAATCTAGCCAGATAGGTAATTCAACCTCTTATATTCTTTTATCCAGATTATTTAAATCAGTATTATTTGTAGTATAGATGCTCATCATTATCTCCACCACTGGATCCATCGAACCATCATTATGATAAGTTTCAATCATATATATATATATATATATATATATATATATATATGGTTATCCAATTGTGGAGACTGAATGGGAAACCAGTAACAGTTCCATTACCTATTATCAGATAATGATTTCCATAATATTCTAATACAATATATTATGATTTAATAAAATAAGAATAAAAATAATTAAGGAATTTAATTAATAAAAACCTTATAAAATATGTAATGCAAAATAGTTAAATATTATAATTACTTTTTTTTATAGTTGTACCCAATAACTTCCACAACACAAAAATTCTTTTTAAACCATATGAATAAAGATATATTAAAAAGATAAATGACTCCCAAGATGCATTAATTAATTCTTCTTGGTTAGTTAATCAGGCAAAACAGAATGAGTACGTTCTGGTACATTATGTAAAATATCAGTCAATGTATGGCAAAGGTGAGATAATTCAAGTTCAAAAATATTAAAAATAAAATAGCAACTACATAAAAATTTGTCAAGCATTGGTGGCAGAGTGGTTAGCACAGCTGCCTTACAAGCAGTTGTCCCGGGGTTCGCTTTGACACATAAAACAAAAAAAAAAAACTACATAAAAATTTTTAATATCATATCAGTACGTTTTATTAAGTTCTCTACCCATGGGTAGGTTAAAGGTAACTAAGTTGGTGGGAATTGGGTTAGCTCTTTCTCATCTTGACATATCAATTGTTCTACCATTCAAATTTAGAACTGTATCCGAAAAAAGATGCTTTTTTAAACACATTAACAATCCACACATTCAAAATTATTATAATGAAAACTATTTAAGATATTGTAGTTTTTAATAAAGAAATTATATTTTTACCTCATCTACACTCCTAATATAAAATATATTTTTAAAATTGATAAATATTTTTTAAATAAGAATAAAGATAATACGTATCTTATGTTTTAGCTATATTAGATTCTTATACTTACGAAAGATGCTTCTAAAAAAAGAAATCTCTCAATCTCCTGCTACTAATAACTATTTTGAAAATTTAGTAACAATGGCAAAATGTAGATCCAAACAATTGCATTTGCAAGCGCATATATAATTAAGTGTATGCATCACTTAGGATATTATTATTTCTAATTTATTTAGATTTCAATTCTTCGATCATTATGCTTTATTCCTTTTAAATTTTTTTTATCCATTCCTAGAAAGAATATCTAACAGTGTATTTTCACAAATGTTATATAGAATATTAAATAAAATTTACCTGCAATGAACTACAATGGACTTGAGTGGAGATCTCTGCTGCTTATAAAAACTATGAACTTCACCAATAAACTGAAGAAAAGCTGATGGATTTGTAGGAACTCCACTGCAATAAAATAAAAGCACGCATAAATAAATAAACACCCACACACACACACAAAAGATTGTTGAAAATATTACTCATTAAATTAAATAAAAAAGTTATCATCATCTGTTTGCATCTAATGTTTAATTGTGATTAGAACAAATCCTTGAGAATAATACAGAGTAAGACATTCTCATGTAATCAAAGCCCACTTCATTTTTTAACTATTACAATCTCTACATCTGATAAGATCTTTGCACTTTTCCTCCTCCCAACTCAATGTTTCCATTTTATGAGTCAACTAGCTCATTATATTCTCATTACATATGCAAATCAATGCTGTCTGCTAATCACATTTTAAGTGCCCCCCTGTTTTTCTTGATTAGTGTGATGAATGATAGTAGAAATTTTCCGCACAGAAGCAAAAAAATTTATTTCTCGATTAAAACCTGTCAGTTTATTGTGGCAATTTTCAAAGCATTGTTCTTCGATAGTTTCCTTGACTCAAATGCACATCCACACACGCACTCTACTAAGGATCCACTTTTTTGAAAAGATAAAAAAAAAAAATTAGAAAATGATTTTTTTTAAAAAAAAAAAAAAAAAACACAAATCTTATTATAATTAAAAGAACTAAAATAATGAGCAAGACAATTATTAACGTAAATATTGGATGAGACAGCAAATACGTGTGTGTGTAAATATATTTACCTTTTATTTGCACACAATGTTGCATGTTTTCTTGCTATGTTTTCAACCTACTATCTTCAATTAGTTAAATTAATATAATTAGCCATCACTCTGCTTTAACTATGACAATGGGATTATATTTTTGTACAATCATGTTTTTATTCTCTAATTACATACACAGTTATAGTGACTCCAATATTTTAATTTTTTTTTACACAAGTCCTTGCCATTAATAAAGCAATGATGGGGACACGTAGAGGCACTATAAAACTGGATTTGGTATAGGAGTTTTAATTCCGCAAAGATTGTACTTTGATGGATAGCTCTATTTAGGGATCCTCGGTGGAAGTAAAATGAATATAGTAAATGTGGCCTTAAAAGTGGCTGATCCGACTCAAAGTGGCTAGAGTGCTGAGTCTAGCTACATCTTATTATCATTTATATATATATACATTCACATTGAACAATAAATTTTCTTATTCAAAAAATAATAGCAGAATTTTCATTTAGAAAACAGTAGTTACATGGCTGATTATGGATCAGTTATATAAAAAAAATTCTTATGAAGAAGCTAAAAAAAAAAAAAAATCAATCAAGTTTTATTCAGAATTGAACTCCATGGCATGCAAAAAGGATGAAGTCATCATAAATAAAATTGTATAGTACATAAAATATGAAAGGAACAACTTATTTGTAGTTATCTTGCAATCTTTAAGTTAGTAAAGAATATGAAGAAAGTAGAATAAAAAAATTATTAAATGGAAAATGGCATGGAAGATTTTGCCATATTCAAACATTAAAAATGGCGGGTGAACTTCAAAACAAGAGATCATAATTCTACCAATATATTAAGCCACATAGATTAGCAAATTATATTCTAATCATAATTAAAAAAAAACACCATGCATATATGCAAAATAATATAATTAGATTTTGTTTAAGTCATCACAACCATTACCATGACAACAACAATCAAAAAAAGGCCCATTTTTGACAGGATATGGAGGTAAACACAAATGCTTATATCAAATTTACAACAATATGTGGCAGGTTGATATTAACATTTGACGAATACTTTTCTCCTTTCTATATTTTATTTTTTTCAACTATTTTTAGCATGTTGATGAAGGTTAGTCCTTTTTTTTTCTTTTGCTTACTTTGTTTTACTTCATAATCTGGGGACTTAATCTGTAAACCTGAATATAGATTATAATAGTTATGAAACAGCACAAGATTAGCGGTTAAAAAATAATCTATGTTTTCCATTATTCTTTAGTGCATTAAAATTATATTTCATATATGTATAGCAAAGTCTGGTCCAACAAAAGTTTATAGAGTGAATAAATAGTATAACAAATATTTCCTTTGACTGCATTATGATTTATGTATCAAATACAAATATAGACAATGAATTGTGGAATGGCAGATATCTTTGTTGTATAAGAACTTAATTATCAATCTAGTTCACATATCTTCTTTTAGCGTTAAAAACATTGTATATCTTTTTTAAAGTATTCTTCCATATGTATATACACTATATTAATTTTAGCCAGAAGTCATAAAAGCATAAACTTAAATGTATATGTTATAATAATTTTAAGCACGAAACATAAAAGCAGAATTTGAAAGCTGATTAATATTGATGTAAACAAAAATGAAACAAATATTATAATAGCAATGATGAAAATCTAAGAGTTTAACATTAATAGCAAATATTACATCACATGATCACCATTTCTTATGCTTGCTCATAATTGTTATTAAAAGGTGACGTTTAGTGGTTTAACACCAATCCTGCCTAATAGGATAGTGGTGGCTATGGTTATTAAAGAACCAAAGATGCCAAAATGTATGGGTACTGAACAGAGTTCAGACCTACATGACTATATAAGCTAATGAGCTTGGATTGAAAATTTTGTTTTCAATTTTATTCTCAGTTTTGTAATTAAGTAGAAATAAAAGATGGCTGTTGGAGGGTTGCATTAGATCCTGAGATCTAAGTGCAGTGCTCTCAGATTCAAGGCTCCTCATTGATAAAAGCCACAAGCTAGAAACTAGTCTGGGGATATTGGATGAGTAGGCACTAGATAGGGATTTTATGCACAAGCCTTCTGGCATTCATTGATTACTCTGGTTTGCATTGAGTGGCACTACTGTATGGAGAGTTTTGCCTGTTTTAATGTTAAATATTACAATAAAATCTACTGGCTGATATACCAATCGTGTGCATTAGACTTATTAGAGTATTTGAGCTTTGATTAAAGCATCAGCCATTATTATGTTTTGTGAGCTTATTTGCACTTAGTTTTTCTTCTACAATTTGTTTATCTTCACCAGTTTTTTTTAAAATTCTTTTTAAACATATACAAGTATTAATTTTAATTATGAGCCAGAAAAATTGAAAAAAAAAATTCTAAAAGAGAAAGCTGTAAAATAGGTAGTGGATTAAATTCTAAATGCAATATGGTTAAATCAATGATCTATATTGAGGTAATATTTTTCCACCTCATAATAAAATATTAAATTTTACTAATATCTAATTTAAGAGAATATAGATATTAGATTTTCATACAAAATTTAGTTTTTTGTGTTATTTATAGATAGATATATAGATGGACTAAAATGGATGAGTAACACCAATCTATTAATTAATCATAAATCTAATTAGTTTTTTTTTTTTTTACTATTCATTGGTATGTAAACGGTGGTGGTGAGGTAAAACAAAGACATGCACTATTGTAGAAATATTAAAGCAAATAATTTACTTATAGATTTTTCTTTTGTATTGAATGAGTCTTTCATTCTCTCGAAAACTTAAGGATCTTACAAACCCAATCAAAAAGATAAGACATGGAATTTAAGTAATAAAAGAAAAAAAAATTGTGCTGCATTTTTTTTTTTTTTTGTAAATATTAATAAAAATAGAACTAAAGTATTAAATTTCAAGAAGAAAATATTAAGTGAAAGGAGGGAGAGGTATTCTGTAAAGACCATAAAAAACAAAATTATTTTAAAATTAATTAATTCTTTTTTTATCTCGTTGCAATCTTCATATATTCAGGCTAGAGGAAATCACGATTCACCCCGGGAATTCTTTTCCCCTCAGCTGTATCTACCTATGCAGAGTTGTCAAAACAGAGTAGTTGCCCAAAAAACTTGAAACCATCAACTAGTTAGCCCAAGCATTACATCTATGGAAAAGCAGACTTTTGCCACCTTGTACTTATACATAAAGCTAGAAACAACAAATTACAATTAATGGTAGAATCCCACCCAGCAATGCTTGTAACCCGACCAACTTTAATTGATATTAATCAACACTAGTAGTGTTGTCCATAGGAATTGCATATCAAGTTTCTAACTGGGTAATTAAGAACTATTTGACAAAGATTTTAGACTCATTATTTGATTAAAACTTGAATTACAAATATTACTTAATTTTATTTACTTATAATATGTAATGTTTTCCTTATATATCAAGTTTTGTTTTATGATTTTATGTGTATTATTGCTATTGTTTATGATTTAATGAATCTTATTTCAGTCTATCCCATGGGCCTGATTATATAGGAGTTGTTTTATATCTGAGCAAATGTTAAATCTTTTATTGAGATAATTTTAGTTTCGTTTTTATTCAAAATAATCACAAATTAAAATTTTGGTATAATTATTAGTTTTCCAACTTTGTTAGGTGCGCCCAGGCCATCTTCTATATTAAAATAAGATGAATCTCACTTTCAATATTGTGTCAAGTAATCTATGCTTAGATTACTCAAATACACTAGCTTGTATCCTAGAGTCATCTTTGATTGAGCAGTAAATTTAGTTAATTCCCTTTTAAATTACCAGTTTGTCTTAAGGGGTTTCACATATACCTCTCTGGTATGTACTTTATTTCATTCCACAATTAATAGTTATTTAGAATGATTCATTTTAATTAAATATTGATTGTAAAAGACTTTTAGTGAGAAGGCAGAGAATTGGTTGTATAGGGATTTAAAATAATGGATTAAACAATTTTATTAGATTGTATTAAAGTGTTGAATTGATAAAGATTTTATTATACAATAATTTTTACATTATGAGCTGTGAATTGTTAGTATATTAATAAATACATTTTCTTATCTTCATAGCATTATCTACGTATTATCAAATTTTAGTCTGTTTAAGGTAGTAATAGGAATATTTATCTCTGGTGGGTGTTCATGTACCTCAATAATTAGTTAATTGTTGTGACTAAGATCACTAGAATAAATAAATTATGGCTGGTTTCCTTGAAATAGTTAAAAAAAATTTTCTTTCTAGTCTGGTCCCAGGTTATGACTGGGGCCACACCCTGTAGTGATCATATTGTTACCATGCATGTCAACTTGTACATCACAATATCATTTTAAAAAAATGAATTAAGAATAGAAATAGTAAAAGGAATTTACAGATTGAGTAGTATACATTGTAACATCAAAGAACAAATAGAAAATTTTGTATAGTGGATTAATGAAAAGCAAATGATAGGCGATAGCATCTTGTGAAAAGATCAAGTAATTATTAGAATTTCTTGCGAAGGCCTCTAATACAAGTGCTGTCCTTGCAAAGGTGTTTATTGCCAGAAAAGTATAGTTCATAGGATTCAGGGAAAAAAAAAACTGGATTGTATAGCATAATGGGCATGCAAAGGCTGCTAATATAGATAGGACTATTGTTGAGTATTACCTTGTAAGAAAGTGGAAGTTCTAAAATCAATGAAGTGTGAATTTTTAATTGGATATGTAAGCATACTTAATTTATTCTTTGAAAAAATAAATTTTAGTTTTCACGAAAACTTAAAATGTATAACAATTAATCTGATATTGTATTTTTTCTTTTTTGATTTTTTTTTTTCCAGGTTTAAATGATTGTTTTGGATAACTGATTACTCCGAAATATCTGTATTTCAATGTCAGTTTCACAAATGAACAATATATAACAAACAAGCTTCTGGAACCAATTACTTGATTGTACCAGACTTCGCTGTATAGATTAATCCATTCTTAATGCACTTATATTATTATGCTATTTTTACATGTTTAAAAGTATTTTGATTATATAACATACTTTTTAAGAGCTTATTATTACTAAAAAATGTTTTTTTTAAAAAAAATAACATTATATATGGTTTTTCTTTTCACAAAGAATAAGCTCCAAAAAGATTCCAGATTAGTCAAGCGCTGGTGGCCGAGCGGTTAGCACAGCTGCCTTACAAGCAGTTGTCTCGGGTTTGCTACCCGGCCAATGCTTTGACACATGAGGAAAAAGATTTCATATTAATGATAAAGTAATTAAACATGTGCAAAATTTAAAAGCTGGAATTTAAAAAACTTTTGGAATGTTAGTATTGAAATATTGCAACTAAACAAAGAGCTCTTTTACCAAAAAGAGGACATTATGTAAAACATTTATATTTTGTTTATATAATAGAATACTTCTTTGTACAAATATATTCATACCTTGTAAATTAACCACTCATTCATATAGGGGAAAATTTTGAATATATAGGCATCACTATAGCTACTCATAAATGAATAGGACCATTCTAATTTCAGAAGAAAAAAATCAAGAATAGAAACTACAAAAAAGAAAATCTTGAAAGATGAATTCAGTGAAGATTACATTGAAAAAAAAAACAACAACAATGAATCCTAAATATATTTCCATATACCATGTTTATTCTTTAATCTGTTTATTTGATATCAAAATAGCTTTAAACTTCTTACTACTGCAAGTGTTAGTTTTTGAAATAATTGATCACTTTGCCTAATGATAGCTTCTTATTGTATTCTATCCACATTCAAATTTTCTCAATGAAAACAATCATCAGTGTCTTTAACATAGTCTTTATAATGTAAATGAGGCCTGATCCTTCCATGAATATAAAGCTCAAGTTGAACATACTTTTTTGTTTAGAAAGTCAGTTACTGTTTGTTCACCTCACTTGTCCGATCCTATGAAGATGTCACTTTATAATAATAGGTTCAATAGTATTACAATTAAAAACTGAATATTTTGCCATCATATTTTAAAAATCTTTTAAAAAAAATTGTTTCTAATAGTTTTTATGTTAATTCAATAAGGAAAACAGAAATCATTTGCAGATAATAAACTGGGCAAAATAATAGTTCCATATACAATTAACTTAGGCAATAAACCTAAAGCATGTGCGGTTGAAAATGCGAAGGTAGGGACCTCTACAGGTCTTAACCACAAGCTTACGCATTGGAAGAAAAGAGGGAATCTTCTTTACTTCAACCTACTTTCTATATAAATAGGTGAAGCTGAAGCGGTTATAATTACAACTTTAAATTAACTTACTTGCATTAATTATTGTACCTCAGCATACAAGTTCACTTTTCTATTTAAAAAGTAATTAAGATATTTAAATTGGCTTACATTTTTAGGTTAATAGATTTTTAAAAAATACTATTTACTAAATTAATGTCTTTATAAAATACATTCAAAACATTAAGAACATTTTGTTGATTGCCTTTAGAATAGGATAGTGTAAATCTAAGAGCAAAGAAAATCCATTATTTGTGCTTTTAATCAGTTCAAATTAAAATATCTACTAAACTATAAATTGTTCCAAAAAATACTGATGTAAAATAGTAAAAGTTGGAGTTAATACACATCTTTATTTAAAACCAGTTTTCATTACAAATGCCTTAGTTTTCTTATTACTAGTAATAATATTTCGCCCCATGATCATATAGAAGCCTGTATAATAGGAATACTTTTTTGAACAACGAATTAAATACAAATTCTGCACAAATCGATTTATATATTGTTTTCATTGGTTAGATCTAGGCATTTGAATCAGTTAATAAAATAAAACATCTTTAATTAAAAGCAAAATTAGTAAATATTGATTTAGTTTCTAAATAGAATAGAAATAATAATTTCTTATATTTTAGAAGTGACTATTCTTTGAATAATAATTTCATCCATTTGTCAGAGGTTCCCTCACCAAAAATGTACCCCATTCTCAATCCGCTATTAGGAATAATTACATTTGAAATTTTGTTCAACTTATTTTTCTCTATTCTTTCTACTCAACACTATAATCCTCCAATATTTATTTGAGTCCAAGCCATGTTGTCGAAACTCAAGGATAATAATGAATCATAACAAACACACATAGGCATATGCGTGTAAACCTGTGAACAAAAAAAAATTAAAATGTAGAAATTAACATTTTTATATACTTTCTAATTTTTTATAATTTATTTACTATTTGTTTTAGATGCAGATAATCAAAGTTACAAATATAGAAAACATGGACACAGGAGAAATACTGTATTCAATAATAAATTGCATTTAATTTTATTTAATTAATGGTGTTTAATTGTAACTTTTTTTAAAGTGAATAACCTTTTTAAAGAAACAATTACAGGAATACTTCTAAAGAATTTCCTCTTTTTTTATTGTTATAATTATTAGTAGTCATATATCTGAATGATTTTATTCAAATTCAAAAATAAGCCAAGAAACACAATTTCAGAATAACTGTCTTCAATTTAAATTATCTTTATTAAAATTATGTAAATTTAATCTATTAAAGCCTTTACTTAATGTAACTGTTGAATGAATGTTTTATTTTAACATTCAATCCAGTTTACTTTCTTTCATAGTTTACTAAAATTTTCATTTGCCATTTTTTGGCTGATTGTAAGTTTTTTTTTTTTAATTTTCCCGAAATAACTATAAATTACTTTGCATCTAATTCTTTTCTTATCAATATTTATACATATTTTATCTGAAAATACTTCTAAGAATGTTAACATTTTCATCAATGGATAATTGTATTAAGTTATATTTTATATGATCATATGAACATGTTAAATTTTTAATATAGCCTTTTTCTCATCTTGATATAGTGTAATGTTTTCTTTGCAATTTCTAAACAGTTCATATACCACCCCCCCCAGATTCCATTACATTATAAACCTCATCATTAATTATCTTTAATATCTGTGATTTTCTTGAATCAACAAGGCCATTTTAAATAGTTTAATTTGTTTTTTCAAAAATCATCTTTATAAGCAAGAAAATGCTTCAATATATATATAAAATATTAAATTTTGATTAAAAAAATTAATTATGAATAAACCAGCTATAAAATAATATCTAGAATTCCCATGTTAATACTATACCAAAATTATATGTTAATAAAACATAGCATCTTTCTTTGGTCACATTTGCCATATTGTAGGAATAGTTACAGAGCTATCTATTTAATATATAGGGTATATGAGCACAGACTTTCACATGACCCACCACTCTCCACTCTATCTAATAACACTGATACACCCGAACACATATATGTTGAAAAGATAAATAGTCACCAATATTTTGGATAATGAATAGTAGATATCAGATGTTAGCATTATTCACATACCCAGAATCGTTTCTGGTTTATAATCTTTATCAGTGAAAACTTGTGGATCCAATGCATGTTATATAAAACAACTAACCTTTCATTTCTTTTGAACTTACATTAAGTTAATAACTTATTATTAAAAAAAAATGTCTAAGATTTTGATCTCAAACCAACTTACAAGATTACCTGGACTCTTTGATTTACTTAGCTCATGTAACAAGAATAGTCCCAATAAAGTTGTTTTGGAAAAAATATCATAATATATTTCAATGACAGAAGTTTTATGCTACCTGCAGACATTATTATCCTATTGGCCAGGATGATATATATATATACACTAATAAATATCACATGACTTCTTATATTGATTGTTAAAGATATTGTCTAAGTGCTGAGAATTTTAATGCATAATAGATTTGCTAGTGCAATTTCAAACTTATATTAAATCAAATTTTTTGTCAAGTGCTGTTAGCCAAGAGGTCATCGCGGCCGCCTTGCCAGCAAGTATTTGGTTGCAGACGGTTGTGGGTTCGCGTCCAGGCCGGTGCTATGACATATGAAGAAAAAAAATCAAATTTTTTTTTTGCTGAATGCTAGGAAAGAAGAGAAGAAAACAAAAAAGTGTTGGAATTAATTTCAACTTTATAAAAGTTAAATAGGATCAACTCATTGAGTTAGTGTGTTAATTGACGCTCACAATGCATTTAAAAGAGTTTACAAAAAGTCACCTTAGGCAAAAGATAAAAATATATAAATCATTTTATCCCAAAGAAAATTTGACAGAGAATTCAGATAGTGCATTGAAAATTATAATTTCTTAAAGCAGTGAAAGTTATAAATAAAATATCCAAATCGAGTTTTTTAACATTGTAATTGTATTTTTTCCTTTCCTAACTTGCAGTAAAGTATATATTTTTTTTTTATGAAAAAAAAAAAAAAGAAATTAATCTAATTTTTGTACTTTGCTGATCAAAAATAGATAATGTATTTAATTGCAGTAATTAAAAAAAAAAGTGGTGTTTTTGTGTGTGTATATATATAAAGTTAAATTAGGAAAAAGTTAATAAAAATTATGAAAAAAAAAAGTATTTTTGTACTTTTTTTTTAATTGTTTTTTTATTTTATTTTATTAATTAAAAGGTTTATTCATGACTTTACATTGATACTAATTAGATTAGCGTAGACATAATGATACAGAAACATAAGTGATCTTGTACATAATATTAAAGACTAAAAGGGAGGCATGAGTATTCACTCATTTGTCTAGGAAGGAGCATTTGTGCCATGTCTCCCGATGTAGCTCACGAGGAGCCAAAAGTCTATCTCTGTCCTTGATTTTATTTATCTCTTTAATATAGACTTGACAGCCACTGAGATTTGTCTGAGTGAAGAGCAGTTTACACCTTGTCAGCCAAACGGCAAACATGATAAAGATGGCTAGTCTAATGATAGAAAAGGTTCCATTGCCGATAGCTCTCTTGATAGACAATACAAGAAAGGGACAGGAGTAAAACAAATGATGAAGTGTTTCGTCATCAGTCTTGCATAATGCACATTGAGGATCAAGCCTTGCAAATTCCCTCTTCCATACCAAGAAATGATTTGTGGATAGGGAGGAGAGATTAAACTTGAGGAGAAAGTCCACATACTTGGGTTCAAATATGACCAAATGTAATGAGTTAAAAATTAATTAGATAAGGCAAAAATCGTAAAGATACCTCGATTGTTGAGTTCTACTGTGGACAGAGATATAAATTGGGTGACAGACCTTGCACTAAATCTACAACTTTGATGCAGACAAAGACTGAGGAAAGAGACTGAACTTACAAAGAAAACAAAACTAAAGGAAAAGAATGAAGAAGTGATTCATCTTAACCATTTAAGAGACTTTAGCAAAAGCATTCTAGTTCAAAAAGCAGTAAATCATGAACTCCTAATTAAGTTAATATGAAATTCACAATATGGTGGAAAGTGTCACCATGAGGGAGAGAAAGCTTTTTATTAGTGCACTAGTCATCAAAACTTGAAACTATGTAGCCTTATGTCAATTTGAAAGGTGTAAGGTTCATGCCAGTAACAATCACTGATGAAGTAAGAATAAGCAGTTGCCTATCATCTCTCACCCAATTTTTACAAATCTATCCATTATGGACATGCAATCAATATGCATTGCCATCATATCTGCTAATAATGAAGAAGAGCTAAAGAAAATAAATCTGATAAAGCACTGAACTATGTCTGATAGTGAGTGTCATGTGTATCAATTATCCTAAAGGTTCAAGTCTATTTTAGTTGACTAGTAGTAAAAATCACAATTCTGAAACTTGGAGTTAAATCCACTTTATCTAGAGAAAAAGCCTTTAAAAAGTGATCATAACATATTTTAATAGTTCTTTTCTTTTCACTGCCTCATATTTAATAATTATTATAAAAGATATAGTAATATATATATATTGAGGCTTATTATTTAAAAGGTATTAGAACACATTCTAATACTTTTTTTGATCTTAAATACTTTTCTTATTATGTTATATATTTGTTGTTATTTAATAATAATAATTGTATGAAGGTGAAAATTCAATAGTTCATGTAAACATATCGGAGCTCATGGGATTAAATTCATTTCAAGTTAAATGACCTTTTACTGATATAAATATATCTCCATCTTAATATTTACTTATATTCTTTTGACTTGTATTGGAATAGATTATAATGATTGTAAAACATAAATTAAATTTTAGTTTTATTTATATTATTTTTAAACTATAGTTGTCCATTCTCTCGCTCTCATTCCAATCCCAGTTAGAAATACTTTGTCATACATCCTGATAAAAGTACATGTTTAGATGAGTAGTTGGGATTATCATGCAATTTTCATGATTGTCATGCCAGAGGAGCAATGAAAGTGACGCTTAGGCATAATTACCCTATAAAAATGCTTTTGGATGTGAGAGCTTATTGCTCTACCCCCTGAATATCATTGTAATGTAAAATGGTCAAGAAATATAACCAACTAGCAGTTTGATCATCAACATCCAGGCCAATATAATATAATTCTGAAAATGAGGCATAATATATCTATAATGAATTTATGATGTGATAACATGGAATTTGCTATATGTAAGGCATCACAAAGTGTTGGCTTGAAATATTTAAATGAAGAGTTTGATAAATTACAATTATTATGACTTTTATCATATGACTTTTTATCATAACATTAATACTTTTCATTAGTCATTTATTAGACTAGAGACTATCCACTTAATGAATATTTCTGTAAAATAATTGGTTTCTATCCACTTTTAATACCTTGTGGAGGGGTGTAATTATAAAAATATGACCAAAGACACATGAAAAAAATGTATGATTCTCAAGATGCACATTTTGTGCGGAACCAGCACTCATCAGTTGGCATCTCTTTCACATATTTTTATTAATGTTCAGTATATATAGGCAGCCAATTACTACAGTTTAATTGATGTGTCAAAGTTACTGCCCTCACAATCTTGACACAAATCACTTAATGGAAGTATATTAATAATTTTTATTAGTCATTCATTAGACTAAAAAAACGTACTACCCCCCCCTCTTTTCTTCAGATTCTGGCCAGAATTTGAAAAAAGTATGCCTTTCAAATTAGAAAATAATTAAAATGAAGGCAGAAGACAACAAATTTTATTTCAATTGAAATAAAAATTAGTATACTTCTGATGTTTTAAACACAATTAACTTTTGGTGTATATTTAATATTCACTGTGTATTTGTTAAACATATTTATATTTGCTGATTAATTTCTATTTATTGTTTAATTTAACTAGTATATATTATGTTAAGATTGGCACAGGAATAGAGTGGCAGACACCGGAGTTCGAAGTCCATAGATCACGGCCCAGCTTCGTCATTTTCGGTGCTTAACTTCTTACTAATTCCCCAGCAGCAAACTATTCGATTATTATTCTTTTGTATTTATAATAAATATTTAAAATGTATATATGAGCACATATAACTAATTTAAATATATATAATTTATAATAGCTATTTAGAAAAAAAATAGTAAATATTCTAATAACAAAAAGTGAAATATGAGCTGCAATTAAAAAAAAAGAAAAGCTATTTAAATTATATAAAATAACTGCGTATAAAATGTTGCCATCTAGTGGTCAACAAAGAAAACATCAGAATAGTAATTATTTTAGGATACCTGATAGGCCATGCAGTAAACTGCATGTGGACCACTGATCTTGTCTGTCTTGTCTGAAAAATAATAATAAAATTGAATAAAAAAAACAAGTAAAAAGAAAACGAATTAAAAAAAAAAAAATTACAAAAGGGAAAAAGAGAATTATAAAATATCATTAAATAATAATTAAAGCAACTTTTAATGATTAAATATTTATAAATTGCTATTTGAAATAATAGGAAAGAAAATACAATGAAATGAAATTAGTTTAGTTTCTAACTTAGTTTTATAAAATTGTTATAATTAAGTCCATATACAATGATTATTTTTAGAATGTTGTGCATAACTTATTATAACAGTTAATTAAAAAAGAAGTCTAAACACACGTATTACCTCTTTGTGAGATATATTAATCATTCGTTCTATCCAAAATGGTTGTTGCTTGCAACTTTGCAAAGTCAATGTAATATGCTCATAGATGATACTTTGTCCTCTTTCAGTTGCCCAGTAACAATGATTCTTTATCTGAAATTATATATTTGTGGGTATATAGTTATATGTGTATATAAATAAGTGCGCATGTGTACCCATATATATGCGCACATATTATACTATACAAGCTTAAAATATAAATGCTTCGTTACAATAAATAAATAAACACTTTAAAAAAACTTGGTGGTCGAGTAGTCAGCACAGCTGCCTTACAAGCAGTTGTCCAGGGTTCGCTTCCGGCCGATGCTTTGACACATGAAAAAAAAAAAAAAAAACTCTTAAAATACTAGTACAAAAGAAAAAAAATCATACAAGGATGATCCAATAGATGTTTTATTGCTGGGCGAATAGCAACACTTTTTCTTAGATACGGAAAGCAAATTTAATAGCCCCAAAAAGGCCTTGGCAAAATAATTACGAGATCAAATCTGAAATCCTGCCTTAAATTATTTATTCGAAGTTTGTCCCCAGAACATTTCTTATAATACTTAAAAAGCAATTTCTTTTTATCTGGAGGGTTTTTTTTTGGAGGGACGACGACAGGTGAACTGTTGTTTTACTTTATGTTCTCATAGAAAAGGAAAATTTATCCAGCACCATCTCCAGAGTGTGGCTTAATTTTTTGTTAAAACTTTGAGCCAAAAACATCCACTGTTATGTCACCTCTTTGAGGTGACTATGACTTATTTTTAAATGACCATGCTAATAAATCAGGATAAAAGTATAATAGACAAAATATTTGTTTAATAGCTGGGCTACAACTTGTTCCATTATTAGTTGTAACTATCTATATAAAATACAAAAACTGAAAAAAAAATCCTGAAAAAAAAAAAAAAAAAATACTATTCTTAGTTACTGACATAAAAGAGTTAAAAGTAATTACAACAAAACATTTATTGATTATTCATTCATTAAAAGTTTTGAATTAATTACATTATCTTGATTGACATATCAGAATGTTTCTAAAATGCAGTAAGCCATTTGAAACAATCTTTTGATCCCTCATTACTTTGTTAAGTGTGGAATATTGGTGATAAAAAGTCAATTTTAAATCTTTTTTATTAAATACACACAATATTGTTTTCAATTACAAGAATTCCTACAAAAATCAACTAATTTCCTATCAATAAAGAAAAATCCAAGAATTCACAATAAACGCTTTAATTTTTTTTTTTTAAAGAAATATGTGTTTAATAAGTGTAAGCATTTAATTACAAATGCAACGATAAATTCATAAATACGATTTTATATATTATTTTTTCTTTCAACTATTAAAAAAAGATTTTTCTGGAAGTAAAAATATCAAAAGAAACAATCATTCGTGCTTCTGACCGTCCACATCTCGCCATCTCGGATGATACTTTAAAAGTTAAAGCTAGTGAAACAAATTTCTCTCGGATGTAAAAGCATATGTTTAAAATTGATAACAAAAAACACTAAAGTCTTACAGTGTAGTAAAACATATTAGGAACAAGCTTGGAAACTTGTTTGTAAAATTTCTAGACTATTCTTCAAGATTGTAGAAAGAAATTGATAAGAAGTAATCATTTCACTTAAATGAATTAATAATGTTTTATTTAATCACAGAGTATAACATTTAATTCATTTTTTGCATTCCAAATAATTTATTTTACTTTTTCTTAAACGTTATGAACTGCCACACATTAATGCAATTGCTAAAAATATGAACATTTTTGACTTTTATTTAAAATATAAAAAAAGATATAATGTTCTTTATTTTATATAACTTTTTGGATAATAGCATTTTTTTTTATATTAATTTTAAAAAATACATTTTGCTAAATTTTTATTTATAATTCAAGTTATATTTTGTCAAGCATTGGTGGTCGAGAGGTCAGAGACAGCTGCTTTACAAGCAGTTGTCCCAAATTAGCGGGTTCGCTTCCTGCTGATGCTATGACACATGAGAAAAAAAAATTCAAGTTATATTTACTTTAATTTTTTTTTAATAATGGCAAATAAATTGATTCCAATCTAAATAATTAAGTAATGCAGATTTTAAAATCATGACACTACTTCAAAATAGAAGTGTGATTTTCTTGTAAGATCTGATGATTCAGATTTTTTTTTTTTTAAAAAAAGCTTGAAACAATTCTAATAAGTAATTTTGCTATTCTTCAAACTACAAATTAGTTGGTAACGACAACATCAATGAAATGACAAAATATCAAAATGAATTCTGGCAATTAAGTGTAAATGGTCTTTCAGACACTACATTAAAAGAGTAGAACAAGTTAAGGACCAAACAGAGAATTTTAGTCTCATTACAGAGTTAACAATCACTACTTTTTATTAAATCCTAGATTTTAAAAAATGTATTTCCGGTGGCATAAAAATACCATAATGAAAAATATTAAATATTACTAGATAATTCTTAAAAAGGTGATTTTTTAGAACCCAGATGACATTATATGATTGGCTTATGCCAAATATTTCTTACAAAATATATAGATAAAAAAACAACTTATTATTGTAAAATATTTGCACTGGAGATATATAAGTAATAAATCAGACTTCAGATTTTTAAGTGCACTCCTTATTTCGAAATCTATAAAACCATAACAATTTCCAGATCACTCTATCCCTATTTCATGTAGTACCTAGTATTATTTGAATGACACTTCAAATACCTAAATCTTCTTACCAGAAATGGTAGATCAATTTACATATATGATTCTTGTTCAATAAAATGAAAAAAAAAAGATTTACAGACATACAAGTATAAGGAAATATATATATATATTTCTTTTTAATTTCAATAATTCTAAAAATTCAAAAGTTATATATCAAAGGATCTCAAATGAACTGGGAACTCAATGCACGAAACATACATGCATTGGAAAAAAAAAATTTAATGCATTACATCTCTGAGAGACAGCCTTTGATACAAAACTACTTAAAATTTTGAGCACTTTTAAGAGTGATTAAAAAAAAACAACCTCCCATCTTTTTATCATATATGTTACAACATTTATGTCGTGTGTGGTGTAGATTAAAAAAAAATAGTTAAATAAATTTTTGGTCAAAGGTTTGGGGATAAAATAAAAAAATATATTTACTTATATTAAACATATAATTATGTATATATTTTTATATATATATAAGTTTTATTAATTTTAAAAACAATGTAAATAATTATTAGCTATTAGGCAAATAATGCCGAGAATATAGAACTGTATTACTGAAAGCAGAATGCGTTAAGAATCCCCTGATTGTGGACCCAGGCTGCCATTTGATGACGACTTTTTACTTAGGTACTTACAACTGCAAATTACTTTCAAGTGAAGAAAGATTGCAGGAATTAGAAGAAGAGCTGTATTATATTAAATGGGACATTATTGGACTTTGTGAAGTTAGAAGAAAAGGTGAAAAGATAATTGATTTAAAAAGTGGACATGTACTCTACTATAAAGGCACAAATATTGGAAATACAAGTGGAGTAGGATTCATTACAAATAAAAGTGGAAGAACAACATTATGGAAATTGATGGTGTATCAGACAGAATGGCAAGATTAATTATACAACTTAATAGAAGATACCAAATGCAGATGATTCAGGTTTATGCCCCAACAAGTTCTCATAGTGATGAAGTAGTAGAAGATTTTTATACGGATGTACAAAAGGTTTTTGATCAGAGTAAACAACATTTAAAAATTGTTATGGGAGACTTTAATGCTAGAATTGGTACACAAATAAAAGATGAAAGTGCTCTAGGTAATTTTGGTTATGGAAATAGGAATGAGAGAGGACATAGACTTGTGGAATTTGCAGAAAAAGAAAAAAATTTATATTATGAATTCTTTTTTTGAGAAAAATGTTAAAAGGAAATGGAAGGAAGCATCCAAATGAAGGTACAGCAGAATTGGATTATATTTTGACTAACAGAAAATACATATTTCAAGATTGTAATGTTATTAATAAATTTAACACAGGAAGTGATCATCGATTAGTAAGATGTAAGATACATGTTAATGCAAAACTAGAGAGACAAAAATTATTAAGAAAAACAATATTTACAGTTGATATTCCTAATCTTCAGAAACATTCTAATGAATTTAAATTAGAACTTACAAATTGGTTTTAAGTATTAGTAGATTTTGAACATGATTCAGATTTGAATGAATTAATAAGAAAATAACTGATATACTTTTAAAAACTGCAACAAAGATAGCTGGTAGAAAAAAGCAGCAATTGACCAAGAAAATTTCTACTGAGACTAGAGAATTTATGAAGGAAAGAAGGAATATGAAGATATACAAAAATGATGCATTAAAAAGGATTGAATACCTTAAATTTTGTAAAATGGTGTGGAAAAGAGTTGAAAATGATATAAGAAAATATAACTGTGAACTAGCAAGGAAAGCTGTAGAAGAGAATAAAAGTCTCAAGAGTGTAAAACAACATTTTGGTAATGGTAGGAAGTTTATATCTGCAATAAGAAAAAAGATGGAATTATTAAATAAAAAGAGAGATGACATCATAAAATGGGTAGAAGACTTCTATCAAGAATTACAAAGTACCTCCTATATCTATTATATCTTCTGAATTGCCCAGAATTTTAAATGAAGAAGTGAGACATGCAATTACATTTATGAAGAAAAGAAAGGCTCCAGGTAATGATGGAATTATAATTGATATATTAAAAGAAGCAGGTGAAGGAATAGAATTTTTTTTAGCAAAGTTATATACCAAATGTCTAAATGATAAAGATGTACCAGATGATTGGAAGAATGCAGTATTAATATTAATATTTAAAAAAGGTGATAAAGAAGATATTAGAAATTACAGACCTATCAGTCTTTTATCAATTTTATACAAAATACCAAGATAATTACAACTCGTCTAAAGAGATCATTGGATTTCCACCAACCAAGAGAACAAGCTGGATTTAAAAGTGGTTTCAATACAGTAGATCATATCCAGGTATTGAGAGAAGTTATAGAAAGGTCAAATGAATATGAGTTGCCATTGTGCTTTGGATTTGTAGATTATGAAAAGGCATTTGATTCTATAAACATTTCTTCAGTGATTAAAGCATTGGATCATCAAGGTATAGATCCAGGATATTGCCATATTTTAAAGAATATAAAAATGCAACAGCAACAATTAGATTACATAATGATACTAGGAAAGTCAACATTGAGAAGGGTGTAAGACAGGGTGACTCCATATCTCCAAAATTTTTTACAGCAGTGCTGCAAGAAATATTTTGTGGGTTAAAATGGGAAAATAAAGGAGTGAAAGTAAATGGAGATTATTTAAGTCATCTAGATTTTTGCAGATGATGTTGTTTTTGCAAATAATGCTTTCGATCTGCAGGAAATGTTGCAGGAGTTATCGGATGAAAGTAGGACTAAAGATAAATGTTAAAAAGACTAAAGTAATGTTTAATGGATTTTCTCAAAATGTGAAAATAAAGATTGATTATGATGAGTTAGAAGAAGTTAACAGCTACAAATACCTTGGTCAGATTATTAATACAGATGGAAACATGATGGATAAAATTAATCATAGAATTAAACTTGTTGGAGTGCTTTTGGTAGAAATAATTTGATACTAAAAGAAAATATGCCTAGGTGTTTGAAAAGGAAGGTTTTTAATAAATGTGTTTTACCAGTTCTTACTTATGGATCTGAGACTTGGACACTTAATAGAAGAGCAATACAGAGACTTCAGACCACTCAAAAAAGTATGGAGAATGCATGTTGGGAGTAACAAGAAGAGATCAAAATTGCAATATATGGGTGAAAAACAAACAGGTGTTACTGACCTCATTGAAAAAATTCAAAGACTGAATGGGGTTGGGCTGGGCATATTACTAGAAGAGATGATAATAGATGGACAATTGAAATCTTAAACTGGATTCCAAGAGAATGTAAAAGACCCAGAAAGAGACCACATGTGAGGTGGATTGATGAAATAAAAAAGTGTGCAGGAATGATGTGGAGAAGAGAAGCTAAAGATCGGAGAAGATGGATTGAACTTGGAAAGACCCTCATCCTGCAGCGGACTGATAATGGTCGATGATGATGACTACTGAAAAAGTAATCATATGCATATATTATAATAATCATTCATAGGTGAACTTTTAAAAAAATTATATCAACAAACTTAAAGATAATTCCACCCTTCTGTATTATACAATAATTACCTACATAATTATAACACTACAGAGAGAAACCAATCCTTTCAACTACTTTATTAGGAGTATTTTTAGTAAAGTTCTTACCTTAACTTTTAGGAGTCAAAAAGTACGTAAAAACAATTATTATTCCAGCAGGCAAAAATATATTAAGGTATTATTTATTCATTATTTTGAAAAATAAATCTTACCAAGTAAAGGTTTAAAAAATATCTATTATTTAGCAGATCAAATGTGTTTTTCAAGAAATAACATAAAAAGCAAATGGAATTAAATTATTTCCATTAATGTTAAAATTACAACCAAAGTTGTCATGAAAGTTCGGATTGACTAAGGATTAAAATATTGTAATAGGAAAGATAAGCTGAATGACCTTAATATCCTAAATATGAATTTAGACAGGTCATGAAAATTAGGGAAAACTAAAAAATTTGAAATTGCTACTGAATGACTAGAGCAGGGGTGGGCAAATAGCAGCCTGAGGGCCACATGCGGCCCGCCAAAACAATCAGAAAAATCCACCTTGGATTGAGATTTCCTTCCCATTGTATGACCGAATATTCATCTCATATTTTCCACTAGGATGGCCACATCAATACACATGTGCAGTGTAGATACAATGTGCAGTGCTTTTCCAGTTGATCTGGTTAATTTCAATTTTAACCTTGGAATTAGCAAATATATACATTTCCAACTTTAGTGAAACCATGAACCCTCTGAAAAAAATGTAAAAATCAGTAATGAATGTTATGTGTTTAATGAAGAATGGACAAACAAATATTTTTTTGGTAATACAGGAAATAAAACAGTGTGTTTATTGTGTCATGAAAAAAAAGTGCGGCCCTCCGCTAACCTTCGCTTCCACAAAGTGGCCCCCGATGTGGCCCTCCGCCAATCTATGCGGCCCCTGACCCAAAACAATTGCCCACCCCTGGACTAGAGGATAGCCATTCTATCAACTGCTTTTGCCTAAAAAATAACTACCTAAATCAGAGAAAGGGCTCAGCAAAGGAAGCTCTGTTAGCTAAAGCCATAGATTCTTAATTATTTGTGCTGGAAAAGTATTGAATACATGACAGCAAAAAACTAAATCAAATTAAAATTAAACATTAAAATACTATAAGATTGAAAATATCTATTCAGACTTCATAAAAAGGACATATTCTAATTTATTATGGTAAATCCACAATGACTATATATATATATATATAGCTATAATATAATTTTACTTAAAACTGCTATTGTAATACTTAAAGAGACAAATATTTAGCATCTCATAATTACATCAAAATTTTGATATTTTTTTAAACTTTCTAAAATGAGTACATATATGCAATCAATATATGTACACACACACACATAAACAAATCAATAACCAATCTTCACATAAAAAGCTTAGTTTAGCCAGAAATGTATATATATACTGTATATGGAAATGATAAGAAATTCAAAACAGAATCAATTAAAAAAAACCATTTTATATTCCAATTATTCAAACGAAAAGCATAAAGCAAGAAAAAACATGTTAATGGTTAAAAATTCCATGTAAACTTGATCTTGTTTATATAAGTAAGTCAGAAGTATTCATATATTCAGAAATATAAATTATTAATGTCTATATCACAGTGCGTGTTTATTAATTATTTTTTATGGTATTTCTGTTGATTAGTGAATATTATTAGATTTATTAAACATATTACATAAGTCTTTTGTTGTACTTCAATTTAGCTCCAGGTGTGAGAGGAGAAATATCAGGGTTTTGGTAAACACAATGCTTTTTTAAAATTAATCAATGGTTACTATATATTCTGAAGATTCTGTAATAGCTGTCACCCTTGAAGCATTGTTTGATTAATAATGTTATAGGTATTTCATGCAAGAAAAGTATATACCATATACATATATAGCTAATACATCCTTCTCTTTTCTCTTATTGTGATTTATTTAAATTAATACTGTTTACTCATGTTTTGGATTATCATTATTATTACCCGATATCTATTATCAGTGTACCACTTAACCTTATGCACATTAAGTTCCATTACAATTTGTATATGTTGTTATAATAAAAAAAAATCAACAATCTTTTCATGATCTGTTGGGAAGTTAAATTTCATGCAAGAGCATAAAAACAAACAGAACTTATTACAGAGTTTTCCTGAAGGTTTGTGGTGATGGTGTCTTAGTTGTACTTATATATTGGACTATTTCCATCATCTAATATGAGTATTGAATGTCTTTACAAAAATTTAACTTTATTTAAATATTCCAAATACAACAGTTGAATGTATTTGGAGATTTAACACAGACTTTCAAGCTCCCTTCATGCCTACATGCATGTGAAAAAGCTAAATGATCTTCAACATATGTATTCATGCTAAACTAGCACTCATCAGTTGGTCTAGATCATCTCCCACAGACATATGTAATCAGTGCTTGGTTTATGTTAAGGTAGCAAATCTCAAACTTTCATGGACAGGCTTCAATCTACTCCACCATCCAATTCTTCAGTAATCCATACCTCCAAGTATATAAAGTAGATTCACATTCAAATATTATAGATTCAGCCTATATCCTGCTCATCCCTCTTCTGTGTATTTGAAGGGATGTCCTATACATGAGGGGTCAGAGTGACTTAAACATCAACATAGGCATGATAATAATATTGGCATCAACAAGGGATGTGGGCATTCTATCATCAGATTTTCAATGATATGGATGGCTAAAGAGTTGGAGGGTACAGTAGATTGAAGACTATCCATTAAAATTTGAAGATCTGCTATTTTAATATAAACCAAGCATTGATTATTTATGTGTGGGAGATGATCATCTGAACTAACCGATGAGTGCTGGTTCAGCATGAAATATGTATATTGGAGATCATGTATATTGGTTGTATAAGATAGATTGAACAACTGAAGGGAGCTTAAAAGTCTGTGTTCAAATCCACTAAATTACATCTAAACTCAAAATATATAAAGTATACTCCTATTCGAATATTATAATTCATTTCTTAGAAAAGGTCATAAGATAATATATTTTCAGTTAAAGCATATAAGATAATGTATTAATCCAAAGTTATTTTATAATAAAAAGATATAAACAAAGCAAAACAAAACTCCATATAGTAATGCCACATACAGATGGAAATATCTTTCACTAACTAGTATTAAATAGAAAACGGACTAGTATTTTATAAAGAATGAAATATGACATTATGTGGATGCTTCTTGCTTTTTTTTTTTATCTTCCTAATTCTACTTAAATAATCAATATAGTTCAATAAATACTTTGACATTTTTTCATGCATAAGATGGCAGACTCTTCACAATAACCGCGCGCACACACATATATATATATAACTTTATGATACGTTTTGTTAACTATGCATTAAGATTAACTGATATTTATTGACTACATAGATTTAGTGAGGAATGCTCTCGTTGACCAAACTATAATGAGAGAATTAGTACATGAAAATAAAATAAGAACAAGTATACACACAGCCTAAAGTTGATGTAATATTATACAGAATAACTAATATCTCTGCATATCTGATCGCATGGTGGTGCATCAGAAGTAATTGGAAGAGAGAATATGAGAGATTTCATGTATATGTTTAAGCCATGCTAATGCAACCATAGCCGAGAAATTATAAATTAGAAATATGAATGAAAATGGTCTTATAGAAATTATAGATATGAAATCTTATGATCATGCTATATTTTGGACAGCCAAGTAGTGTGATAAAAGTGATTAGAATATTAAATGTGCAGCTACATACATTGGCATGACAAACTGAATGGAATGATTATATAGATTTTCTTATCATTTTTAAATATATAACAATAAAAAATGATGATTAAATATCTGTAAGTGAATTCCTATTCATTCCCTTAATAGTAATAGTTATATTTCCAGATATATCATCTATCTGTATATCAATCTTTTGGTCAGCTAAAGAGTCATCTTGTAAACAGCTTTTTTTTTTTTTTTGGAAATAGTATAAAATATACTTCCTAAGTGCAAGAAAGTAAGAAGGTCATCTTTACAGACCTGTTTGAACCCTTTTATAAAAAAATATTCAATTTTTTTCCTGTTATTATAGAAATAAGATGCAATAATATGTCTGAAAATATGAGGAATTGAAAAAATAAGTCTTTTTACCAGAATTTTATTAATAACAAAATTAGATCAATATTATCATGTCACAGAATTAAATATCTATTGTAATAATCAAAAAATAAAGTTTGAATAGATACATTTGCCAAAGATACTCATCCTTTTATTAATTAAAAGAATGAGTTTAAATATATTAAGGAATTTATTGACATTAAGTTATTATAAAACTTTCAATTTATTTTCCATGAACATGTTCTATTTTTCCATAAGGTTTTACAATGAAAAAAAAAAAAATTACAAATTTGTGCAATGATAAAGAAAAATAAGTTTCAAAGTACCTTATACTGTTATTTGATTTCTTCCTTAGATAATAATGTCTAAAATAATTAGAATAACATTTGAATTTTCAACAAAAGTTATCCATAATCCTGGCTTGTTTCATAAATACATCACTATGCTCAATTTTCAATTTACTTTTAGACAGGCAATTTAGCATATTGGGTTTATTGTAGTTCATTTAACATGGCAGTCAGTCAGACAGATAGCAGACAATCATTTCAGAAACTTAACTCTAAAAGTAATTCCAGCATAGCAATCTTTGATCTCTAAGGATCTATATTGCATGAGATCAGCTTCAGCTCCCTTCTTCTAAAAGCTTCTAGCCAACCTTCAATAAGAGATTGCATATTTTTCCAACCAAAAGAACAAGATGGATTTAAAAGTGGTTTTGGTACAATGGATCATATCCAAGAATTAAAAGAAGTTATAGAAAAGACCAATGAATATGAGTTATGCTTTTGATTTGTAGATTATGAAAAGACACTTGATTCTATAAGCATTTCTTCAGAGATCGGGCATTGGATCATCAAGATATAGACCCAGGATATTATCATATGTTGAAGAATATTTATAAAAATGCAACAGCAAAAATTAAATTACATAATGATACCAGGAAGGTTAAGATTAAGACAAGGTGACTCCATATCTCAAAACTTTTTACAGCAGTGCTGCAAGAAGTATTATGTGGATTAAAATGGGAAAAATAAAAAGTAAATGAGAGATTATTTACGTCATTTAGATATTGCAGATGATGTAGTTGTTTTCGCAAATAATGCTTCAGAACTTCAGGAAGTGTTTACAAGATTTATCAGATGAAAATAAGAAAGGATGTCTAGAGGTAAATGTTGAAAAGACCAAAGAAATGTTCAATGGATTTTCTCAAAAGATAAAAATAAAGATAGATAAGGATTAGTAAGAAGAAGTTAACAACTACAAATACCTTAGTCAGATTATTATTACAGATGGAAACATAATGGATGAAATTAATCATAGAATTAAACTTGTTTGGACTATTCTTGTAGAAATAACAATATTAAAAGGAAATATGCCTGTAGTTTGAAAAGGAAGGCTTTTAATAAATGTGATTTACAAGTTCTTATTTATGGATCTGAGACGTGGACATTTAATAGGAGCAATACAGAGACTTCAGACCACTCAAAAAATATGGAGAGTTGCATTTTAGGAAAAAAGATCGAAAATGCAATACATGGATAAAAGAACAAACAGATGTTACCGACATCATTGAAAGGATTAAAAGACTGAAGTGAAGTTGGGCTGAACATATTTGTAAAAGAGAAGATAATAGATGGACAACTAAAATTTTAAATTTTGATTCTAAGAGATTGTAAAAGATCCAGAAAAAGACAACATGTGAGATGGATGAAATAAAAAAGTGTGAAGGAGTGATGTGGAGAAGAGAGGCTAGAGATCGGAGAAGATGAATTGACCTTGGAGGGACCTTCATCTTGCAATGGATTGATAATGGTTGTTGATGATATTTTTCCAAATTAATTTATTGCCTTCACATCATTATGATCAGTATCCAATATTATAGTCAGATAGTAATCTTACAGTCATTGCTGCAGGATTTAGCTGTTGTTTCAACTGAATTTCAGTGTAATAATTTAGCTTGATCTTCAAGTTCAGTAAACACTGTTCAATATTCACCAATTACTTGAAAATTATTTCTTCCTTCTTTTACAGATGAACAGCTTTTTGAGCCAGAAACATGTTTTTCCAAAACTCATACTCTATTCTTCCCATCTGCCTAAGCAATGTTAATAAACATTTTAATGCTGCTCACTAAATGAGTCTTAATTACTTTATTTCCTTAAAGCATATATGTTGATCTGTATACAAAAGATATACTTTCTTTCATGTTTAATCACAGTTTTGAAAGTCACATATATTTAAGCACATGATTCATAGCCTTATTTAGGGGTTTAAATAATAAACCCTGTACTACTAGCAAATAATGCACCTTCCCTCTATAATCAAGCTATTATATTTTTTGACTAGCAGTAGTTGTGATCATATATTAAAAGAAAATAAATTTGTAGATATTTAGTATTTTTGTTTTAAGTGATTTCATACAATTATAAATAGTTTTAATAATGCACATTGCTTTTATCTCAGGTTAAAGTTTTAGTAAACACTCTGAATTAGCATAATTTGTCTGTGCATTGTTCCTTATATATATATAAATTCAAAACTACCTAACACTATACTGGTTGTGCAAGTATTTTGGTAAAATTTGGATTTTCTCTAGTATTGTATTGTTTATAGTTTTGTATTATATATATGGGATACTTCTTATATCTAAGTTGTAGGGTGCATTCATAAACTTTTAAAAAACCTGATATCACATATTAATACTCCTAATTCTATTTATTGTACTAAACCTTTCTGATTTGCAAAACAATATGCTATTTTATTATTAATTTTTATTAGACATTCATGAGACTAGAGATTATCCATTCAATGAACAATATTTCTGTAGTGTTATTTTCACCACAGCAACCATTCTCACACAAGGAAGGGGCTGGTTTCTATCCACTTTTAATACCTTGTGGAGAGATGTAATCATAAACTTATGACCAAAGACAAGTGACAAAGATGCATAATCCCCAAGATACACATTTCATGCTCAACCAGCACTCATCAGTTGGCCCAGATCACATTCTTACACACATCTTTATCATTGTTCACTATATATAGATGAAGAATTACTACAGTTTAATTGATAAGTGTCAAACTTACTGTCCTTACAATTTTGACAAAAATCATTTGGTGGAAATACTATTTCATTATATATATGAGAGATATTGAATTCTATCTCTCTCGGCGTTTATGTAAACAAAGCTTGTGATGATGTGAGGTGATGTGATGTATTATGGCTTCTCCTTAAACGAAGTCAAGAATATCTCAGCAATTATGCCCAGATAAACCTGTTAGCCACTTTCTTTTACATTCCCCACTCTAAATTTACCCATAATCTAGTGATCATAAAATGCAAGCTAAAAGAAAGTTACGAAATTTATAACTTGTTTTGTTTATCATATATATATATACACAGGGACATAGTGATTTAATTTCTCAATGCTAACATTTCATTGATAATGATAACATATTAATAAAAAAAAGTCAAATAACCTCAAATAAATCCTTCACTTTGAGAAAAATTAGACTCTCATTATGTACCATAAATCTATTCTCTCTAAGAAACAAAGTAGCATCTACAATTTCCTTATGTAACACATAATATACTTCATTCTCACAAATACATATTACAAAAATAATATACTCATATCATTATTATCAGACTAAATTTTACTACATTATTCATACAAATACTATATAAGTTTATACTTTTTAAAATTAATTTTAAATATAAATAAATAAAACAATAACTTGTTTAGAATTAAATATTTCTTTGGATTAAAAAAAATATCAAAAAGTCAATATTTACATATTCCACACATTTCATATGTTAATATATATATATAAGCAATGCACATTTTTAAATCACCAAAATATATAAAACTTAACTAGAATTTGAAATATTTTGCATTTGGTTATTAAAAAACAAAAATTATTTTATCATTATAGATATAAATTATTAATATTATACACATAACAGACATATATAATTAGATAAACATTTGTACATTTACATAATAGCACTATTACTTTTTTTTTTTTAAAAAAAGTTATAAACTAATAACTAATTATGTGCTTTATTTATTTAAATATCCATATATGTAGCTCATAGTTCCTTCAGCATTCTTATATAACATATAAAATACATATTTTGTTTTTTTATATATGGATTGGAACTTCTACATCTGCTATATTTTATATCAATATTCCTTAGCAGATAAGGTATAACCCATATAGGTTCCTCAAAAACACGCGCAAACGAAATCGCGCAAAAATAGACATAACTTACCTTGAAAAAGGGGGGATATGGACTGTGATTTTTCAAAAAATCACATAAAAGCAAAGCACCAACGTAAAATTACTTTAAAATTCGCGCAAAAAAAAAAATAAGGAAATAAAATATGATTAATAAAAAATTTCAAATTTGGAAAAAATTGATACAAGACAAACTTTTATTAACTATAATATTTAATTTTATTCAAAACAATATATTTTTATGCATAATTTACAGTAATTTACATTTTTTTAATACACGTTTTAATTATTATCATTATTTGCCGATAAACAGGTTTGTTTGCAAACTGGTAAAAAATCAGATTCTTCACAAGAGGAAATACAACTAGTGTCAACATCACTCTCACGTTGTGTTAATGGTTTTCTGGCGACAACGTAATTAGTAATTAATCTAACAACTAAAAATTAAATTCTTATTTTTGTCTTTAATTTTCAATTTTAATTGTGCCCACTGCTATTACTCACCTTTTAAAAATAAACTTGCAGACACTAAATTATTAATAATTGATTATGTTCTTTTTTAAAAAGCAAAAACAGAATGTGATTTAAAATGCAAAATTAACACGCACAATGTTTGAACAAATTTACATTATAATCTTGTAAAATTTAATGTGTGTATACATAAAATGTGGAAATCATGATTTTAATTTCATTATTGCATAAAATCTTACTATTATAAAGCACTGAATATATTGAAATTACTAAGATGAAAGTCGAATTCCAATAATGTGCTATTACTTTCAATATACGCGAAATTTATTATTTAAAGTAATAGCGCATTATCGGAGTTCGACTTCCAGAGAAACGTGAATCGCGTAACTTCAAAATCGCGTTAAATAAATCCGCGTAAAAAGAGACTCAGGTGTATATAAAATTTTATATACATATTATTTTAAAAAAAGTTCACTAAAAACTATATAAATTAGCTATTATTTAGAAGATAAAAAGTTCTGGAAGCAAATTTTTTGTTAGTTTCAGCTTAATTTATCAAAGATCTTCCTACCCACCCCATAACATTATTAACCAAAAATTTAAATATATGGCAACACCATAGCAATGATAATTTTTAATATTGAAAAAGCATTTAATTCTATAATAATTTCTATAGTGACTAAAGTATTGGATCATCGAGAAATAGTTAATGATAATGACATATTCTGAAGAATATGTATTAAAATGTGACACTAGAAAGGAAGATTAACAAGATTCTAAATCTCCAAAACTTTTGACAGCAGTTTTATATAATAGAAAGCTAGAAGAGTAAAAATAAATGGAGATTATTGAAGTTATATACATTTTGCAGAAGATGTTGAATTTACAAATAATATTTCACCATTTCAAGAAATGTTCCAAGAGTTATCAAATGAAAGTAAAAAAGCAGGATTAAAGATAAATATTAGAAATACCAAAGTAATGCTCAATGAATTTTCTCAGAAGAAAAAAATAAAGATTGATAATTAGAAACTGAAAAAAGTTAACAACTACAAATATCTTGGTCAGATTATTAACACAGGCAGAAACATAATGGATAAATTAAACTTGAATGGGGTGTTTTTGATGGAAATTACTTAATATTAAAAGGAAATATGGCTATGTATTAGAAAAGGAATGCTTTTAATAGATATGTTTTACCAGTTCTTACTTATGAATCTGAGACTTGAAATACTTAAATAAAAGACTAATAGAGACTTCAGACCATTCAACAAAGTATGGAAGAATGTATGTTAGGAGTAACAAGAAAATATCAACCACAAAATATATGGATAAAAAAAACAAAAGATATCACTGATATGAAAGAAAACATTAAGGAACTAAAATGGAATTGGGCTGGACATATTGCTAAATGACAGGTGAACATTTAAAATGTTAAAGTAGAACCCAAAATATTGTAAAAAATCTAGAAAAAGATCTTCACTAGAGATGGATGAATGAAATATTTTGTGTAGAGAATCTAGAAATAGGAAAAGCTGGATTGAATTTGGAAAGCCTTTCATATGCAATGGAACTATAATGTTTGAAAATGATGATAAATAATAATTCAACACATTCCTTAAAACATACAGATAAAGACATATATAAAAAGCAAACAATTCTCAAAATGTACTAGAAACAGAACCTGTCTTCATCAATTGATCCACATTCCTAACCATTGCATTTTAATATTTATCTGTAGAAAATTACAAACCCAGTTATATTCATGATATCAACAAAATCAACACATTCAAGTGGAGTCATACATTGCCAAAAACTACTGTTTTAAGCAATTGAATTATATATAATGGACCCATAATATTTACTATATTTGTTCCCAGCCCTTCTCATATACACTGTGTAATAATTAATGTTTTGATAATAAGCTTTGAATACTTATAGAATATATGTTGTTCCCTGAACTGCAATAATATTGTACTTTTCAACATGCACATTTATATAAACACAGATGTTATTTTAAGTTTATGGTAAGCGTATTTAAATTATAATGTAAACAAAATTAAAATAATAATGTAGTTATTAATAATAAATTGAAAAAGCACATTTATATATATATTGCACACAGTGATGAAGCGTGACTTTTTAAGAACGGCGGCATGCTTCTTTTTTTATATTTTTATTTCACTTGCCACAACAATTTTTATGTAATAGTGCCTAATATATATATTATACAAAAAGTGTGTTAGAATGAGTTAGTGAAGTTCATTCTTTCATTATATATAAAATAATTCAACTGTTAGTAAAAAAAAAATTGAAAGTGAATTTTTAAAATTAAATTTTAATTAAAGCTTTTGAAAGTTTTAGTGAATTTTTCTACGGAAGCACATTCCTTTTAATATATGGAAACTTCGTCCCTGATTGCACATGTGTACATTCATTTATTCAAAAAGTAAAACTAATAAAAAAATGTACTGTACTAAAATCTTTATTTTTTAAAATAAAATAAATGGGAAGGTATCAGACTTCAACCATAATTAAATATGCTCTGGACATCCTTTCCATTCAACAACTTCTTTTCCCTACTGAAATGTAATAGAAGTATCATCGTAAGAAGATTATAGTCTTTCTAATTGTCTTGAGTTTTCAAGTCTGTATCAACTTTGGAATTTAATCCTTAGTTATTATCCATTCCATTTTCTTAGTTGAACTCTTCTACTGACACAATATAAAAAAAATAGTTTTTTCTACTTAAGAAAGATAACTTTAAGAATTTACACAAACTTCATAAAACGTTTAGTGATTAGAAAACATTTTAGCACAAGAATGCTGTATTACATCAAAATTCAGAAAGAATAAAAGTGAAGAATAAAATGTACATTCTTACACCTAACCCCTCCTTCAAAAAACAACATCACTATTAATAAATATCACATATGGCACTCTGAGACAAAAAAATAATTGCTGCTATATCATAAAATTTATTAAATTTATGAATTTTAATCCATATATATTTTTTTGTTTATTTATATTCTTTTTGGATAATACATTAACTGTTTCAGAATCTAAATTCTTTTTCTTATTTGAAAAACACTAGTGAGATTTTCTTCCATATTTGAATATTTTATTTTTACAATCAAACCTTTTTTCTTTATCATACATTGATAATCTTTACATTATTTATTACAAACATAAGCTTTCAACTGATAGACATTTTAAAAGTTAATATCTGAACTTTGTAAGAAGAATAATAGCACACTGAGTATTGGATGTAATTTTAACTGTTCAAATAGTTAGTAGAATAAAATATATTAAAACCAACATGCCTATTGATTCTTAACAGAGCTAATTCAAGAAGTACACTTTATAAATTTAAATAATATCAAAGTGCTTTTGATACTGATGGGTCCTTATTGAGGCAATTATACTGACAAACACACTCAATAAAATATTTAAGAAAAATAGTGTCAAGTCCAGAAACAACTAATAGAAAATCTAGTTTGTTTAGCATTAATTGTATATTGTAATCTTTTGATTGCATGATTCCTTAATTTTATGTTTCCTATCATGTGACTCTTTGGGAAATACAAATACGACCAGATACACTTTGGTGTAAATAAAATGCTGGACAAACCATTTGATCATCCATTGCTTCCTTATACACATAATTACGCTGATGTAAACAATATTTCAGATTATTTTCCATTTCTCCAATGTCCTTTACAACAGCATAATTATGTATATAAAAAAGCAATGAATGAGCAAACAGTTTATTTAGCATTTCATTTACATCAACGTGCATCTGGTCATATTTGTATTCCCAAAGGTTTAATATTTTAATGCGTGAGCCACATAATAAAAAATAATATTTATTTTTATAAAGCGCAGACGGTATTGAAATTAAACTGAGAGAGTGCAAATCTCTCAAGTGCTTATGACTATCACCAGCCAATCAGATCAAGCACTGAGACAGAGAATTTCACAAGAAAAAGGTGGTTCCACCTTCTTCTTTACTTGTCTTTCTATATATCCAAGCCAGTCTAAAGTACTTAAATTTGAAAGCGTGAAAGGTGGAACCACCTTTTTCTTGTGAAATTCTCTGTTTCAGTGCTTGATCTGATTGGCTGGTGATAGTCATAAGCGCTTGAGAGATTTGAACTCTCTCAGTTTAATTATAATAAGAAATATAAAATTAAGGAATAGTATTTAATCAAAAGATCACAATATGCAATTAATGCTAAACAGATTAGTTTTCTGATTAGTTATTTTTGGACTTGATATTATTTTTCTTAAATATTTTATTGAATATGTTCATTAGTGTAGTTGCCTTGATAAGGACACATTAGTGTCAAAAGCGCTTGTATATTATTTGAATTTATGGAGTGTTATTCTTGAATTATCTCTGTTAAGAATCAATAGATGGGTTGGTTTTAATATATTTTTGAAACATTAATTAAATTTAAGTAAATGAGAAAATAAATCCCAGCTTTTAAAATAGATTACAATCAACAAAATAAAAAGAAATTTATCGCAATCAAAACTCATATTTAAATTAAAATGTTTTTACAATTTCTATCTATAATTGAGTAAGTGTGTTATGGCACATACTCTTAATATAAAAAAAAAAGTACAAAATTTTTAAATACAATTTTCTCTTTCCTTTTACAATCTCAGGTTCAATATATTTATATATGGCAAAACAACAAAATAACTTGTATAATAGTGCTATATTTTTTTGGCATTAGATAGCACAGAAATAGAAATATATGTCAAGCGTTCTTAGCCGAGAGGTCAGCGCAGCCGCCTTGCAAGCAAGTAGTTGGTTGCGGACGGTTGTTGCGGGTTCACCTCCCGACCGATGCTATTACATATGAAAAAAAAAAGAAATAAATATCAATGTAGCATTTTTTCTTTCAAAGAGAACCATAGATAAGTGAAGATAATTTGGTATCAATTTTATAATCCTGTGAATAGAAATGTCAAATATCTAAGGTGAAAATGAAATATTTGGTACCTGATTAACTAAAGGCCAAATGTTCAATAATGCAGAGCTATATACTATATGAAGGTGATAATCTCAATTCAAGATAACTGCATTTATTAAAAATAATAAAATAAAACCTGATGGAACCAAATGTGGCCAGAAAAATCAATGGTTACTGAAAAAGGAATTGATATCATGTAGAATTATATATTTAAAAAAAAAACTTCTATAAAAAACCCAATATAAGAACTAAGCAATGAATGATAAGAAGCATGTGAAACAGTCAGACAAAACACTATTAATATATTTCTTAACTATTGGGTGGGTGGGTGGGTGGTTATATCTGAAATTTTGATTAAAAGAATCCTATCAATTGTACTGCTTTCTTCCATTATTGATAAAAACAATGAAAATCTCTCAGTATGGTCATATCATGGTGTCTTTTGTCCAATAATTGCTGAGAATAAAAGGCTCAATTGGTAGTGTAAATATTATTTCCAAGTAAAGAAAGTTATTTTCTAAATTGATGTACTCCAATTCATAAAGCGCACACAATCAGATGTTGCTTTTAGGAATATTAAAGTGATGCATACATTTTTTACATTCTCTTAATTACCTGATTCAAATATAGCCGTTTTTGGGTATTCCTGAATAAATATTCCAGTGCCATCTCTCAGAATATAAGGATTTTAAAAAATAATTAATGGATTAATATGTTTTAGACAGTGTCCAAAATATTATAATAACTCCATCTATGCAAAACAATTCTTGATAAAAATGATAATTCTACACTTAATAATAAAGATATTCCACATTCATAACAATATCTCTTTTGATAAATATATGAAAAATTATAAATTATTTTTTATTACATGTAAACATTAAATTTACTATTTGTTAAATGCATGCTGAATAATCTCCCATTTTTAAGCTTTTCATCCCCTTTCTACACATGTATAATGCGTGGTTTATATTTAGAGAAATTATAATTAGCACTCATCTTTACATAATAAAGAAATGTCTTTGGCAGGATGGCTCAGTTGGTTAGAGTGTTACCTTAAAATTCAATATACAAAAATCTAAGGGTCCATATTCGATTCCCATGCTTATACTGTCACTGGTCAGACCAACAACATCAAGGAAAACAAGAATACCACTCAAAAAAAGTACATATACTAACCTGTGTGATATTACTAACAGTTGAAATGATAAATTTAAATAAAGTTAAACCAAATGATGGCAATAGTCCAATATATAAATATAACTAAAATATTATCATCAAAAACCTTCAGGAAAACACAAATTCTATAAATATTGGAAAAATTATCAAGCAGATCTTTTCAGTTAAATCAAATTCTATGTCATTCTTTAAATGTTACACATTAATATATTGCATTTATAGATATACATTTTCCAATTTCAACCAGATATTTGAAATATAACAGTGAATGTTAATAATAACTTTTAGAAATATATGATTTTGGTCTATGTAAAGAAAAATGTGAAAGATTAAAAAGTGAATTATTAAAATGCATCTATATGTAAAATATTATAAATATTAATAATCTTTATTAAATTTAAAGACTATGTAAAAGTTTAGATGAACTATATAATTTCAGATGTAATAAAAATAAATTAGAATTTTTTATGTTTTAAATTGAATAGTGACTATTGTAAATAAATATTTTCTAGAAATATATTCTTTTAAAAAAAATTTGTGTAAAGTATATCAATAGATAAAAACCAATGTTATGTGGTATTTCTATGAAGGGTTTGACTAAATGAAAAAATCTGATTATTCAAAATAAAAATGATATAAGAAAGTATAAGTGTGAACTAGCAAGGAAAGCTGTAGAAGAAAATAAAAGTCTTAAGAATGTAAAACAACATTTTGGTATTGGTAGGACATTTATATCTGCAATAAGAAAAAAAGATGGAATTATTACTAAAAGGAGAGATGACATCATGAAATTGGTAGAAGATTTTTATCAAGAATTATATAGTAATATAGAACAAGTACCTCCTATATCTATTACATCTTCCAAATTGCCCAGAATTTTAAATGAAGAAGTGAGACATGCAATTAAATGTATGAAGAAAGGAAAGGCTCCAGGTAATGATGGAATTATAATTGATATATTAAAAGAAGCAGGTGAAGAAATAGAAATTTTTTTAGCAAAGTTATATACCAAATGTCTAAATGATAAAGATGTACCGGATGATTGGAAGAATGCAGTAATAATATTAATATTTAAAAAGGGTGATAAAGAAGATATTAGACATTACAGACCTATCAGCCTTTTATCAGTTTTATATAAAATTTTTACCAAGATAATTACTACTCGTCTACAGAGAACATTGGATTTCCACCAACCAAGAGAACAAGCTGGATTTAAAAGTGGTTTTAGTACAGTAGATCATATCCAGGTATTGAGAGAAGTTATAGAAAGAACAAATGAATATGAGTTGCCATTATGCTTAGGATTTGTAGATTATGAAAAGGCATTTGATTCTATAAACATTTCTTCAGTGATTAAAGCATTAGATCATCAAGGTATAGATCCAGGATATTGTCATATTTTAAAGAATATTTATAAAAATGCAACAGCAACAATTAGATTACATAATGACACTGGGAAAGTCAACATTGAGAAAGGTGTAAGACAAGGTGACTCCATATCTCCAAAACTTTTTACAGCAGTGCTGCATAAAGTATTTTGTGGATTAAAATGGGAAACTAAAGGAGTGAAAGTAAACGGTGATTATTTAAGTCATTTAGATTTCGCAGATGCTGTAGTTATTTTTGCAAATAATGCTTCAGATCTGCAGGAAATGTTGCAGGAATTATCAGATGAAAGTAGGAAAGTAGGACTAAAGATAAATGTTAAAAAGACTAAAGTAATGTTTAATCGATTTGCTCAAAATATGAAAATAAAGATTGATTATGATGAATTAGAAGAAGTTAACAGTTATAAATACCTTGGTCAGATTATTAATACAGATGGAAACATAATGGTGAAAATTAATCATAGAATTAAACTTGGTTGAGTGCTTATGGTAGAAATAACTTGATACTAAAAGGAAATATGCCTATGTGTTTGAAAAGAAAGGTTTTTAACAAATGTGTTTTACCAGTTCTTACTTATGGATCTGAGACTTGGACACTTAATAGAAGAGCAATTCAGAGACTTCAGACCACTCAAAGAAGTATGGAAAGATGTATGTTGGGAGTAACAAGAAGAGATCGTAAACGCAATGTATGGGTAAGAGAACAAACAGGTGTTACTGACCTCATTGAAAAAATTAAAAGATTGAAGTGGAGTTGGGCTGGACATATTGTTAGAAGAGATGATAATAGATTGACAATTGAAATTTTAAACTGGATTCCAAGAGATTGTAAAAGACCCAGAAAGAGACCACATGTGAGATGTATGGATGAAATAAGAAAGTGTGCAGGGGTGATGTGGAGAAGAGAAGCTAAAGATCGGAGAAGATGGATTAAACTTGGAGAGACCTTCATCCTGCAGTGGATTGATAATGATGATGAATCTTCAAATTGCTCAGAATTTTAAATGAAGAAGTGAGACATGCAATTAAATTTTGAAGAAAGGAAAGACTCCAGGTAATGATGGAATTATAATTGATATATTAAAAGAAGTAGGTGAAGAAATAGAATTTTTTTTAGCAAAGTTATATACCAAATGTCTAAATGATAAAGATGTACTAGATTATGGGAAGAATGCAGTATTAATATCAATATTTAAAAAAGGTGATAAAGAAGATACTATAAATTGCAGACCTATCAATCTTTTATCAGTTTTATACAAAAATTTTAACAAGTTAATTACAACTCATCTTCAGAGACCATTGGATTTCTACCAACAAAGAGAACAAGCTGGATTTAAAAGTGGTTTTAGTACAGTAGATCATATCCAGGTATTGAGAAAAGTTATAGAAAGGACAAATGAACATGAGTTGCCATTTTGCTTTGGATTTGTAGATTATGAAAAAAACATTTCATTCTATAAACATTTCTTCAGTGATTAAAGCATTGGATCATCAAGATATAGATCGAAGATATTGTCATATTTTAAAGAATATAATAAAAATGCAACAGCAACAATTAGATTACATAATGATACTACGGAAGTCAACAGTGAGAAGGGTGTAAGACAGGGTGACTCCATATCTCCAAAACTTTTTATAGCAGTGCTGCAAGAAGTATTTTGTGGATCAAAATGGAAAGCTAAAGGAGTGAAAGTAAATGGAGATTATTTAAGTCATTTAGATTTTGCAGATGATGTAGTTGTTTTTGCAAATAATGCTTTAGAGCTGCAGGAAATGTTGCAGGAGTTATCAGATGAAAGTAAGAAGGTATGACTAAAGATAAATGTTAAAAAGACTAAAGTAATGTTCAATGGATTTTCTCAAAATATGAAAATAGATTGATTACGATGAGTTAGAAGTTAACAGTTACAAATACCTTGGTCAGATTATTAATACAGATAGAAACATAATGAATGAAATTAATCATAGAATTAAACTTGATTGAGGTGCTTTTGGTAGAAGTAACTTGATACTAAAAGGAAATATGCCTATGTGTTTGAAAAGAAAGGTTTTTAATAAATTTGTTTTACCAGTTATGGAAAGATGCATATTAGGAGTAACAAAAAGAGATCAAAAACCTATATATGGTAAGAGATCAAAAACACTATATATGGTAAGAGAACAAAAACAGGTGTTAAAATTAAAAGACTGCAGTGGAGTTGGGCTGGACATATTGCTACAAGAGATGATAATAGATGGACAATTGAAATCTTAAACTGGATCCAAGAGATTGTAAAAAACCCAGAAAGAGACCACATGTGAGATGGATGGATGAAATAAGAAAGTGTGCAGGGAGTGATGTGGAAAAGATAAGCTAAGGATTGGAGAAGATAAAATGAACTTGGAGAGACCATCCTGCAGTGGACTGATAATAGTTGATGATGATGAATCATCTGCATGTTATTTTCATCATCTACAGTCTTATGTTTGAAATGTAAAAATAAATATTATTTACAATTTCTAGAAATATATATGTCAATTATAAAACTTGAAAAACTTCCCTATTAAATTTTATCCATATATTTTCATTTTATGAAATGCTGTTATATTAACTTGCCCTGTCTGTATGACCACATTTAAAAAAAATTTGAACAATGAAAAAAAATCTGTTTCTATTTTGAGTTTGAACCCACATCCTTATGCTTCCCAAGAAAACACCCTAACGATTGAGTCAACAGAAATATTACATTTGTAGAATAAAATTTTGTTAATATTAATTTAACTCAAACTTAATTAAAATAAGAAAAATATGTCTGAAGAAAATATAACATTTATAGAATAAAATTTTGTTAATATTGATTTAACTCTTATTTAATTAAAAATCTAATACATATATATATATAGTAGATGAACACATGATATTTAAATTTAAAATTCATTTGTTAGAAAGTGTATTTTTTATTTTCACATACTATTAAATTATAATTGTCAGATATTTTGTAGTTTCAATCATTTTTTAAAAAATAATATAACTAAAAAGTAAAAAAAATAATATGTAAAAAAAGCTTTTTTTTTTCAAATACTGCTTTTATGTAAACAGCCAACTAAAAAGTAGAAAAAGTAATTCGACTACAAAATGTGCTGTTTCATAAAAGCATTTAAGACCATAAAAATCAAAAAGAGCTCAAATGCTTTTATTAAATGACGCAACATGTTTTTTAGTCAGATTACTTTATTATTTTCCTACTTTTTAGTCAGCTGTTTACATAAAAAACATTATGTAATATTTACTATGGCTGTAACCTCAGGAATATGCATCTGAAAAATGCTAAGGTAGGGACCTCTACAGGTCTTAACCACAAGCTTATGCCTTGGAAGAAAAGAGGGAACATTATGTAATTCTAAGGCAGTATGTAATTCGCTTATACTGAATATTTCTTGTATATATAGAGGGATTTGAACTCAGAATTTTTCAGACTACTCATCCTTCATTGTTTCTCAAGAAACCAATACACATGGCCACACACATGTAAAAAAGATATATGATTTTCAATATACATATTTCATTCAGAACCAGCACTCATCAAATTTTAATGGACAGACTTCAACCTTTTCAGCTCTTCCAACGATTCCACCATCCATTTCATTGAAAAACTGACAATGGAACACTCAAAGCCAATATTGGATTTGATATTGTAATCATACCCATGGAGTTATGAGAAATTTCTATATTAATATAAATTAAGCACTGACTGCATATATGTGTGGAAAAAAATGATCTGGCTCAACTGATGAGTGCTGGCCCTGCATGAAACACCTATATTGGGATCATGTATCTTTTTCACATGTGTGTTGTCATGGGTATCAGTTGATTGAGATAGAATGGAGAATGAATAAATTGAAAAATTCTAAGTTCAAATTCCTCTAATTACATAAAAGCATTATTTAACAAAAAAAAACTTTTTTTTACATATTATTTTCATAGTTTATTTATATTAATGAACTACATTTTATATCAGCTTAAAAAATAATCGAATAATGACTTATTTCCTGGATATTATTTGTAAATTTTGAAAACAAGATGACCAAAATAAGTATTTTTGTCAAGCATTGGGGATCGAGAGGCCAGTGACAGCTGCTTTACAAGCAGTTATCCCGGGTTAGCTTCCCGGCTGATGCTATGACACATGAGAAAAAAAATAAGTAAATTTTAATTATTTTATCTTTTGCAAATATTCAATTTATTATCTTCCCAAACCATAATAAATTCTTTATTTAAAAAAAAAGTCCCATAATTCTAAATTAGTAAACTTGGAAATAAAAAAAAAAAAATTAAATCAAACTTTGATAACTAAAAAAAATTATATGTATTTTTTAAAAAAATACTATTACTTAGGTTCCTGCAGTGTAATACAGTTGTGTGTGCGGACTTCAAAGTTAAAAAAATCATGTAAATTCATATGCTCTGGTGGTCGAATGTCAGTTGACCTCCTGAGCAACTAATCATTTAATTATTTTTAATTTTTATAGTATTAAGATAGTCTTCACATTAGGGAAAGATTCACTCCTGATATATATATAAACAATTCTAATACTTATTTAAGACTAATTTTATTAATATGTTCCTTTCTTATTCATTTATTGCTTATTATTTTAATTAACTTTAAATTTTAAAAATTTAAAAAGCAATGCTATAAATTTACTGGAATAATTATTTGTATGTTTGTTACTATGGCAACCAAATCATTTAAATGCTTTACAATTTGGTTGATTTAATAAAATTAGTCAAGATTAGAAATTAGTTTTTCTTTTTCTTAATAATAAAATAATTTCAAATAAATTAAAGGTATTAATTTTTAAACTAGTTAATTGGAAGTCGTTATTAATTCAGATATTTTCTAATTTCAAAACATTCTTCACAGACAATAAATTCCAGGCTATGGGTTTTTGAATTTTTAAAGTACTTCCTGTCAATGATAGAAATTCTTTAGAAAAGTTTGTATAAAGAAATAATAAGAAGTTCTTACAATTTTATAATGCAATTTATTACAAAATTATAAGTTTACTCAAATAAGCAATTTTGGCTAAAAAGAATAATATATTAGTAGTTTAATCCAATTTAATATGCAAATATAATTCAGAAACTTTTCAGTTTTACATTTAAAACATTAGATACCATTTTTTTTTTTATATCTTTCAATTTACATACAATTTTACTACAGCACTTCATAACATATAAAATTTTATCCTCTCTTGATTAAATATAATAAATACATTCAACAATATATGCAATAGAGTATCTAGATCAATGATCGGCAACGTGGGAACATGTCCCATAGGGGACCAATTTCATTTTTAAGGGGGTGGGCAATTTGCAAATGAATTATTAATAGTGAACTCTTATATCTTATCATTCATAAATTAAGATAGGAATGTTTTTTTAAATTTCCTTCTTTCCATATCATCTTCTCAGTGTGCTTTCTTCTTACACAATTACTTGAAGCAAATTAACTAGCTTGAAATTCCATTGTACTACAACTGTCATTTCATTAATGGTCTTTTAGGCTTCCTTCACATGAATAGGAATTTACTTTTTGGATAATAAAGACTGTATGTCATGGGGAGAGGGGTGTCAGATTTTAGAGATGCTTAGGTGGAGTATGGTCAAAAAAGGGTTGGGAACCACTAATGTAGATACTTATTTAATTCTAAATATATATGATTTGAAAAAGCTTTATGCCAGTGTTTTAATTTTAATTATGTGCCTGAAAATACTTTTTTTCTCCTTTTCAATCCAAAGTTAAATATCTTGAATGTTACTTTAAGACAGTGTGAGAGTTCAATAACCATATAAAATATACTGAAGACAAGACAGACTTGTTATAAAAAGAAGTGACCTCTCTAATTACTTTGAGTTCAAATCAATATATATTCAAAAATTTAGATTATTGCCATATATTTAATTTTGGATAGAATTGCTTATACATAAAAAATGCATATCAATTAGATATAAATATTAAGAAATATTTACAGTTTAAAAATATAATTTAACACAAACACAACAATTTTCCTAAAATGCATTTCAATATATAATCTTCATTATCTTGAGAAGTTTCTAGACTATAGTTTTAGGTTGATAACCTTTAAGAATCTCTAAACTTTAAGTAGATTAAAAAAAAATCATTCATTGAAATAAATGAATATTTTAAGTCATTTTCAGTTTGCAGATAATAGTGTTACTTTTGCATTAATATGAAAAAATTCATAGAGCTCATGGTATGTTAGCACATACAATTGCTATACCAATAACCGGGTTCAAATAGGAAGCATAAAAGTTCTTTCAATTTGGCATGGAATTTTTCTTCCAGGTAGCCAATTCAACTAATTGTCCAATATTGTTTAGTAAATGAGTACCTAACTATTTGTGATAAAGAGTAAAAAATAAAGGAAATATCTCAGTTGTTTACCAACTATCAAATACCAAACTGGTGAGTGCTGCATCTTTTAATACTGTTCTTTGATGAATTGTGGGAAATGACTTTATACTGAAGTTGGGCTATTTAAAAGTTCTTTCCTCCTTTTTTTTTTTTTTTATCTATCAGAAAGGTAAATTAATTTAATGATGGTCATTTAATAATATTTTTTAATAAAACCAAAGCAATGTTTAACATAAGTGTATTGTCAAGCATATTGTTAAAAATTTGAAGAAGTTAACAATTTACAGCCAGGATTTTTAGTGAACGTCCTTTGGTACAACTTTTGTTTAACATATCATTTTATATATATACATTAATTTATTCTTTCATAAATAATTAAGAGCAGAAATTAAAAATAATCATAAAGGATGGCTTCTATAAAGATTTACAAATTATATAATTAGATCTTATGTGAATACTTTCTCCAAGAGGTAAAAATACAAGATTATTCATGAGGTTACATAAGGAGATGGGATAGTAAAGTTTTAGATAGACAAGACATTAAATAAATGCCTAACTCAGATAGACTTAGGACAATAACTTATTCAAATGCTACATGATATTATTTCTGTTTTGTTTCATTTGATTTACTTCTTTCCTTCTGCATAAAGTAATTTCTCTGATGAGCAGTGCATGTGTGTGATCACATATAATACAATTTAACTTTCAACTGTAAAACTTTCTATACTTATCACGTTGAAATCAACCACTTCAAATAAATAAATTAATAATTATTATTAATTAGTTAATAGCCCAAATATAAACATTAGACCTAATTAAAGATTAATTAATATTAGTCCAGTAATACATGTGTAAAAGTTGTGACCTGAGCCAACTGAAGAATGTTGGATCAGCATGAAATGCATCTTGAGAATCATTTATCTTTTTCAGAAATTTGTATTTTCATGATTAAAAAATATATAATGCTTTAAGTATATCTACCTATATATAAGAGTAATTTCTAGATTAATTGTATATATATATGCATGTACTGCTCATCATAGAAAGTGTTCCATCTAGAAAGTAAGATGTAAATGATAAAAATAAATGTTAGATGATAACGTTTATTAACTGTAAAAAGGTTATTGGAAATCAATTCTAAATCAAGAAATGAGAAATATAAATAAATTATTAGTACTTTGTGAAGTAAAAATTTTTTAAAAAAAAAAGATATACAGTTTTTCTATTTTGCTTCTATACATTAAACTATCTCTTTCACACACACATGCACCTATACTTACAAAAAAAAATATAATGTGAATCTTTTTTTTTTTAAAGACAAATTACATTAGATCTTTTCTAACATTGTTTGTCATTCTATGGAGTATCATTGTATGAAACATGAATTACCAAATCTTTATTTGTTGATGAAAAACCAAGAAACAAAAATATTAAATATAATAATTGTAAATTTTATACATAACTGTTATGTTACATTTATTGCTATTATAATATATTATATATATATATGCATGTTAAATGATAAATTTAGTGACCAGAAAAAAAAATCCTGTTGATATTGTAACGTTCGCGGTGGGTTTAGGCCTTGTTTTACGCACTATAAAATACAAGTTAATCAAACTATGAAAAAGAAAAATCTTCCATTCATATATGAGTTTAGATATCTCAGGTACATAGCTATATTTCCTAATTAACTGACCTACTATTTATTGTGATTTTTACTGCAGGCAGAATCAGTTTTTTATTTAGTTAAAAAGATTCCAGGGTTGTGAACCCACTGATATCCATCGCATCGTTATCATCAATTAGAAAAAAATAGGTAAAATAAAATCGTGATTTTGTTTTCTTGTCACTTAAATCTTTTATATGAAATTTCTTTACGAATGTTCACCAGGTTTATCTATTAACAAGTATGTTGGCAAAGGTAATATATACATTTCAAAAATCAATTTTAAAATAAAAATTCGATAAACTAAAATTAATAACATACAATGAAAAGTTGATATTAAAGGTAGATTATGAAAAGGCATTTGATTCCATAAACATTTCTTCAGTGATTAAAGCATTGGATCATCAAGGTATAGATCCAGGATATTGTCATATTTTAAAGAATATTTATAAAAATGCAACAGCAACAATTAGATTACATAATGATACTGGGAAAGTCAACATTGAGAAGGGTGTAAAACAAGTTGACTCCATATCTCCAAAACTCTTTACAGCAGTGCTGCAAGAAGTATTTTGTGGATTAAAATGGGAAACTAAAGGAGTGAAAGTAAATGGAGATTATTTAAGTCATTTAGATTTTGCAGATGATGTAGTTATTTTTGCAAATAATGCTCCAGAGCTGCAGGAAATGTTGCAGGAGTTATCAGATGAAAGTAGGACTAAAGATAAATATTAAAATCACTAAAGTAATGTTTAATCAATTTGCTCAAAATATGAAAATAAAGATTGATTATGATGAATTAGAAGAAGTTAACAGTTACAAATACCTTGGTCAGATTATTAATACAGATGGAAACATAATGGATGAAATTAATCATGGAATTAAACTTGGTTGGAGTGCTTTTGGTAGAAATAACTTGATAGTAAAAGGAAATATGCCTATGTGTTTGAAAAGGAAGGTTTTTAACAAATGTGTTTTACCAGTTCTTACTTATGGATCTGAGACTTGGACACTTAATAGAAAAGTAATACAGTGACTCCAGACCACTCAAAGAAATATGGAGAGATGCATGTTGGGAGTAACAAGAAGAGATCAAAAATGCAATGTATGGGTAAGAGAACAAACAGGTGTTACTGACCTCATTGAAAAAATTAAAAGATTGAAGTGGAGTTGGGCTGGACATATTGCTAGAAGAGATGATAATAGATGGACAATTGAAATCTTAAACTGGATTCCAAGAGATTGTAAAAGACCCAGAAAGAGACCACATGTGAGAAGGATGGATGAAATAAGAAAGTATGCAGGGGTGATGTGGAGAAGAGAAGCTAAAGATAGGAGAAGATGGATTAAACTTGGAGAAACCTTCATCCTGCAGTGGATTGATAATGGTTGATGATGATGACAACAAATTAAAATATTCAAGCAATAAATTACTAATAAAATGGAAAGAACATACACATGCTCATCCAGATAATAATGTTAAATAATTAAAACAGTTCTTATTACAATCTTCTTAGGCCATAAATGAAAGTCTCTCTAAACAGCGAATGTCTCTATCAGTACAGTTTAAGTCTATAGTAAAATTTAGTTTGCAAACACATTGAATTTGATACAAGGTATGAATTTTAGCTTACGATAAGTTATGTGGATTTATGTAAATTATAATATCATACATGTATTTCTTGGATTGAAAAAGCTCATGGGTAAGTTAACTTGGATTATTGTCGACATTTTTGCATTCCTGGTCTGTTTTAAGCTGGGCTTGAAGGCTTTCTTTTTGGAGTGACCTTTTCATGACAAAATAAGATGTCTGCAAATTCTCCGGTATCCACTCCTGCATAAAGACTTAGTTCAGTAATATGAGTAGTACTGGATAGATGTAATCGCTATTATGAGAACAAGATAACTATGATTAGTCTTTTGTCCCTCTATCAGGAAATATGGAAAACTGCTATCACAATAAAAGACTATGCTCCAAGTTATTTACTTCTTTTATACTCTGGTCAGTTTTAGATTTCTGCACATATACATTTCTCTTTTGTTATCAGAATACACATTGATAATCTTGTACACTATTATTTTTTAATTACAAAGTCTCTTTTTTTTAATAAATTATTTCCACCATCTTTAATTAGCATAATGTCTTTCTTTTATTTATCTGGATAAACAATCTGTATGCACCTATATTCTTTCCAATTTTAACTTTAATTAAATAGTTAATTTTAAACATAAATACCTTTCATTGTATGTATCTAAAATAAATTATTTTAACTAAAAAAAAAAATTAAATTGCGTCTTTTGAATGATCTTTAATTTTTACTTTTTTTTTTATTAGCTTTTTAAGTATTACAAATGCCAAAACACTCATGAACTATACATATTTTAATGCAGTTCAATATATCATAGATCAACAAATAAGAAATAGAAATACATTATTTGTATTTTGTGAGATACAAATAATAGAAAAATAATTCAATGTATATTTTCCTATGCTGCGTCAGTATATCTAACTTTCATTTAAATAAATATACAAAAAATATAACAAATATAAACAATTTGTTTGTTTCAAAAATGAATAACTCAATAACTCTATAATGTAAATTATGTGCACACATATACCTATTGCTTCATACAGAGAAGAAAAATTAGATAATAATAGTAATATTTAGCTGAGCTTGCTTTTGGTACTGTGTATCAGAATTGTGATGATCTCACCATGATTCTAGTATACAGTACTGAAAACACCTTAGCTAAATATGACTATGGTTATCATATTTTTCTTCACTATATGACACATAGATACATGTGTGAATAATTTGTTTTGAAAATATAATTTACATTACACCTTTTTTAGATTAAAAAAAGGCTTTAAATAAATAATTAATTCAGATGAGGTTGTGAAAACAATTGAGCTAAATATCTTTTGGTAATTCCCTACTACTTATATTTCCTTTGGGATAGAGTAACTTCTAAGAAGAGCAGTGCATCAATTCCATTCACAGAATATAACTAAATGTTATATAATATTCATTTATAAAGATGCACATATATGTATGACAATAAACCAATTAGTCTATGTGCACAACATATGTATATATTTATGATAAAAGTTAATTTAAAAATTACATATGTACATTAAGGCATCAATAAAAATAATCAAAAATAAAACAAAATACTATAAACTATATATATATATATGTTATATAATTTTAATATATACATAATGTGCAATACAGACACTTGCAGAAATGATCAAAAATGAAATACATGGGTGAGAGAACAAACAAGTATTATTGACAACATTGAAAGAATTAAAAGACTGAAATGGAATTGGGCTAGACATAGAAAAGATGATTATAGATGGACAGTTGTAATCAAACTAGATTCCAAGAGATTGTAAAAGACATAGAAAGAGAGTACAGGTAAGATGGATGGATGAAATAAGGAAGTATGCTGGAATGATGTGGAGAAGAGAGGCTAAGGATTGGAGAAGATGGATTGAACTTGGAGAGATCTTCATCCTGCAGTGGATCAAAAATGATTGGAAATGATGATGATGATAATATGCAGATATTTAAAAATTATGTATATTTATTAAGCAAGACATCAACAAAAGTAAAGTTAACATCCTTATTCTTCTATTTATTTCCATTTTTTTTTTAATGAAAATTGATAAATTTTAAATATATGCTTTTTTATACTAGAAAAATATCAGTGGGTATTGTTTTCTGATATTTGATAATCTGATGCTAATACTTACAATATGACTTGACATAGTAAAAGATTTTATTATGTAACCAGTATTGATAAAAATGGATACAATGCTACTATTAACCATTTTCTTTCTGCTCTTTATTATAGTATATCAACAGAATATATGACTTCTCTGCCAGACGGCATATAATATGAAAATGTTTATTCTATTATGATAAATTATTAAGAGAGAGTGAATATTAATATTTATGAAGATGGATCAACAATTGTCCACAAAGCATTTCTATTATCTTATTTTTTCATAGAGATAGACAAAAATTTGTATATCAAAAAATGTGACATCTTTCTCATTATTACAGCAACAATTTAAGCTTATTCTGTTTCTTTAATTATTGATACCATGACATTAACTAAAAGCATCAATATTTCATCTGAAAGAAGAAAAAAATCGAGTATTCATCAGATTTTTGTGGGTAGACCAATGAACCAAAATTGATCAAAAATTCTCAACATAATATGGAAATAATGCTATGAATAAAGTGAAATACATTAAACCTGTTATGCAAATCCCAAGACCAAAAAAAACAAACAAGCCAGTTGACACCAATAAAACAGACCACCTATTAAGCCCATAACAGCCACTGCTTTCTTAATTCTCAAGGCCTTGAGTTTTAAAAAAGGAATTGGGGGAAGAAACACTCTGCATGTAATTAAAGGACTAAAATGTTGTACAAACACACAATGTCACTGTCACAGTTAGTACAAGATATCTAATGGTATTTGTAACTATTTGTAACTATTAACTTTTAATTCATCATTATCAATCATTATTTTCTGTTTATCATTAGCCCTACTTTCTTATTTTCATCTGATAACTTTTGCCACAATTCTTGAAGCTCTAAAGTGTTGCTAGTGAAGACAACCACATCATCTGAAAAATCTAGATGATTTAAATAACCTCCATTTACTCTCTAAACTTCCCATTGTAATCCATAAAATTCTTCTTGCAATATTGCAGTAAAATGTTTTGTAGATATGAAATCACGCTGTCATACCCCCTTCTAGATGTATGTCTTTCTTAGTATCACCATGGATATTCTTTAGAATATATACTATATAATGTCTATATTTTGAATGACCCAATATTTTAACCATTGCAGAAACAAATTCCTTTTCACAATGTATAAATCCAAAACATAATGGCAACTCCTATTTGTTGGTTCTTTCTACAGCTTATCCCAATACACGGAGGTGATCCACTTCGCTAAAACCATTTTGTTCTTTTGATTAAAATTCAAAGTTCACTGTAGATAAGTTGTAATTATCTTAATAAAGATTTTATATAGAACTAATAGGTCTGCAATGGCTAATATTTTTTTTATAAGTTTCATTAAATATCAAGATTACTAATACATTCTTTTTTTTCTCCATATGTCAAAGCATTGGACGGGAAGCGAACCCGCAACAACTATCTGCAAGCAGCTTGCAAGGCAGCTGCACTGACCTCTCGGCTACCAATGTTCTTTCAATCATTCTTGTTTATCTTTAGCATTTAGACATTTGTATATAACTTTCATAACAATTTTTCTATTTCTTCGCCTATTTATTATTCCATTATTTCCCTTCTTAATAGATTTTATTATATGTCTCAGTTCTTCACTTAAAATCCTGAGCAATTTTGAAGATGTAATTGTGGGGAATATTTTGTTTTTCTATTTTTAATTACTGTATAATTCTTTACAAAACTCTTTCACAATGTCATCTCACATTTTAGTAATAGTTCCATCTTTTCTTCTTATCACAGAAATAACTTTCCCTCTAATACCAAGATATTGTCTTTATACTTTTGATATTTTTTTCTCTTCTATAGCTTTTCTTGCTAATTCATAATTATATTTTCTTATATCATTATTAATTTTTTTTATACTATTATGTAAAACTCTAGATACTCAATTCTTCTTAATGGATCATTTTTAAAAATTTTCATACCCTCTTTTGTCTCAGTATAAAATTTATTGTAAACTGGAGTTCTTTGTATTTGTTATTTTTCTTGGAGTTTTTAATAGTGTCTTCTTATTAATTTCACTGAAGTCTAAACCACTTTCAAAATCTGTTAATATTTTAAAATAATTTTCAAGTTCTAATGTAAATTCTTCAGAGTGTTTCTGAAGGTAAGGAATATCAAATACTGACACCAACTTATTATCACCTCCTTATAGTTTTGTATTAACATGTATCTTACATCTCACTAATCGTTGATCATTTCCTGCATTTGGTCTATTAAGAACATTAAAATCCTGAAATACATATTTTTTGTTAATCAAAATATAATCCAATTCTGCAATACTTTCATTTTAATGCTCCCATATTTGCTTGCATTTAGAACTTTTCTCAAAGAAAAAAATTATAAGCTTTTCTTTTTGTGTGAACTCCCTAGTCTGTATCTTCTTTTATTTCTATATTCATAATCAAATTTACCCATATCACTTTTCATCTTTACTTGTTTACCAATTGCAGCATTAAAATCCCCCATGACAATTTAAAAATGTTGTTTGATCTGATCAAAAGCACTTTGTACATCCGTATATAAATCCTCCACTTCCTCAACACAATGAGCAACATGTGAGGGCATGGGTATTTTCTATTAATTTTAATAAATAATCATGCTATTCTGATATATTATCTGTCTCCACAAAGTAGTTCTTCAACTTTTTATTTATAATGAATCCCACTCCACTTGTGCTGCCAATATTTGTGCCCCTGTAATTAAATACCTTTCCATATTTAAATAGACTGTCTCTTTAGTTTTCTTCTAATTTCACAGAATCCAACAATATCCCACTTAATGTTAGACAGTTCTTCTAATTCATGCAATCTTCGTTCACTTGAAAGTGAGCTACAATTGTAAGTACCTTAATAAAAATTCATTATCAAATGATAGTATGAATTCCTAATCAGAGTATTCTTAGCACTTTCTAACAGTGGCTGCCATCTACTATCTTGGCTGAAAGTTTTATAGTCTCCTGGGAAAGAGATATGAAAACTAAACTGCTTTTTCAGTTAAGAACTATCAGGTAAATGAGAGCAAAAACCATAGTCTTTTTGGATCTTAAACACATTGGAGATAAAAAGTCAATAAACTCAACGCACTGACTGATGCATGTTGTTGAGTAGCCTATCCATGTTAATTTATTATATAAATAATCATATAGTTATAAAATGACAACAATAAGAACAAAGAGAATGAACATTAGAAATATGCCCTGCTCAGCTCTTTTGAGGCCTCAAATAGGAATCAGAATCTTTCAGTTAAAAACTAACTCCTTGGTGCAGCTTATATATATATATGTACCTACTGAAATTTGAAATAAATTTCAGTATGTGATGTAATATCAATCATAGGAAAAAATGCTTTTTTTTTGGTTTGATTTTAATAATGAATATATTAACCTGGAGAGTGTTGGAAAATGTTGCTATGACAACCCTAATACTGGAAAAAATGTTTATTATTAATTCTAGTATAAAAATTTGTGAAGTGATTTTAATGTGTAAATAATAAAGTTTATAGTCTTGATAAATTTATTATTTTCTTTATTATGTATGTTTTCGTTACTGCATTCACAATAGTAGGTTATATATAATACACATAAATATTTAATGTCTCAAGCATATTTGTTGTTTTATTAGTATAAAATTGTGTTGAAAAATGTGTAAAAAATATATTTCCATTGTAGAATGTAGTAAAGTCGTTTAGTTTTTGTTGGAGTGAAAGAATCTTACTTGTGTTTTAAAAACATAATTATTTGTTATATATAATAATTGAGAAATATTATTTTTATCTGTCATTGTTGATCCTGTGATGTTAAGATCTTTATTTACGGGAAGCTGACTGGAATTGACCAAACAGTTAATATGGAGCACTGCTATAGTTTCTCTTACATCAATTAAAAAATTCTATAAACAAGAAAAAAAACTCGTTCTCTTGTATATTGACTTCAATAGAAGGAACCTAAGTTAGTTCATCCAATTTTTTTAATTTTTTTTAAAAAAAGTATATGACAGAGGTAATGGATAGAATGATGGGATGAAAGCAATAGTATTCATCCATTAACTGGACAGGATTTTCCAAAATTTGTGAGAGGTGATAATATGTTAGAGAATGAAAATAATTCATAGCCTTTTAAAAAAACCAAGGAAATATTTATTTCCTTTAAAAAAATGGATATTATTTACTTTTCAGAGATGAGATATAAATACTAACAATAGAAAAATGTACACAAAGATTAGGAATTGGCTCAATTTCCATTGTATCATCATGGATGAAACTAGTATCTGTTCACTTGTAATGTTTTACGAATCAAATACTTGTTGAAGGAAAGAATATTTAAATTGCATCATTATGATATAAACAATGTTTGGACACTGATAATGCCATAAATCAAATACCTACTAAATAAAAGAATAATTTAGATATTTGGAAAATACTGGAATGAACAAAATATGCTTTGAATCTTATAGTTTTTCATGATATTTATATATGCTGTCGGATCAAGGTTCAATAAGTAGACATTAGAACTATGGTACTATTTTGAGAACATTGCATTTGAAGACAATTACTCAGGTTGTTTTCTATTATATATATCATTATTAATAATTTCTTTTATGTAACTGTATATTAATAAAAATGGTAATATAATTTAAATTCAGTAGAGATTGATTTTACATGCTCAAAGTATAAGAGAGAGGTTTTTCTAAATTCAAATTTATATTTTATAGATGAGTGATTGATTTTAATTTAAAAAAAAAATTTATCTCCTTATTTGTCAATAATAAATTAATCTCAAGTATTTTTTTTTTTTTTTTTCTTAAAACAATGTGAATAAATAGGTAGTTTCTTCTTTAGTATATTTTAATTTCCATTAATTATTATTACTTTTTATACAGGAAGATTAAGAATATCCTTGATTCTCTTCTATTTTGAAAAGTACATATGCATTACAACACATCTGTATTACAAAAATATACATTTTTAATTTTAGCATTTTATAGGTGGTTTGATATACAATCACTTATTTAATTTAAAAGAATTAATGTCAGTTTAAAACCTATTGCATAAAGCATAATCAGATCATATGTATATATTTTAAATATTTATTTGCCATATATATTTTTGATTCTAATTTACATCCATTTGTTAATAAATTTTGGATTAATTTTAAACAAGTAAACTTGATCGGTTATCATTTAATTTTACAATGCAAATTTATTGGTTAATGGTACTTGAATATGATACAATTCATGAATGGACTATACTACATAATTAATTAAAAAGCAGTTACAAGATAATTCAAAAGTCCAATCATGGAATGGGTAAGAGAGTATAATTATATATCATTTTCTTCATATTGAATTCAATGTTTATTATCTGACCAAGTATAGAGTTTTTATACAGCAATAAATTAAATGATTTGACATTTTAAAATATTTAATAAGTAGTAAAAAGATTATTGTATTTATGAATTGATTTAATGATTAATAAAGGTACAAATATAGTAATCTTTGAAGATGAGTAAAGATAATTGCAATTAAATGTTCATTTTATTTTAAGTCATTATTGATTAATGTAAATATTATATTAGGTCAGTATATAGCCATAAAGATTATAATCTTATTCAGTTACATTCTGTTACAAATTAGAGCAATTCATTTTAATTATATTTAAAGTTTGTTGACATGGATTGTAAATTCAGTTTAAATATTAAATTTTAATATTAATATTTGATTATAATAAACACTAATAGTCTTTCATATGTTTTAATAAGTATAATCTAAAGTTTTAATAACTTAGCTTTACTAAATAGAAAAGTGGATATGATTTGTCAATTGTGTTTGAATAAACATCAAATAGGAATTTATCATTTATTTTATATATTGATGTGACTGGATATTATAAATGTTAATGTTATCTAATAAGATTATTTCATTTTATAGTATTATAAGTTAGTGAACATCGAAAGATATATCAAGTTAATTGATTATGTATTATTATTATTAAATATATTATAATTGACTTAATTAACGAGTGCAAATTGGTATTAGTGAAACAGCATTGTTAAGTTAGCATTATTTTTATTTTATATAGTTATAATTAGAAATCAGTTAGTGAGTCATATATCATATGTTTAGATATTATAGATTTGTAAGACATATTAAATTACTGTTTCATCCATTGATGAATCATTTCAGTGAAATGTAAATATAAATGATGGTTAATTTTTAGTATAAGTTTGTATTATTATAAAGTATTTTGATTCATATGAAATATTAAAGTTTATCTCTCTAATTCTTTGTCATTATTTTTTATTCTATTATACGTAGTTTATATAATAGGTATAGATTGGTGTTTATAAAATAATGTTTGGTTTTATTGCTTTATCTTTAATCTATTGCAAATAATGTTTATATTTTAGGATAGCTTGAAGTAATGATTTTATTTGTTTTCTATCTATTCTAGATGCTATTGGAGGAATCTAAGAAGTTACAACAAAGATTATTATCATTGTTTTATTAACTTAAAAGTTCGATTGTTATTCATGGATTGATATTTATTTTAGCTTAATTTATTAATTTCATTCTGTTACAAATGATGCTGTAATTCATGGGCATTATTAAATTAGGATTGTTCTTACTTGAATCATATTTTTATTCTATTGTAAATGGTGATCAATAATTAGACTATGACTAAGGATACAGTATGATCCATATTTTTATTCAATTACAAAAGTTGTAATTTGAACCTAAATTGAAAACTTTGCGCACGAAAATAATAAATTTTATGCAATTTTTAACAGACAGTTTCAACTAACTTTTCGTACCCTACCCAGTTCTAACAGATTGCTTAACAACACAAAAGATAAACTAACACAGTGCTCAAACACCTCAAGCCATTTATAATATTGCATGCACTCATGCAAATTGTAGAGCCTCATATTATGGTGAAACCAAGGCAGCAATAGAAACCAGATTACTAAAACACAAATATGCATATATCAAAGCTCAGTTAGATCCACACGTTATTCCATTTCTGCACTTCATCAGAAACTAACAGCATACCAGTGTGAACCACAAGATGTCAACCTGGTCGGCAAAGAAAGACATGACGTAAAAAGAAAAGTTAAGGAGGCCTGCTGCATTGCGATGAATTGCAATGCCATCAACCGCAAAGACACATGCTTCACGATCTCAAAGAAATAGAGTAATTAACCTTTGAACTTTGCATATAATTACTTCACTTAGAGCTATGAAGATGAGAGCACGTCTCTTGAAAGTGCTCAGCAGAGTAACATAATTTTATTTTATTTTAAGTAAAAAGTAGCTTTGCGGTCAGGTGCCAATAGCGCCTATATTATTTTCAATTACAAATAATGACCAATGATTGGCCTATATTTTCATTCAGATTATATTAAAGTTTTCATTTCTCACGGTCATCACATTTATTCATTTACAATATTAATGTAAAAGAAAAATGCTAAGTCAGAGTTTAAATTTAGTAAAATTTATTGCACCAAATATACTTTCAATGCTTTTGCACCATATTCATAGTTAGTCTGCTGAGAATAGAGTATCAAAATATACTTAGATATATATACACATTGAAAGCAAATATATTCTACACATTATTAATTGGCCTATTTCTTTTACAAAACTGTATAATTATGTAATTAAAAAAATTAATAAATATAAAAACTGAAATAATACATACTTAAATCCATTGCATTTATCAATATATAGATATACATATTTTCTTTTAATATATATAAAAATATTAAAAATATATTTTATTAAAATCACTGTAAAAGTGCATATATATATCACCCTGTTTTGTTTTTCTGAAATCTACAGAAAATTTTCAACAACCTGATACATAACATATACAGTGAAAATAATATTTTTTTTTAGATTTTTGCAAAGATGATTAAGCAGATAATTGACAATATCATATGGCTGAAATGCTATTTGAAAAAAAGGAAGTGTTTAAAAAATGGCACCACATTCAAGTATTTCAATTGTTATTAAAAATAGTAATTTAACCTAGAATTATAATTTCTTTTTTGCTTCTGGATTGTATAATCAGTTTGATAGTTTTTAGAGCTAATGTTTAATATCTTCATAAAAATGTTTGGATAGAGAATTTAACAGAGACTTTAGACCACTCAATGAAGTATGGAGAGATGCACGTTAGGAGTAACAAGAAAAGATTGAAAATGAAATACACGAGTGAGAAAACAAACAGATGTTACTCCCACCATTGAAATAATTAAGAGACTGAAGTGGACATTGTAAAAGACCCGGAAAGAGACCATGTGTGAGATGGATGGTTGAAATAAGGTGTGCTAGAGTAACGTGAAGAGGGTCTAGGGATCAAGAAGATGCATTGAACTTGAAGAGATTTTCTTCACGAAGTGGATACTGGTTGACAATGATTATGAAATAGGATTACAAAAATTATATATATATTACATCATTCACAAAAGGATTGCCACTAAAAATACTGGTAACATCAATTTTATATATAGAATTAAAAGTTTTAAATGTTCTTTAATTTTTTGCCAAAATGATTTGCTAATTCTCAACAAATGTATTGTAAACAAATGTAATATAAATTTCAATTAGATCAGAGATTGTGAAGTGGTAAAAAGTGATTCTAAAAAAAGAGAGACTAAGTTGAATAAAAGTATATATATAAAAGGAGAGTTTAAATTTGTACATCTCCACATAATATAGTTGCATACATACATGTATTTAAATAATTTACATTTTATTTTTTTAAATGTATTAATATTCAATATATATATTTTTAAACTTGGTGAAATTTCATTTACAATTAATTGTACAAGAAATTTGTAAACCATCCCTGTTGTTAATTATGTTTGAATCATTACATCGAACACCTAGCATGATTTAATGCACAAATAGAGTGATAGATTATGGATGGGGTAAGTCCAAGAATCAAAACTCCAGTTACTTTTGTCACTTTGGTTCTCAAACAATAAACCATTCAATTATTTTATAACGTATTACATAATGAATAATTAATTCAAAATTAACAGCTAGCTATAACTTAAAAATGAATGTGAATATTGGACATATGATTTCGTTATACCACTAAACATCACATAGTCACTATCTCTTGTACTAGCACATAATTGTTATTAAACAAGGCAAAACTCTCCATACAGTAGTGCTACCCTGTGCCAACCAGATTACTCTGGTTGGCACAGGGTGGCACTGCTGTATGGACAGTTTTGCCTTGTTTAATGATTTCGTTATATGACTGCTTAAAACAGTCCGCGATAACAATTTTTAGAAGCAATTATTCAATTATTTATATTCAAAAGAATATATTAAATACAAATACTATTATGGTGATGGGGATAATACCTCAGAGTCACCTAGTAGCATAACAATGATCTCAGTTTGCTGTTCGTAAACCATCAACCAAAAATCTGAATAAGTGGCCGGAAGTGGTGATTGTGCAGCAATAAAGCGTGGGCTGGTAGGAGAAAGGTCCTATAAAAAAGCAAAAAAACGTATTTAGTTTTTAAAGGCTAAAATATATATATATCAAATTAGCAATACTAATCAAAATATAATTTAAAAACATTATTATAAACTATCACTAAATGAATGAAAAGCATTTAATTATCAAGGATCATGACTTATACACAAGCATGCACGAATGTGTTTCCACAATCATATAAGAGATTCAATTGAAATTTGTAAAAAGTAAAATTGTGACCAAAAACATCTTTAAATAACAATACATGGCCAAAGTATATTAGGTTACAATAATATTAACATTTGTAAAACTATTAAACAAATATGCAAATGTAAATATACAATAATAAAAAATACATATATACAAAATTAACTAATTGAGGGAACAACAATATTAAAGATGGTCAATCAAACATCAGAACAAGTCAAAAAACAAACAAACAACAGTTTGCCTTAAAATTGGGCCTGGATTTCTGTCTGATAACATTCTGAGCAGTGAACCAGCTAAACTGCTACTCAGTAGTTCATAGGCACAGCAATCCTTTTAGAAGAACACAATCATCATAATTTATTATAAATGTAAATATTAAATAACTCCGATTATATGTAACTGAACAGGAAGTTATTGAAGCTTCCAACGAGTTATATAACATAAATAACTCTCAAAAGACAGATGAGACCAACTGTTTCTTAGCATTTGTTCTTAGAAATGCTTAGTTATTTAAAAATTTACATCATATAACTCACTGGAAGCTTCAGTTACTTTCTATTCAGTCACAATTTATCATAACCATAGTAATGTTAAGAATCATACTAAATTCAAGTATCATTTGAAGTATTACTATACATATAGAAACATGTAGTAGGATGCAAAAAAGGATTACTCATTTCAATATTAGTCTTAAAAGCAAGTTTACAACAACGAATATGTCATATTTAAACAAACAGACCAATGTACATATAGAATAAGAAGTGATAATGTTTAAATATATAAACTAATGTACACATGTAATAAAAGTGATCATGAATGAAATACCATTAACTTGCTGTGAAAACAATGACTATTAATGCTTGATAAGACAAAGGTTGGTAGCCGATTGAACAGAAAAATAAGTTTATCTAAATATAAGATCTGACTTCCTATCATGAAGTAAAAATAGCCATGTTTTAAGATTTAAATAATCACTTGATTTTAAAAGCACAACATCTTTATAAAAAGATTAGCAAGACTATCTGATAATAAGTGATAATTTTGCTATCATGTTATAGAAATTATTAGCCAGAAATATGTTATAGAAACTATTAGCCAGAAAAAGATATATAATGTTAAGGCACCTGTAAATTTTCTGTTCAAATCTAATTTATTATTGTGCATTTACATTTATTTGCCAGGTACTGCACTCAGGATACCGGTGAGCTCCATAAATGGTGGTTATTGGAATGGCCTTTAGATAAGAAGGCCAGCTGTGAATAACAGCCAAACAGTGCAATTCCAAGAATTTCTACTGTTTTGCAGAATAGAATGTTGGTTCATCACTAGGTACTGTTTCTGATACAAACAGTCTTTTCTGTCTCCACCTTTTCTTTTCTTTTTATAGGTGCTGGTTGTTGTGAGCTTCTCATGCCATTGGATACTCCTCATACTAACTGTGATAATGGGAATTGTGTGTTTGTGCATCAACATTTCCATCATTTAACAACACACACACCATTTCTGACCCAATTCCCACTTTTTTTAAACTCAAGCCCTTAAGAATTAAAAAAAAAAACAATAATGGGGACAGGCTTAGTAGGCTTGAAGTTCTTAGTTGTGATCTTTGCTTATGGCAGTATAATCACTAATGGGGCAGTTTGGAATTGGATCTAGGCAGAGTTTCAGCTGGTAAAGATTGTAGTTATCCTACCTATCATAGAAGTGGAGGAACATGAAAAGTGTGATCTAAAAATAGCCTGTCTCATACAGTTTGGATAGATTATCACGCCTGGTGGATTATTCAATTCAGTGATAGCAATAATGGATACCATCACAGAGTTTGAAGCTACATATAAAAACTCCCCAAACAAAGATGCAATATTTAAAGAAATGGCACAATCACTAAGATTGGTGTCTAACAAACTTACAAATAACAGCTAAATTAAAAGAATCCAAAACTTTAATAGATTTATATTCAAGAATAAAATAATTTCTCTAAAAAAAAATAAAGGAAATATATTCATACTAATGAACAAAATAGATCACATACAAAAAACTAAACAACAAACCGAGAGGTTAAAATTTGATAAAATGACACCATACAATGTAACAATTATGAAAGATAAATTTATAAACATTATATTGAAAAAAAATTCAACAATCAAGCATATAACAGAATATCTGAAGTAATCCTCAGCAGCAATACCTCCAAGGATGTTCTCAAATACTAAACTGCACAAAGGGAACTACCCCCGATTTCAGTGGAGTATTTTTACAACGTTGTCACAAACACCATTGCAGGAAGACTAAAAAAACAATTAGAATTTGGTAAATACAACATCAATTCATTTTTTTACTGGTCCAATCCATCAAACATCCACATATAAAGAATGAGCACATACTCATGTCATAACAAAGGAGTATGTCACAAAAAATCAATAAACATAATTAAAAATTTGCTAAATAAAAATGATTATAATGAAGAAAAAAGTGCACTCATCATCAACGTACTAGAATGGAATAATAATGACACCACATCCAAATTCAGTAGAGAATATTATAGAATGGAAGACCTAATTTAAAAAAAAAAATCTCAATCAGAAACAAGTTTTTATTTGTATCTAATTCCATCTTAATGACATAAGTATACTAGTTCAAACTTTAAGATGAGATGTTAAAATTAAATATATTAATAAGACAGAAAGCATTAGTAAACTTTGCTAACAATGACAAAGTGTTACTTGATCATAATGCTTTTTTACTCAGGTACTCCACCTGTCTTTAGGAAAAACATATCATAATAGCATATATTATTAAGAATCAGAGCATTTAAGCATTCTCTAGCGATTCACTGTGAAGTTAAGATATTAAAGTTACAAATAATAGACAAATTCTGAATTTCAAAATTATAAGATTTATAAAACAAATTTGATAAAAAGCCTCTTCATATGCTATGCCAGATCATCCAATATTATTAACTAATAAACTTGACTCAGTGTCGATTTAGTATGTGCTCACGGCCGCCATTTTGAATTACAAGAACCGCCCAAAACCATGCTGACACATCCAACTAATAAATGACATCGATCAAAATTGGTTTTTTTTTTTTTTATGAAAATGGCGATTTTGTAATGAATGGTCAGATCATGACAATGTATAAATTGATCGATGTCATTTACTAGTTGGATATGTCAGTGTGGGTTTTGGGCAGTTCTTATAATTGGAAATGGCTGTGAGTGCATACTAAATCAGCACTCTTGACTCTTACCTATGTCAGGCAAATTTTACTTGTTTTACTGAAAGTGCAAAACTTAAACACAATTATTAAAAGTGATGCCTTTTGTAGTCAATAGTAATATATGTTTACATTTTGATCAAGTATAAGTCCACACTTTTTATAAATATTAGCATGAGCAGTCTACACTTTTTATAAATATTAGCATGAGCGCATGCATATAGGTATTTGTAAAAAAAAAAATGTTATTTACTGGAAGAGAATCCAATGATATGAGAATTATAAATCCTTGTATTGTTATATTTCACAGTTTAGAATTTGGCTATCATGTATAACAATATTTTATTTTCGCAATGACTAATAGAAAGTTCGTAAAAGTTCTGATTCGTAGTACTATAATTTAAAGCACTTTAATAAATTAAATTATATGTCTTCAACAATCTATATACTCAACTAAATTATATAGATATGAGTATTTATTTAATAAATAATGTTATTTATCTGTTTTAATGTCATTAATACAATTTTAGGGTTACATTTATATTTTTTGCTAATATTACTGTAGGGCTTTTATTATTGAAACTGTATTGATAATATTTAATATTTAATCAAAATGCTGATCAACTGTTTGAGAATTGTTTTCAATTTTGATAATGATAAAAATAAAATGTAATTCACATAATTATGTTAACACATCAAAAAATTATTTCTATCATTCACACGATTTTTTTTTTTCAAATTTAAAAACTCATAAAAAACAATAATGGACAAAGAATAATTAACGTATTGCGCAAAACGTAGATGTTTAACATATATATATATCAATAATAAAAATGAGTTATGCGGATTTTTTTTTTTTTTCAAATACAACTATAAAAATATCTTTCCTAATTTTTATTTTTTTAAAATCATTTATTGCTACACATTTTCTCCAGCCTCACATATTATTTACTCCTTATTAATACGACATTTATTTTTAAAATAAATATGCATTTAAGCTATTAAAATATTCTGCACATATTAAAAAAAAAACAGAGCTGTTTTTATATCAAATCACAATCTACCTTCAATCTGAAAAATATTTACAAAGTAATTTGATTAATAAATAAAATTACAGAATAATATTAGAAATAATTACCTTTATAATGAGATTTAATTATGCTTATAATATATGAAAAATTTTACTATTAGCAAATGTTTCCCAGTACATAAACTTGGAAAATAAGATTAAAAAAAAAAGAAAAGATGCAAACTAAATTCACATTACTTCATTTAATACACTTACTCAAAAATTAATAATTTATTGCCGTAATCGTAAAAATGGACTGAAATGTAATATATTTTCTATTTATTTGTAATTTATTTAAATTTAAAATATATTAAAAAAAACCCACATAAAACTAACTCATTTAATCATTTAATACAGAAAAATATGTAATAAATTTTCTGCAATATATATAATAAAATATCAAATGTTTAAAGAATGGATGAGTCCATTCTGCTCTTGAACCCTGCGAAACATACAATGTTACTTATTCACAGCATGAGGGAAATTGGTTTGTTCGCTTTAATTACATATACATTAAGCTATGCTAATTTTATGTTTATAATCATTAACATTTATTTGATTATTAGAGAAGTTATTAAAAGTTAGATTCTGAGTATATCCTTCTTTATTAGTTTAATAATAACTAATGCCAAACTTTCATCAGGCTGGTATATTAATTTCAGTCTGATTTTCCAACAATGTTAATAAACTACCAAAAACTTAAAGAATAGATGGATCCATTCTGTTCTTGATCTTTGCTATCTCTCAGACTTTGGATAAATAACATTCTAGTGCTATTTATCCATAGCCTAAGAGAGAATGGTTTGTTGTTCTTAATTACATATATGTAAGGATACAGTGAAATATTACAAGTTACAATTCATTATTGTTTTCAGTATGAATGCTGCACAGATATCTGTGCATAAAAGTATACAATGTTATGCATAAATATCTGTGCATAAAAGTATAGAATGTTATGCATAAAATACGCCAGAATTTTTCAAATAAATTAAATCCCATATGAGATCATAATTTTTCAAGTAATGATCCCATAGTCAAATCTAAGTAGCTATTCAATATTAATTTGTAAAGTAACTCATTATTCTAGGCAGGAGAACACAGCAAAAACAATGTATACCTAACTAAACAACTGTTACATTAATCAGATTATTATTCGATATAGAGCGATTTAATATAGCTATATTATTTTATTTTGCAAAACATCCACTTTGAACAAAGAGACTCTTCAAATAGGAAATAAAATGTGGTGATAATTTATCAATTGCTTTACAGACATTAGTAATGTTCAAGAATAAATAAAGGTAACATACATATTGAGTAAAAATTATTATTACTTTATTATATAAAGATAAAAACGTTAACAGCTTAATTAACCATGATTATGATGTGAAAGTTTGGGTACAATAAATCCTACTAAATTTTATAATTAAATTCAGTTTTAGTACTTTTAAATCTATATCTATGTTATAGGAAACTATAATGTAGTAAATTCTTTGATTCTTTATATAATAATTTCAAAGAAAAAAAATTTACAAAGTTAACTTTATATAAGCTTTAACACTTTTTTAAAAATTCATTTACACATTTAAAAAATCTTTTTTTATTATTATTTTAAAAAACCCACTTCGTTACAAATATCATAACAAAAGTTATAACTCAAAATGTTTGCAGTTTTTGTTATTTTATTGCAAATTTGATTTTTTTTTTTTTTTTTTTAGAAATCATATACTCTTTATTTATCATTTCTCAATCAAGAAACAGACAAAGAAAAAAATATTCTGGAAATAAGACAATAGGAATTTACTCATAGATATAACTATATTGCTTAAATTTTAAATAATAAAATCTTTAATAATTAATAATAATATTTTATAATAAAGGTGGTTACATTTTTAGAGAGAAATTTGGAAGAAATTAACAATAATAATCAACTAGGATTTGTCATCACTACTACATGGATAATACACCTAGACAAAAGTGAAATAAAAAAGAAAGGCTTATGGGGAAAAAAATATTTTTATTTGAGAAAATCAATTTGGTTATTGACAATATCTCAAAACAAAATAATAATTATATATAAACAATTTTATAATTAATATATATTCATTTACATTTTAAATACGAGACTAAAGACATTAGAAAAAAAACAACTATGAAAATGGCATTTGCATTTAATACATTTCAATCAACTAGACAACCACCAGGCATGCAAGTCTTACATAATTATTGGAATACCATGCATCATTGTTTTGATTTATTGTTTGAATATCATAGGAATGTATGTCATCAATGTGAATTTTTTATTACACATCTATTCATAATTAATATCTTAACAATAAATATATTTATGACTGATTATTAATCTTTTTTTTTTATTAGATTACAAATTATTTTTTCTCTAAAACTTACTTTAAATTAATTAAGGTACAAACATACTTATATTTGTTATACAAGCACTGATAAAAAACTCTATCTCAAATCCTTTACTTCATTAATTTTTGAACTACATTCTTATTTTTCAAGTATTTTATGACTAACTAAGTCTTTCATATTTTAAACAAATAGCCCACGAAACCTAATTAGTTACAATGCATTCTAAGAATCATTAGAATAGACTTTTTTTTTCATGATTTACAGCCATATATTTAAAATGCAGTTTAACTGTACACAATCATAAAAATTTAAAAATTGTAGATTGTAGCAAATGAGTAAAAAAGGTGAATGATTGGAAACAGAATTTATCAACAGACTTGTATAAATATATTACAGGTATATTAGAATTTTATCTAATTTAGTCTATTTAAAAGGTAATGTAATAATTTCTAACCCAATAGAAAAGATTAATCATCTTTCAAGTATTTATTGAAAAATGGTTAGTAATGAAATAATATATACTGGAAAAATACAGCACTGATAAAGTAGATTCTTTATTACTTTATACAATGCTTTTTTACAATCTACAATCTACTATGATAGTTTTGATTGCCCCAGAAATCTTTTTCACAACTTTTACTTATATTTCTAAATCGTAACTACCAGTTTGCTTTATTAATCCTTCACTGCATTCTCTGAAATGGCACTTGCACATGCTCATCATCCATATCATTATCATCTGCAAAACCCCATGTTCCCTCAAATGATGATGCAGATGGTGCCGAGTTATCCTATCACATGGCTACAAGTAGAAGTTCTGAAGAAGATTAATGGGGCAATCGAAACTGTCATAGTGGATTGTAGATTGAAAAAAAAAGCATTGTATAAAGTAATAAAGAATATAGATAATAGTAATATTATATAGGTGGAAGATATATTATCCAGATTGTTGTATTACATCAGCCATCAAATAATAAATATTATTATAAAAAAAAAACCATTTTGCAGGCATGACCAATGGTTGAATTAATAAAAACAAAATCATAAAATTTTAAAATATAAAAAGTAAGATGACAGTAAATGAGAAAATGAATAAAAATAAATAACTATTCAGATTAACAGGCTTTAACAAATTTATAGAAATGAAAGATAACTTACATATATCATTATGTTTGATGATACAGCATGGCTTCTTAAGGCTTTCAATGGCTTGACTTTTCTTGGGTGTTTGATAAAATCTACATTATGACCACATAATAGCATTAAATATAAATGCTGATAATGACAACTACTGCTTTACTGCAAAAGCATGTTAATCTCTCCTAGCATCGATAAGATGATTACTCATAACCACATAAAAGACTCCACATGGGTTTTCATAAAATCCATGAGCCTCAAGAGGGGACTCAGTACTTGGTTCTGGACAAACTGTTACCAATTTTTTGATTAATAGTATATGTTATTTTTATGTATTAACTCTTGAAAAGAATCATGTATTGTTAATTTAAATATTATACATTGCTAATGCATGCTATTGAATGCAGCTGATATTATATTTCCAAGAATATCTAAAGGAGTTCCCAGTTAGGAAATTAAATATACATAGTGTTAAGGTAATCTTCTCTTTTTTTATTATTTGGTTTGACATTAGTGACTAATTATTTACTGTTTGATCATATAGATGTCTGTGATTTAATTAACCAACTATTTTATATATATATGAAACCCTGCCATATCAGCAATATATTTTTAACATCTTATAATAAAGAAATGAGAATACACACCAAAACTCTTAAAAAGATGATTAAAGCTAACCAATATAAATTGACATCGCTTCATAAACCTATAAAAATAAATTTCAGTCACCTGTAATTTTAAAAAATATTAAATTGTTTTATCCAATTAGTGACAACCCATTCTGCTGAATGTTTCAAAATGAACAATATTTTGGATATAAAAAATATAGTGCCTATTAAAACAATCCGTTATAAATTCATTAACAGAATACTTCAAAGCCACTGCCTTCTTCTAAGAATACTACGATAGAGTAAAGATGATGTACCAGAAATATAAAAACTGGACACTATATGTAAAATTGTCATTTACACTTTTTTTCAAATACATGAAATAACCAAAGCTTAATATTCTTTTGATCCAATAATTACTTCTGTGAATATAACATGGATGCTATTGGAATATTTTGGAAGCCAAGCCCAATTTATGGTGTAAACATTGTTTCTGGCAAACCCTATCATGTTCTAAGATAATTATGTTACGATTTATTCACTCAATACAATATTTAGTATTGAGGCTTTTTATGCCATCTTTAAATAAGCGAGAGGTTAATATCCAACAGTTACAATTCCCAATAAGAACTGATTAACATTTTATTACTTCATTGTGTACTAAGAATACCTAGATCCTTTTGAATAATAATGGACATGCTTATGTATCACCTATCTGAGAAAAAAAAAATTAAAATGGATTTAAAATAATTTCAAGATTAGCTGGCCTAAATTCGAATCCAGGTAGTAGGTATGATAAAACAATTTACTATTGTTGCACAGAAAGTCCATCTACTGTATCTACATATGTATAATTTTTATTTATAAATACAATTTTATATTAAAATTAATATTTTTTTTTCCTCATGTGTCATAGTATCAGCCCGGAAGAGAACCCACTATCCCGGGACAACTGCTTGTAAAGCAGCTGTCGAGCAATGGCAAAAAAAAAAAACTTCCCATTTTTCAAAATTGTATATATATATGATGTTATGGTCTTAATAAACTAAAAACATATACATTTGATTTTTTTAAATTTATTAAATTCAATCCTCCCTCAAGAATTATCAAATCATATCTTTTTTTTTTTTTTTACTTGATTTGTTTTCTGTGAAATTTAAAATTGTTAGATATGGTTGACTCTGTACAATTTGACCTGAGGATTTAAAAATATTTTTTTTTGCAGTTTATTTGAAACTATTAAAAAGCAAAAAACAAAAACGAAATCATTAATTATACAGAACTTATTAATATACGGTAACTCTTTCTTTGCTCATGAAGGCGATTATATAATAAGCTTAGTTTTAATATAGATATATTAGTAAACTACTTATAATTTCAAATGTTAATAGAATGCTTTGTTATTTGGAAGTTCATATGCGTTCAAGCATGAAAAATGATAGGACTGAACTGTAATATATAGGTTTTGAGCTCTATAATCCACCACCACTCTTATTTTTGCACAATTTACTAAATTCAAAAACCAAACATTCCTGGATTGATATCCAGCTGAGAAACAAAAAAATGTTTTCATCAACTAAATGAAACAGCTGTTCTTGATGTATGACATTGGTGCTCGAACGTCATGTAATCTCCTGAACAACTTGCCGCATGATTTTTTTTTAATTTTATTAAATAAAATAAGATAAATTTGTAAAAATAATCAAGTTGCCACTAATACGCAAGAGTCCTAATTAATACATCTTTACAAAGACATTCTTGAAATTGAGTACTGAATAATTGCAATGAATTTTTCATATTGTGGCTAGTTAGTCTCTTTTTGTGAATCACAAATATTATTTTAAATACTCATCAATTAAGTGTTGCCATAAAAGCAGAAACAGCATAAAATAGTATCAATTCACACAAGTATAAGTAAGGTGTGCTACATATATGGACAACCAAGCCTGCTATTTTAATCACATATGTTAATGAAACTTCTTTAATCATTAGTGGTTATTTTATTGTTTTTCTATATGTATGAAGAATCAGGTTGGTTTCTTTTGGTAATTGTGCTATAATTTTCTATTCAATGTACAAAAGTTTTTAAATGAACTTTATTGTTTGAGAGAATAATTAAAATCATTTTTATTTTGGGTGCTTAAAAAAAATGTTTTTTTCATGAAATAAAAAGATATTTATAAAATATTGTAAAACTATATACATATATCTATTTTGTTTTGAATGTTAAGGTCCTTCATTTTGATTCTATAGTTTATATTTTGTTCTTTTTAACAATAAAAGTTTTAACGAAACTTCAATTTTTTTAAAAATGTCGAATCTTGCACCACATTTAATGAAAGTCTAAGTTTTCAAAATAAACAATATTTCAGGAATAATCAGCAATTTTTTTTTAAAAAAATAATTCTAAAAGTTAATCTGCAATTTCCTAAAATTCTGGGATCTTTCTTTATGCTGATAAAGTCTAATGTAAAAGTGTTCATGTTTTTAAAATAAGGATTATATGAAAAAAAAAATCTTTGTCAAACTTTGCTTGATTAAAATCCCACTTGATAGTTATTAATTAATGTCAAATTTTTAATTTTGAAACATTCGTTTGCCGTTGGGTTATTTTTTGTACATTTTTTTGTTATTGTTGCTAAAAGGAGCCTATGAAAAAAAAAATTGCACTTTGACGATATTTAAATCTACATGATACTAGACCAGTAGGCTTCATGTACTTGCTATAAATTCCTTGTTTTAATTTTATAGATAGTGAATACATTTGCCAGTAGTAAAAAATAATTTATTTACAATTAGTTCAGTTTAAATCTAATAAAAACTTTTACCAAATAATGTATATATATATTTAATATTCAAGTTATTCAATATTAAAATTAAAGAAACATTTTCACATCTGCATTACATCTTTTGATTTACAGCGAGATAACATTGAACAAACTCGAGCTTTTATTTACTGTAATGCTTGGTTATAATGACTAAAGTATATATATATATTTAAAGAAACTCCATTTCATTAAAAAAATATTCAGTAAATAAGTATCAGTTCAATATATTTATTTACCAACTTGCAGTGATACTAATTTAAAGTTGTAATTATAAATTTTATTAAACGCCCATTATTATATTAAGTAATAATTTACTAAGGCTGTAACCTTAGAAAAATAAGCGTCTGAAAAATACGAAGGTAGGGACCTCTATAGGTCTTAAAACACAATAGAGGTCCCTACCTTCGTATTTTTCAGACGCTTATTTTTCTAAGGTTACAGCCTAAGTGATACTAATTGCAAAAGTAAAAACATAATTCTGCCGAAAGCATAAAAATCATTCCCTATCATATTTAGCCATTTGAAATTTCTTTTTTTTTAACACATTCAAAATGAAACTTTATGCACTAAAATATATTTATTTCTAGTATTATTTTAGTGCGCTTGTTTGTGTACACACTTATAAAAGAAAATGAGCAGTGATTTTTTTTTTATGTGCGTGCTATATCTTTAAAAATAATAATACATGTTATTTATATTTACTAATTTTATGTAAAAAAAAAACAAAACTTGGTCTTATCAATTTGATTTAAGTCAACCTAATAGATCTACTCTGAACATAAAACTATCCAGATATAGAGGTCCTAACATTTTCTTTTCATATATATAACATTTAGTTAAAGCAATATTGGGAAACAGTATGTGCTGGAATTAAATAATACAAATATGCTCCTATCAATTCAAATTTTCTTTACATGCATTCAAACTCAAATTTCACAATAGTGTTAATGCATTCAACCAACATACCTAAAGGCAGGGGTAGAACAGGTTGGATAAAACTTAAAAAAATTTTTTTTGGTTTCTCAATCAGGTTTAAGATTTTTCTTTCAGAACGCTAGAAAAAAGCTAAGTTCTTCCAATGATCCAAAATTAATTGGGAAATGGATATTTAGCTATTCTTAGTTAGTAGAAAAACAGTAATAGAAAACTGCTCAAAACATCACCATTTTGCAAATGATAAGCCGGTGAGTAATGCCTTCTTCTTTATTGTTTGTTCATGCATGGTATTAAAGAAGTTTGTGCTCTGTAATGTGCTATTTTATGTTACTTATTATATATAAGAGGGATTTGAACTTAGGATTTTTCAAACTATATTCGTCCTCCATACATTCTCAAACAACTGCCATACATGACCACATACATGCAAAAAGGATATATGTTCCCAAATATACATATTTCGTATAGAATCAGCACTCATCAGTTGAGCCAGATCATAATCTCTCACATTGAATGAATAGATTAATTATATACATAATAGTATTTATTTTCCGCAACTTTCCATACTTTTTATACATGTTTGTAAACAAGCATTTAAAAAATAGGTCTTATTTATATTGACCATAGTTTTTATAAGAATGTTTTTTGACTGTTGCTAAGAAATTGATGATTGCTAAGTTTAATGGCTATGAAATAATCAAGCCTATTTACAAGCTGAAAAAAAGTATCTTGCAAATTTATAAGTACAATATTACTTTTAATTATTAATTAAAGTAAAATTGAACGCATATACTCTTTAATCTTATTCTTTGCATAATCTTTTTGATTAATTTAAAACTATTAATTATATAAATACAATGATTAGAAATGTTATTTGTTGCTTTTATATGTAAATATCCATAAACTTACACACAGAAATCTTATAAGACATTTTTGTGAAGGTTTAGCACAAAGTAATGGTAAGTTGGATGATAAGTTATATATTGATTACAAAGACTTTTGTTAATTATAAAATTTGCTTTTCAACAGGTGATTTAATATAGACATATTTTAATACGCAGAATGAATGTTTTAATTTGGCTGTTTAACCGTTTTTGCAAAATATACAGGTGTGTCATCAAAAAAAAAAAAAGTTCTAGTGAAATGCATATAAGGTAAGATAATATAATGTGGTTGCAGATACTTATTAGGTGTGTTATTCAATCTATTACATATATTTCTTCCAGTTGTAACATGGATAATATGTTTAATTTAAATATTTCCATGTTTTTGTAAAAATATACACGTGTTTCATCTAACAAATAGAGAGTTCAGGTGACATGCATTTATAGTAAAACAAAATAGTGCGATTGCAGATACTTATCAGATGCATTAGTCAATCCATTACATATTCTGTTTCAAGGAGTGTTAAACTGTGCTATATAAATTCTCCCACTTATTCTGAGACATTGGTAAGACAAATACCATATATATATATGACTGATTACTAAAACTTTCAAGTTCTGAACTTAAATGGTTCACAAAATTGTCACAGTCTGACTATTGTTTTTGTTTGGATGTTTCCAGCTCACTTGGTGAATAAGTTTCTTGTGAACAATGAGCAATAATTTAAAATTGATAATTTCTGGATAAAGACATCACAAATCTTAATCATCTGGCTGTTTACACATATGCAAACTTAAAATCAAGACTCACTCAGCATGCTCATTTATATAACAGTACTAAATGCAACGGCACGTACAGCTCAGTATTTACAAACCATGAGAAAAATCTGGTCATTCCTTAAAACCTGCTGATGCTAAAATTATTTGCCTAGAAAATAATAATAAAAAAATGAAAATAAAATAAGCGTGACACATAATTAACTCTAAAAACTCCATGAATATGAGCCAATAGCATTCTTCTTAGCAAGCACTGACTGTTTAATCCAATGACGTAGTTCAATTTACACATGCAAACCTATTATAATCAGGGACTAGTTTAATGTATATTTATATGCGTGCAGATATGCTAATATTCACTTTAGTTATGCTTTGACAAAGATATACCATATCGAAAGCCTGGCTTAGCAAAGTAATAAATGTTATTTTAGACCAAAATTTACTACTGTAATAGTTGATAATTATCTGCATACTGTTGTAAAAAATTTTTTATTATATATTATGTACAGTATATAAATCTATTATAAATTATTCTTATGTATATCTATCATATATGAGATCATTTTCTGAGTTTATATATATATATTGCAAAGAAATCAAGTCATATATCATGCGACTTAATTAAATAAACTTATATTACAAATGTTATATAATGAGCAAGCCAAAAGCTCTTAACAAGCTTTTCAGGACATCCCTATTCTCAGACCAGTTTCTAGCTCTGGCTTTCATCAGTGAGGTGCTAGGATATTCAATCATTAGATTTAAAATATCAGGTCAACTGATAAGAAAGCTTTAAAATGATTTCAGAATTAAATTGCAAACAAGATAGATCATGATCACTTATGATTTTTTTGACACATTGGGGGAAAAAAAAGGACATGCAAAGCACTATGATTCTATTAAATCCACCAATGACACTCTTTTATATGATGATAATAATATTCCAAATAGAAAGAACATGTATTTTGATTTTTTTTTTTTTTGAATAAAAATACAAGAATTGAAATAATGACTTTTAATGATATGTCTAATATATCCATTCTTTTAAATTTGAACAAAGACATCCAGATTAGTGAAATTAAAACAGCTTTTTGTAATCTTAAAAATAGAAAGACTGCCAATCCTGATCAGATATTTGGAGAAATGATAAAACATGAAAATGATAATACATGATTAGTGATATGTTATTTTAAAACAATATTAGAATTTTTTAGCAATATGCGGATTCATGAAGTTATGCCATCTGATTATAAGAATGCTTTTATTGTTACAATTTTTAAAAATAAATGAAATACACAGTATCATGAAGCAGACAGACATCAAGATATAATTGAAGTTTGATAATAGAATTAATCTGAAATAGACTAAAAGCAAGAAAAAAAGTTTCATTCTCTTGATTTCTGCATTTACAATCTACTAATGATTATGCTAACTTTTCCAAGTCAAAAAAAATGATATAATGAATATACTTAATTGTATTTTTATATTGGACTATTTCCACCATCTAATATGTGTGTTGAATGTCTTTAGAAAAATTCAGTTTTATTTAAATATTCCAAATACATTCAACTGTTAGTAATATCACAGCAAACTGTTTAGTATATGCACCAACTGTTAGTAATATCACAGCAAACAGGTTAGTATATGCACCAACTGTTAGTAATATCACAGCAAACAGGTTAGTATATGCACCAACTGTTAGTAATATCACAGCAAACAGGTTAGTATATGCACCAATTGTTAGTAATATCACAGCAAACAGGTTAGTATATGCACCAACTGTTAGTAATATAAATAGGTTAGATGATATAAATAGTCCAATATAAAAATACAACTAGAACATCATCATCATAAACCTTCAGGAAAACACAATATACTTAATGTTTTGAATGATTTTTGGCTTAATAATTAATGTTTAAAAAAATCGTCTTGTTTCAGTTAGTGATAAAAAAAAAAAAAAAATCTTTAGCAACTGTTACATTGGATAATTCTCAACTTGAGAATGTTATCCAATTTAAATATGTTGGTAGCTCTTCAGTAGAAAAGTAGATTTAGAAGGTAAGTTGTAAATTGTTACATTTTGAATTACAAGTGGCAAACTTACTCTACCCACAATGTTGACACCCACTACTCCAGATAAATACAGTAATTGTTATAACTAATGACTTATTAAATTAGAGATAGTCTCTAGAGCAAATAACTTTAAACCTCAGTTAAAGATTAATATATATATATATATTTAATTAAACACGCACATGGAGTTATTCACAATTATGTTTACGATATGTAATCTCTTTATAAATGTATTAAACCCCCCCCCCCACATATTCTTTTCAAATCATATGAATAAAGATACAATAAAAGGCAAATGACCTCCCAAGAAGCATTTTGTTAAACTGTAACAAGATTCTAATGTGATACTGCTGCATTTACCCAAGTTAAAGAAATAAATTATTTCACTGTAGTGATACCGACAAACTTCCTCGAAGTAGAAAATGAATGATTGATAACAGAATTGCTAAAAAAAAAAAAAAAAAGAAGAGGAACTAGAGCATGATTTTCATGTGAGAGGTAGATACTGTTTATATATAAAGGTTATCCCAAAGATATTTTAAAGAAGTGCAATGTTATCTGCTTTCACTGGAAAGAATACAACAGAGAGCTATATCTAGACAAGACTTTTCAAAAACAAAAAAATTGCATAGAAAAAGATAAAGCATCACAAAATATTAAATAAGCAGAAGAGGGAAATAACATGATTTATATGTGGATATATTTATAGTTCACATATTGATAAGTATACATGTCAATAAAGTCATTTTTAGTGTGTAATAACTATTAATTTTGACATTGTTCTTTCTTGAAATTGGAATAATCACACTTGTTTACAAATGAAATAAGTATATATATATATCATCTGTAATAAAAATGCATAAATGATTTAGGTAAAAAGAAAAACAGACAATAAAAGAAGTCCATATTGTATTATAAATTGATGATGTTCAAAATTAAAAGGATACTGATTGAAAACTAATTCCTATCTCAAACATATTGAAGGAAAAAAGAAGTTCATTTCTTAGAAAAAGAAAAAATAGAATAATAAAATTTCCAGCACAGCTGCCTTACAAGCAGTAGTCCTGTGTTCGCTTCCCGGTCGATGCTTTGTCACATGAAAAAAAAAAAAAGTTCCAGTTTAAATTTTCAAGCTAAAACAAACCACTTCTTAAGATCAGTGTGTTATTTTTAAACGTAAGTTTATCATACGTGTGTATACACATATACGACATACAAACAATTTAAAAAGATTTATATTTTAAAATGTATTTACTTATTTACATGTTCATCTACTTGCCTATCTACTCATCCCATCCATCTATATATAAGATTAAGTTGATTTATCATTAAGAACAAACAATTATAATATAGTTCATGCTTTTACAATAATTATCAACAAATCTTTAAATATTTTTAATATGATGCAATATAATCTTGTATTTCATTAACTTCTTTTATAAACATTTAAAAAAAAAATCCATTAATAGCTATAGAATTTATAATATACATATCTATCTATTATTACGATTACAAAATACATTTAATAACAACAATACTTCTATTTTTATAACTTTCACATTAATTTTTATTTCTATTTTATTTTTGTTTACAATTGATTCTGTTAAAATATCTTTATAATTATGAATACTATTATTTCTATAAATGCAATAAATAAAAAAATTATATAAAAAAGAAGAAAATGACATGCAAATATCAATAAAGCATTATGGGAAAATACAGATTGGTTATTTGATAACATATACAAGGCAATAAGGCACTAATCATTCCCTGATGGAAATCTAATTAGTATGATATAAACTACCCTGTGTATTATTCTCCACCATTATCTCTATTGACTACATAAATTTCTCTTTTAGAACTTTTAATCCAGTATTATTTTCCACATCACATTAAACAAATTTTCTTAACTCATTCATTCATTTTAAACATAATCTCCTTTCAGATCTAATAAAACTGTTGAGATTCAGTTGGCCATCTAATATTGTCTCTACTAGCAACATGTTGACACAACTCAATGATAGTTTCTTTATTAATAAATAATGGAGAGAATGATAATGATGAGTTAGAAGAAGATAACTGCTACAAATATCTTGGTCAAATTATTACTACATATAAAACATAATGAATAAAGTTAATCATAGAATTAAACTTGGTTGGAGTACTTTTGCTGGAAATAACCTAATATTAAAAGGAAATATGCCTATATGTTTGAAAAGAAAGGTTTTTAATATTTTACCAGTTCTTACTTATGGATCTGAGACTTGAACACTTAACAGAAGAGCAATACAAAGACTTTACACCACACAATGGAGAGATGCATGTCAGGAGTAACAAGAGATTGAAAACAAAATACATGCTTGAGAGAACAAACAGGTGTTATTAACATCATTGAAAGAATTAACAGTTAAAATCTTAAACTGTATTCCAAGAAATTGTAAAAGACCTAGAAAGAGACTTCATGTGAGATGGATGGATAAAATCAGGAAGAGTGCTGGGGATGATGTGGAAAAGAGAGTCTAGAGACTGGAGAAGATGGATTGAATTTGGAGAAATAATCCATTCTGTAGTGGATCAACAATTGTAAAAATGATGATGATGAATGGAGAGATGGATAGATAAAATTATTTCCTGATGAAATAAAAAAAAACATCACCAAAGATAGAAATAATATAAATTTTCTGTAAACTTTTATATTTTTTAAAATTAAATCCTTAGATTTTTATACTTTCAATTAGATAAATTACAAATATTAATAATCAGCCATAAAGCTCAAAAAGATAGATGGATTCATTCTATCTTTTCACAAAGGCTTTATCTTGTGTTTGAAAGTGAGAGTATTCATTTATAGTTAAAATCTACAAAGCGCATGTGAATTAGCTTTATGGCTGATTATTAATATCACAGTTTATAAACATAGTGCTATATAAAATAAATATTTCATAAATTACAAATATAATTTATGTATGAAAGAAAGCTTGACTTGTTTCTTTTATTGAATTTGATCACAAAACATATATTTACATTATTAACAATATACTTGTTTCATAATATAAATAAAAGCAAAAGAGAATTGTTTATATAAATATATATGAACATTATCTACATATATGCTTCTCACAGGTTATTATCTACCAATCTTCTATTACAATACACACACACATATATATATATAATTAAATGTTTATATGGATAATTATTATAATAAAGAATACAAATAAAGAGATAATATCCATTAAAATAAGAATAAACTTTACCTTTTGATGTTTCTAAAAATTAACAATTCCTAAGGCTAAACAAGTTTTTCTCATAAACATATTATCTCCCATTTCTATTCATTATTATAATAATAATTCATATAACTATTTAATTCAACATATAAACCTCTGGAAAAGTTCAAATATTATTTGCAGAATGTCAAGAAAGTTGTTATTCTTTCACATTCTCATCCCTATAAAAATAGCTTTCTGGTTTTAAATTCATATAAGATCTTGGATTTGAAATAAAAGGGGACCTTTTTTACTTCCAAGACCCCCAGAAAATGTTATTATAGGTTTATGAGAAAAATTTGCTTAGCCTCAGAAATTGTTAATTAGCAATAATTGCTTATTTCTTAGTAACATCACAAGATAAACATCCCTATTTAATGAATATTATCTCCTAATTTCTATTCATTATATATATAATTTTAAATAACACTACAATAATGCTATAACAGGAAATGAGACATATTCCCTCTAATCATTTGATAATAAAATGGCAGCCATCTTTTGATTACAGCAGTGTCAGATAACTAGAATGAGTATGCTTCATTTACAACAATAGCATTACTTTTTAGACAATCTATTTAACACTATTTTGGAAAATGTTCCCATTACATTGCTCCAAAATCATTTACACACATTTTGACTTAATTTGAATCCAAGACCCAATTTATTATCATTCTTTAGTAAACACTACACTAATAAAAATGATGCACTACAATTGATAAACCATTAAGTGTTATACCCATTTAAACCCCAACCTAATTATACAATAAATATGTATTTGAATTAGATTATGTAAGGCATACGATGATAACTAACCTGCATTAAAATTATCTTGTTAATTGTGATGTAATTCTGACACATTTCAGCAATATGAGTGAAATATGATCACATAGAGTCAACACAAGCAAGAAATGAAAGTTTATGTTAAAAGAAATATTTTTTTATTGTTATTAACATATTATCTATATACAATAATCATTATTAATGACATAAACAATAGACCTAAATCAAAATCATGAACTTAATATTAAAAGTCATCTGAAATTATCTTAGATAAAACATCCTCATGTGAATAGGAAAAAGAAAAGCAATGAACTTCTCTGAATCGAGATAAAACTTCTCATTAGCTGAATAACCCACATAAATTTAAAGAGAGAATTTGAATAAAAATACCAGTCACTACTGAATAGAAATAGTCATAAAAAACAAATACTTGACTATTTGACAAAGTAAGAAAAGCATATAGAGTTAAAACTAGCTAACTGAAAAATTTGAAAGTGAAATCTTCAAAATTAAATTCGAATTATTTGAATTTCCAAAGTATTGTTAACTCTAAATCATACATCAAATAATCTACAATTAAAAATATCTAATAGTATAAGAAAAAATTGCTCTTAACCTTTCCAATGTCAAAAATTCTGCTTGGTTGAGTGAGATAAATCTCCATACTTTTGATTGGTCAATTACAGAGTTAGACATAAAAATATATTCATCTTTTAATATTATATTTGTTTTAGTTTAGTTTGTAAAAAGAAAATTAATAATTTGTCTGAATATGAAAGTGAACGAAAGTTTTTCCAAAAATAAATTTCTATTTATAATTATAAAAATATTTTATAGTGGAGAACCTCAAAAGAACGTTCATAATCTATTAGAAAATGTTGATATGTCAGTGATTTTCTTTCTCAATTTACGATCATATAAAAGTAAATAACTTTTTTTACTAAAATCTTACTATTTTTCTAAAATAATTATATTTTCAGCATATTTTATCAAAATAATTTATAATATGTAAAAAAAATACCAAAAAATATTCTAAAACATTCATTTTCATTTGGAAATCAAATAAAGAGCTTGGGGCAATGAAAATTGTTGACAAGTGTCAAAATTGTTGTCAAGCACTGATTTCTTTTTCAATTTACATTCATGTAAAAGTAAAGAATTTTTACTAAAATCTTAACTATTTTTCTAAAACAATTATATTTTCAACACATTTTATCAAAATAATTTATAATATGTAAAAAAATATAAAAAAAGCACTCTAAAACATTCATTTGCATTTTGAAAATCAAAGAAGTTGGAACAGTGAAAATTATTAACAGGCGCTCTTATTTTGTTCGAAATGAGAACCAACCAATCAGCATCTAATAAAGCCTGCCTTCTCCCATTGGTATAGTTTCAAATTGTGATATTATTGATTTTTTACTTGTAAAATAATTATAGAGAGGGGACTATCTTACGGTACTTTTTAAGCTTTAAAAAAAGCATAAAAACACTATGGCAGCATAAAAAATGACGGTTTTCGAGCAACTTGAAGCCATGACCATCTTACATCGGAGAACACCATTAAAAGATTAATTCATTCAGTTATTTTAATAAAATTATATAAATATCTATAAACACAACCATGGATTGCTAAGTGCAAAAGCTACATCGAGGAAAGAAAGTTGTAGCTCATGGATCTATAACTGTCAGAACTGGAATGAAATTGACATAGCACTTTACACCTGTGCCATGAAACATCAAGTTGACTCTTAGTAAATGGATCCAAAAACTCTCCACTTCAAAGCAGAAGTTCTATGGATATAAAGAATAAATGACTTAATGGATGTTTTAGACCACTCACATTTTACTATCTATACCCGAAATGGATTAACGAAGATTATTAGAATGACTCACTTATGAACTTTGAAACAACTTTAGGTTGATGTCATGAATTTATTTATTTGTATATTTTGTGTAAATGTTTTCGTTCATATCTTTCCTTTAATATGGTTACAAAGAGGAGGAAATAAGTATTAATATGTAACATAATTGAGAAATATTATTGTCATTATTGTAAGTAAAATAAAATATAGGTTACAATGAAGACTTGCTTGCATACAAATCTGATCATTATCCAAGGAAAGGTAAAATTTTACTTAATACATATTTATTCCAAACATTTGTACAAGTGCATCATTATATATTTTTCTTTGTTTATACTAATATTTTGTTAAATGTTTTCAGTACACTTGGCTAAGTATTTCTATCATAAATGTCCTTTCTTATCTGTATCATAACAACAGTATATAACAGAAGGATCTCATATAATCACTATGACAGATCAGAATTTAATATATCAAGTTAATGAAAATAAAATGAATTATGATTTTCATATAATAATATAGCAAGCAAGTATGACTGAAACAACCATAAACATAAAATAAATTTTGTTTATATTAATGTACATATGTATGCATCTATTTGTATGCCAATAAATAAGTTTCCAAGGATTATTACCAAATTAATTATGGTTTGGATTTATTAAAATATCAATTAGATCATTTTAAAGAAGGATAAAATGATGCTTGTTATTTGGCGTCAAGTAAATATGAATATTGCTATAACCTACACTGGATTATTCAATTTAATAAATTTTGTATATTTTAAAAGATAACAAAAAAAAACTCTTGGGAATTATTATATCTTTGAAAATTTCATCATTAAAGATTGTTGAACTTTTTGTGTATAAACATTGGACTATGTAACAATAGAGAGCAATAAAAACCAATTTTTCTTCCAAAAATTAGTGCCAAATGCATATTTTTTTGGAGCTAAAATTTTAAATATGCAATTTTCTACAAAATAAGTGTAAAATGACGATTCTGCAGCTAAAATTGGCAGAGATGGTGCATGGACGGTTCTTAGGCCCAATAAGCAGTTGAAGGATTTTAAAAATACACCTGGGTTAATGTGATTTTGAAGTTATGTGATTCACGTTTCTTTGGAAGTCGAACTCCGATAATGCGCTATTACTTTAAATAATAAATTTCGCACACTTACGTCACATTGAAACTAATAGCACATTATTGGAATTTGACTTTCATCTTAGTAATTTCAATATTTTCAGTGCTTTACAATAGTAAGATTTTATGCAATAATGAAATTAAAATAATGATTTCCACATTTTATGTATACCCACATTAAATTTTACAAGATTATAATGCAAATTTGTTCAAACATTGTGCATGTTAATTTTGCATTTTAAATCACATTCTGTTTTTGCTTTTTAAAAAAGAACGTAATCAATTATTAATCATTTAGTGTCCGCAAGTTTATTTTTAAAAGGTGAGTAATAGCAGTGGGCACAATTAAAGTTGACAATTAAAAATTAAACTCTGATTAATTGTAATTAACAATTTAAAAATTACTTAAGGCGATCTGAAATTAATGTGATGTGAAATGAAATTTGATTTTTAAATGGAATTGAAAATTAAAAAATTAAAGACAAAAATAAGAATTTAATTTTTGGTTGTTAGATTAATTACTAATTATGTTGTCACCAGAAAACCATTAACACAATATGAGAGTGAAGTTGGCGCTAGTTGTACTTCCTCTTGTGAAGAATCTGATTTTTTACCAGTTTGCAAATGAACCTGTTTATCGGCAAATAGGGATAATAATTAAAACATGTATAAAAAATGTAAATTACTGTAAATTATGCATAAAAATATATTGTTTTGAATAAAATTAAATATTATAGTTAAAAAAAGTTTGTCTTGTATCAATTTTTTCCAAATTTGAAATTTTTTATTAGTCATATTTTATTTCCTTATTTTTTTTGCCCGAATTTTAAAGTAATTTTACGTTGTTGCTTTGCTTTTATGCGATTTTTGAAAAATCACAGCCCATATCCTCCCTTTTTCAAGGTAAGTTACGTCTATTTTTGTGCGATTTCTTTTGTGTGTGTTTTCTGAGGAACCTATCTATCGCGTAAAACGAGACCCAGGTGTATTTGTTTCAAGTTATTATTTAATTGCTTCTTAAGAATTTGTTTACTTACTTAAATAAGATATATTATTCCTATAATTTAATATCTTAATAGGATCCACGTGAATTTTTAAACATTAATGCTAATAAAAACATTATATAAATTTTGTTCGTAATTTATTAAAGAATTTATAATATTTCTTTAAATGAATTGAAATTAAATTAATGCAAAACATTAAAACTAATTCTAAGACTTAATTTTGCAAAAATTATAGTTCTAATTTGATCTGTAAAAGCATCTGCTTTTTTAATATCAAAATTCTAATCTATCTGCCCATTTACTTACTTCAAAATTATCTCAAGATGAGTATATACTATTCAGTATACCACTATTTATTTAAAACACCGTTTATTATTATTAAAATTCAAAGTTTCAAACAATACAAACGTGTACTTTTTCAAATAAATACTAGATAAGAAAATATATAAATATTATATAATCAATTTTTGTTTTGAGATGAAAGTGTAAATGATTTAATTATATATATAAAATTTCATTCTAGAAAAATCTTTATTAAATAGATAATTAAGAACAAATATGATATCTTCTATTTTGACTTGTAAAAATCTTGGAGGATGTTACTCTAAGTATTTTCAGTAAAGAGTTAAAATTGGCTAGATTTTAAAATGGATATTCACTACCATAAAAAACCTCATCTTTCAGACAAGTTCATTAAAAAAGATTAATTCTATAAACTTATCATGTTAGAATTTCAATTTCTTTTTTGTTTAAAAAAACGAAAGAATGAAAACCTACCATCATGAATTTAAACATTATTTTTATTGGATAATGCCTCTTTTTTAACAAAACCAAGAAGGAGGAAGGGGGAAGAGTGAAACAACACTAAGATTTCATTAATTTAATATTATGCAAAAGCATGATAAATTAGTAAAATCCTACAAATAAATTATATTTTCAAAAACAACATTTTAAATGGTTTATGAAAGTTCATTTTGTATATTCTTTAAAAAAATTTAAAGATATACTTAGAATCATAATTATTTTCTCAACTACAACCTCCAAGAACACAATAGCATTTTGCTTAAAATGCAATACTTATAATATCTTTTGTCACATCACTTAATTCCTCTTTTATTATCACTGCTACCAAATAAAACCGAATCATCGGAAACTATTTCTCCATTAATTACAAAAATGCTGTGATCTGTAATTTTGAAGTTCTGTGATAGTTTTGTAGTGGAATTAGAAAAAAAGTATTTAAACAGTCTGAAGTTCTGCATCAATAAATTCTAATCAATAATTTCAAATCATTTTAAATATTACGTTTCTAATAATTCTTACCCTTTTCTCTGTTATCCTTTTATTCACATTGAGAACACTCACGTAAATGTGTACTTTACTGAAACTATTATTGCCAATGATATAAAATAGTGAAAATACAACAGTTGATAATAATAGTTTTGGTTGTTAAAAATTTAAATATTCTATATGATGAAATTTTTTCTATGAGCATATTAAACTAATTTACTGACAATTCAATAATATATTATCACCTAATACAGCGGTGTACAATCTGAGAGTCACGACCCCTCAAGGTATGGCAGAAAAATTGTTGGGGGTTGTGAAAAATTTCAGAAGTTCTCATGTTGGATAATAAATTTTTAATTGAAAAAACAAAAATCTAAACACTATTAAAACATATATGAAAACTGCTCAACTCAATATTGTGTGACTGACCACTTTTGTGTTTAAACATTTCCTTCTTTATATTCCAATCCCTTTTGTATAAACAGCACATCATAGCACATATATAGCTCTCATTTCTCTTGTTCACTTTCAGAGCACTTATTTTTTGTGCTAGTATCCTCCTAATATTGATACGTGGTAATACATCATTGAATGTACACATTTTCTAAAACAGCCATAAAAAGTTGTAATTGCTACAAATCAACAGATTTATTAAAAAGCAAGTATTATTATACATTTTTTTTGCTAATGTACAGTTTTTTCAAAGATCTTATATCAAATCATATAAACTGAAATATAATATAAAGATAAATATTTGTATGTAGTAAAACAATTGGTTCTAGTAAACTATTAACTGTGCAGCCTTTGGTGGTGCTGTTTCTAGTTAAAAACAGAGCGTTATAACATTACCGGGCCGCTAGATTGTTTTTATCTAATAGATCGTATTTTGACATACTGCTGTAATTTTTTTTTTTAATATTTAATATATTGTTGTTGTTTGTTTTGGACATAATTATTTTTTTGGCTTTCATTTGATAAATTTAAAACTATAAAGGAAACTTTGACCTTTTTTTTGGATCGCAAAAGTAGATAATTTTTGACATACGCCTTTATTTTTTTGGGGGGGGGGGGATTTCCATTCTATATCTACTGTTTCTTTTTTACAGATGTCTTTTATTTTTTTGTTTTGGATTTGATACATTTCAAAGTATAAGGGATAGTTTTAACTTTTTTTTGGAATATCTCAAATATACACAATTTGCTTTACATACGACTTTCTTTTTTTTTGTTGTTGTCATTTAAAATTAGAATCGACACTTTTTTTTTGAATTATGTTAAAAATGAGGGGGTTTGCTGTTGATTGATTTAGCAAAAAAAATTCAAACCTGTCCGACAAACTCCGCCTCAGATGTCCGTTTTTGCTTATAAACGAAAAGAATTGTTTGGTATTTTATCTTACATTTATAAATACGGGGTTTTTTTTTTGGGTGGCGTGTTTTGATTTTTTTGTGTTTTTTTTTAATAATAACAAATAAAACGGGGTTTTGATTTTTTTGTTTTTTTAAACAATAATAAATAAAATGGGACTTCTTTTTTCTCTTAGATTTATAAATACAGGTTTTTATTTTTGGCAGCGGGTTTTGATTTTTTTGCTTTTTTTAATAATAACAAATAAAACGTCAAAAACAAAAACCAAAAAGTCAATCGCGGTATTGTTTTTTTAATACAAAAAATATGTATGTTAACCGGTTTTGTTACATTCTGTAGGATTTATTTATTTATCTTTTTTAAGAGTCGTACAAGTTTGTTAAAGATTTTTTGTTTTCATAACAAATAAAACGTCCGGTATTTTTATTCTTTTTTAACAACAAAAATTAGCTCGGGTTCATTTTTAAAATCTACTTAACGTGCTGTTTATTGATTTAAAACAACAACAAAAAAAACCTCTTTTTGCTTCTAAATGGAACGAATAGGTATGTCAAAAGAAGAATTTTTTTTTTTTTTAAAAAAATCAATCAATCAAGAGATGTCCAACAAACTATGCCGCCCCTTTTTAACACTGTCATTCTGTGTGTTAATTACATGATTTACAGATAAAAATAATCGCAAACAAAACACAATTCTTTCCAGAAAATAAATTTATTAACCACATATGACTGAACTAAATCAACTGTAATGAATGGCAGGATGTTTTGGGCTTGCAAAAACGCAACTGCCGCACTTTCTCTGTTTGGGACGTCCCACAAATATAATAACGTGGTAGACATTTTGTTCTTCTTTTTCAACTCTCGTCCGAGTCATGACAGAAATGATATTTTTCCGCAAACAACTCCAATCGTCTGCCAGAGAGCTTGAGAAATTTTATTTTGTCTTTTTTGACCCCCAAAAAAGCCAAAATTAGCCCCCAAAATTTTTTTTTGACAAATATCAATAATATGCTGAAAATTACAAGTACACAAAAATCTTTCAGTTGGGAAATACAGAAAATCATAAACATCAACAAATAAACACTTGAAAAAGATGACAATGCTCACACTCTCATCTTAAATTCTAGCGACAATACAAATTCTGTCAATATGCATAGGAATTCAACCCGCAATGAAATCAACGGCAAACTATACAATCATAGTATTGTTAGTAGACATAGTGTTATTGAACGCGGATGAATTGGCCACGTATTATAACCACTACATACAATCTACTCGTATATTAGCCATAAGTTCGGCCGCGAAAGTGGTATAATTCTGTGTTTTTACACAGAAACAGCGCCACCAAAGGCTGCACAATTAATAGTTTACTGGAACCAAACAATTTTTATTATTACTATCCATATATGCTTGTAATAGGAGGGTAAAAACATATAATGGGTTGTAAAAGTTCAGTCTGATATAAGTGTCGCAAAAGTAAAGTTGCGCATCACAACTTATGTAAGAAAGGCATGAACAATATTAGGCACCTGCTACTTGGATGTAAATGCTTACAAGCAGAAAGAGTACAAATAATGAAGTTGTGGGAGAATAAATATAAACTAAGTGATTATACAGAAAGTGGGTTCTTGGTAGAGGGAACAGACATCCCAATTTTTCGTGATTTGTCCCCTATTTTTGATTAGATGCCCCAGTGTCCCCGAAATGTCTTTTCAGGACTATAGTATGTTCCGATTTCCAAATAATCGTAATTATTATTTGTCTTACATAAATAATTCATTGCAAAAATGATAGTTTCTTGGCCCTCTCTATCCATTTCAGACTCTACAGTAATATTATAAAAACTTCAGACAAATTCCAACACCAAAACAAAGATCGCTATTATGTTTTATGGCCAGGTTCTGCATCCAACCTCACCTTGGAGCATGCATAGTTAAATTTTTGTACGCTAAAATTTGAACTGCGCTTGCACCTGCTTTGATTGACAATGTGGTTTTCTAGTTCTTTGTTGATATTAATTTTTTTATAGTTATAAAATTAATAAGAATATTAATAATCCTAAACAATAGACAACATGCCAAAGAGGAAGTGTATTTACAACAATGAATATACACAGAAATGGAGTTTTATAAAAAAAGGACGCAATGCTGTAAAAATGATTGGTCGTTATGTTCTGATTTTTGATCGAACCAATCTGGTCCCCCTAGTTCTTGGTCATTATAACGGGCCTGGAAAAGATAAGGAGGATCTAGATTTAAAGGCAATGGAGTGGACAAAGATAATGTTGTGGAAATGTGATGGAGCAGGATAGAGAAAAACTTAAGGTGGGGAATGGAAAGGGAAAGGAAGCAGGTTAACAGGTTTTTCTGGATATAGTGACTGAGAAATTCCTGAATTCGATAAAAGACTAGCCATATCACATCACATTACCACTGACGTAATACATTATAAAATATTGAGAATTTTGCTCAATTGGACCACTCAATATTTACCAAAATATAAACGTTAAAAACAAATCTATTCCACATGAATTTTAATCATTTGCATGCTATGATAAAGTTTTATAATCAGCGGACAAATTTTATAAATGTGCACTCACTATATATATATACATAATCATATAAGAATTTTTTATAAATGCTAAAAAGAAAACTTTGACACTTAGTATTTAATAATTTTATTTAATCGCTTCAGTATAAGTTTTATAAATATACAATTTACTTATAATAAATCAAAACTAAATTTAAAAGACTGGGTTAATTAGGAGTTTATTATTATTATTATTTTTGTGAGGGGGAGAGCAACATCTAAAGCAAGTTTTTTTTTCTTTTTAATTATTTATATTAGAATTAATGAAAAGGCAGAAATTATATTTTCAAACAGGTTAATGTCATAAGAATAATAAAATAAACCGTCTCATAAATTAGAAAGGAGGAAAAAGTATACACAAAATTAACTGCATTCCTTTCATTCATACTAAATTTAATTTTCTTTTTAATTATTATATTTTTTAAAAAATGAAGATTAGTTATTACGGTTTAAATACCAAATTAATATTACAAATAATATGATTTCTAATGAATTCAACGAAAGCTTTTTAATGTTATTACAATATTGTTTTTGTTTAATTAGACATTCTTTTGTTTTTATAATTTACTTTTATTATTATTATTACATTATTATTATAATATTTTCTTGCGAAATGCAATTTCTCAACCTTGAAAGGTTTTATGTGCACACACATAATATTTGCATATAGACTCAAACAAAATATGATAACCCAGAAACTAAAGATTATCAAGTCATTATCTTTTTTTAACAGGCAAAACTCTCCATACAAGTAGTGCCACTCAGTGCCAACCAGAGTAATCAATGGAGGATGCCAGAAGGTTTTTTTTTGCATAAAATCCCTATTTAATGCTTACTCATCCAATATCCCCAGACTAGTTTCTGGTTTGTGGCCTTCTTCAGTGAGGAGCGTTGGATCTGAGAGCACTGCACCTAGATTTTAGGATCTAATGCAACCCTCCCTTTTATTTCTACTTAACTACAAAACTATGAGAATAAAATTGGAAAACAATATTTTCAATCTAAGCTCAATAGCTTATATAGTCATACGGGTCTGAACCTAGTTCAGTACCCATACATTTTGGTGTCTTTGGTTCTTTAACAACCATAGCCACCACTATCCTATTAAGCAATATTGGTGTTAAACAACTAAACATCACATGATCACTATTTCTTATGCTAGCACATTACTGTTATTAAAACAGGCAAAACTCTCCATTCAGTAGGGCCACTCAGTGCCAACCAGAGTAATCAATGGATGACAGGTATTGGATATTGAATGAGTAGGCATTAGATATGGATTTTATGCACAAGCCTTCTGACATCCATTGATTACTCTGGTTGGCACTGAGTGGCCCTACTGCATGGAGAGTTTTGCCTGTTTTAATAACAGTAATATGATAGCATAAGAAATAGTGATCATGTGATATTTAATGGTTTAACACCAATCCTGCCTAATAGGATAGTGGTGCCTATGGTTGTTAAAGAGCCAAAGACAGCAAAATGTATGGATACTGAACTGGATTCAGACCCATATGACTATTGAGCTTAGATTGAAAATATTATTGTGTTTTCAATTTTATTCTTATAGTTTTGTAGTTAAGTAGAGATAAAAGGTGACTGCTAGAGGGTTGCATTAAATCCTAAGATCTAGATGCAGTGTTCTCAGATTCAAAGTTCTTCACTGACGAAGGCCACAAGCCAGAAACTAGTCTGGGGATATTGAATGAGTAGGCATTAGATAGGGATTTTATGCACAAGCCTTCTAGCATCCATTGATTACTCTGGTTGGCACTGAGTAGCATTACTGTATTGAGAGTTTTACCTGTTTTAATAACAGTAATGTGCTAGCATAAGAAATAGTGATCACATGATCTTTTTTTAACTGTGGGAAATGAAATTTCAATCATTTTAATAAACATTCAGCATAAACTCAGTCAAGAACATCACATGTTCTCAAGACTGGCTCAGAAATTAGGGCAAAATTTAATCCATATATTTAAAATTATGAATACAAGTATAATGTATATACTTAAAGTTTAGATGTAATTAGAAGGGATTTGAACACAAACTTTCAAGCTCCCTAAAGTTATCTACTCTATCCTACTTATATAACTGATATACATGACCACATACACTTGTGGTAAATGATGATCTGGATCAACTAATGAGTACTGGTTCAGCACAAAATACATATAATGGAGATCATTTATCTCTCTCACATGTATTGTGGTTATGTGTATCAATTATATAGGGTAGAATGGATATCTAAAGGGAGCTTGAAAGTCTATATTCAAATCCCCTCTAATTATAAATAATCCACAAATTCATCATAAATCTTAATAGACTATGATTTTAGAACTTTCATCATAAAATAATGAAGCAATCAATTAAAAAGCAATCAATTACTGACATATATTACATTTATAAATATAAAATAGAAATATTTAAAAATATAGATCTAAATAAAAAAAAGTAATACTAATTAATATAAAATCTAAATTATGCCATTAATTATATAGAAAAAAGTCAATGAGAATAAACTCAAAGATTATGCAAATTTTCAAAATGTAAAGGGAGAAATAATTTTATATTTCAAAACGTTATAGACAAAAAAATTTACACACACATAAAAACCCCACATAAAAACAGGAAGGCAGTTTTATTAAAAGAACTTCTAATTGGCTCAAAAACATATTTTATTATACAATATATAAAATCTGTTAAATATTCTTTAACATAAATTAATTTGAGACCAAAAGTTCAAAATGTCACATAAAGTAAATTTATATGCAAGTTAAAAGACAAAATATAAATTTTAATTATTGCAATGTATTTAAGCTTAATGTTTATGTTTGCAGTGTTACCATGTTGTTATTTTTATAAAGTGTATATTATTTTAAAAACCATACTTTCAAGATAACTAAAATGATGAATAGCCTGAAATTAAAAATTTAAATTAAGTATAGTTTGGTTTACAATCAATTTTTTGTATTATCTTTTATAATAAACAATAAAAGTGAGAATAAAAATGATTCAATGAAAAACATTAAAACAATTATAAATAATATTAGAAAATTAAGGAATATTTATTAATGAGATAATAACAATAAGCTTAAAAAAATGAACATGCAAAATAATATAAAACATAACAAAGACATCAGATCTTGAAATGAGTATATAGAATTAAGTAAAATTTTGTTGGTGGAATAAATGAAATTAAAAAAATAAGATAATCTATGATGAAAATGACCATAATTAGAGACTAAAAGCATTAAAATTACTTTTGAAATCTCAATATAAAAAGGAATAAAAACTCAATCACTAGAAACTTATAAAATTTAAAATGCACTGATATGTATGCTAGATTTTAAAATCAGGATACTAGCATAAATTTACTACTGAAATTATATCTTTGTTATAAAAAATATAAAAGTTAAAGCACAAAAACCTCACAACCACTGATTCTATGAAAAGTTGACAATCTGCATTTAATTCCGATATGCTTAAGAAATTTAACGAAAAATAACTGGTTTATAAATAAATTAATCATGAGATGACAGAAACAATTTCTTTTAAAAAAATAATCATTAATTATTTCATGCAATAAAGACTTAACACGAATCTCAGAGGAGACTATAAAATGAATGACTATAATTGAAAAAAAAAAAAAACTTACCGAAAAAACAACAACACATAAGACAATAAATATGAAATATTTCAATAACATTAAGATATTTGATTTTGTATTTTATTGATTACAAGAAAACAATTCTTTGATCATTAAAGATTGTTTATTATTTCTAAAAAAAATACACCATCAATAAATAAATAAGAAGCATTAGCTGATTAACAATTTGACATTTTCACATCTTCCATCAATGAGTTTTTGAAAATGCTCAACCTTTACTACTGTATAAAATCTTTAGTTTATATTAAAACTCAGTTGAAGTTGATTTCTCTTTAATTTAATTTTTTAAATTAATAATATGCTAAAAAAACTCACATTTGATCTTTTTAAATCTTTAAAAACTGACTTCTAATTCAGAACAATATACTATATACCACATCAACTGAGTTAGAGTAAATACTATTACAGATGTTATATATTTTTATTACAAGTTTTTTTAAAAAATGTGACCAAACAAAAATAGATTTATAATAGATCTATCAAATTCCGCTTTAAAATCTGATATTTTCTTTATATTAACTATAATATTTGAAAAGATTTTAACACTATATTGATTCTTATGGATGATGACATAATAGACACTGTTGTTTTCTTTCATTATATTACAGTCAAGTTTATTAACTTTTATTTTTAAAAATAGAAGATAAATAAATAAATTGAAAGTTTACATGTGTATTTTTTTTTTGTTTTAAATAATAATCAAGCAACTAGTGTGTAAAAGTAATCAAAAATATTTTATAAACATGCAAAAAAATCATACTTTATTTACACCAAAATCTTTGTGTGTGAAAATGAGACCAGAAGGAAGTAAATATCCAGAAGACATTTTTTTCTATGAAAAACAATAGTGAAATTTCATGACTGTCCTTAACATACTAACCTCTTCAGATATTTTTTCAAACAAAAAAATCAACAAAAGCATTATGGGAAATTATGTTATAAAAAATTGGGGGTCATTATCAATAAATTCTAAATCAGCAAAAAACACAATTTTTCTGAAGTAATCAAACAATGTTGTCCAGAAAATCCACAAGTTAAACTGATAGAAAATATTAAAATTATCACTATTCTGATGAACTAGTCATTATATTTATTAATATAATACAAAACAAAAAGAAATTCACCAAAAAGATCAAAAATGATTTGAAACAAAAAATTTTAATAATGCATTTATTAAAATCTTGAAAGTTCATGTAAACAATGATAGCTGGAAATATAAAAGGCATAATCTATCTTGAACAATAGTCTAAAACTAATTAAGTAAGATCAGTAAATATTAAAATGTTTTTCTTTCAATTCTAGTTATAAGTGAAAAAAAGTATTTTCAATAAAACTAATTCATAAACTACAAACTATTCAATTAAATTATTTTAATCTGGATCACATAACTTCTGTAGATTTATATTTAATATGAGTAATATCTTTTTATTTATAAATGATTTCTATAAGCATGATGATCAATGAATGGATACCACATGGTAGATCTAAACTGACTTTTAAAGCAATCTCTTATTTACTCCCCCTTTTAAAAAATGAAATACCTTATACCCATTTTGCATCCACCCCTAATTCATATTATAGTTTTCACACCAATAGCTGGAAATTTTCTAACAACTTAATGGTTTGGATCAAATCAATTTGTTTGATTATTTACATGAATCTATAATAAATCAATAATTACATTTTAATAATCTCAATAATAAGCTAATCACTATAACTTTTTTATATATTGACAAAAGAATGTAAAGATGTCTATGGACTTAGCAAAAATAGAAGAATGGCACTCTCTCCAATGAGTTGTGAAAATTGCATCATTTCATGATTTTGAAAATCACCGTACTCATCAATCCATATTAGCATGGGATTTGTATCTTCTAGCTAAAATCAGCTAGACACAATTTACTATCTTATGGCTAACAAACAGAAAATTTTAAGTTTGGTTGTAACCTTCAAACATTTCAAGGTTCATCTAGTCCAATTACATTCCATGCCCATATTATAAAATCCTTCAAAATGTAGAGATCTAACCAAAAATCAATGATACTTGTTATTAAGTTATGACTAAAACATAATTATTAACCTAGTATTTGATCTATTTTGGCACATAAGTTGTTTTGTTTATAAAATTTTAGACTAGGCTGAACATTATAATGCCAATAGCTTGAACAAAATAATAGAAGTAAAAGGTTGCTATTACATGGTTATAAGGCAAAAACTATGACTGTACTTTTCAAACCAGTAAACCAAAATTTAGGTTTGAGATCTGATTGCCACTATTAATATTTATTACAATTAGCAAGATGACTCTTGAGTAAAACAAGAGATTACTGGTGTTAAATTCTGTCCAATATTAAAGTTACAAGTCATATATATCATCAGCTTACCAAAATGTCACTAAAGACACAGATTTTGAACTAGTATCAGATTTAAGCAGGCACATAAAAATGATGGTTTAGGTTAAAACTCTTAGAATAATAAACATTTAAAACCATTTGCTTAAATTTTATACTATGATTAAAGATGGTCACCAGAAACAGATAAAATGAAAAGTGTTTTCGATAAAGAATAATCTGTCACTACCATCTGATTAGTCATATAGAGATACATTTCATTAAACAAATAAACATAGCTGCTACCAGATTTTAATATCTTTATTAACCTCTAAAAAATATTAATCAAAAAAAGACTAATGAATTAAGTTGAATTATTTTAAAAGTCAATCTTGACTTTTATTAGTTTTAATTTTTTTCTCTCATGTGTCGGCCGGGAAGCGAACCCGCGACAACTGCTTGTAAGGCAGCTGTGCTGACCACTCGGCCACCAACACTAGACCAGTTTTAATTTTTGACCTAAACTTGTTCAGAATCATTATTATATTTCTGTTACTATCAAATATGCTTTTTAATAACACATATTTTAGCCAGGGATCAAATTTGGTCTCCAAATGAATATTTTTCTTGTTTGTTTACTTGATAGACACCATCAAAAATCAGGTGATTCAATTAGTGAATGGTTTAATTCATCTAGCATTGGAATTGTGTTACTGATCTCTATTTTCTTTTCAAAATTCATATACTTTTCACAGCTGTTTACATTTGCATAAACATCATGCTATACAAATTTTGCACCATATAATCTTTTTCTTCTACATCATTCACGATTTTCATTTTAATTTTTTTTTATACCTGTTTTTTTTTTTTATATATTTTAAATCATCAATTATGTTGCACAACTGACAAATTAAAAATGATAAAATAGAACTATATTGCTTATGTCAATTACCTTATTTATTGAATTACAATTTTAACAAATATTTTATTTTAAATGTGTGTACATTTAATTAATTACTGCCTTACTGTGTTGTGTATTGCTTGATTGTCTGAGTATTTATGATTGAAACAAAACAACTTAAAAAACATAATTTATACTAAAGCAAATAAATAGAAATTGCCCCAATACAATTTTATCAAAATTAATAAAGTTTCTGGAATATCAATCAGTTCAGACAAATCCTTATCCAATGTACATTTTATGGACATCACTTTCATATAAGATCTGTAAATGCAATATACAAACAATTAATTCATCATTTCATAAAATATGTTAATGATTTATGGAGTTAAATTCTTTTCCTTTCTAAAATAATACGCCTATATATTACAACGACTGACTTAAACATAAAAAAAAACAAAAAAAACACCTCCTAATCGATGACAAGCTATTTGGAAAGTTAATATTCATTGAATTACACCTGCAGGCATTGCATAAAATAAACAATTATTTAAAATCACATATAGGGTATATGAACACAGACTTTCACACGACCCACCACTCTCCATACTATCTCATATATCCTATATATTACATATATAGACACAGGTATATAATAAGCCTGTGTGTTTCAGTTATTAAAATCACATACTAAATTCTATAAATAAATAACAGTGCATTCGTTACTACATGATTTTATAATGGAATTTGCCGATGCTATATATGCAGATACATATACACACACATATATATAACATCAACGCTATTTTCGAAGCAATTTGTTTTGTTTTAAAAAAAGGTTTTGTTCAATAAAAAACAAAAAAGGGCATTAATTTAATTTAAATAAATGTTCTATATTAAAGTTTTACATTAGGAATCCTATTGACTATTAATCAGAATTCACTTTATAAAAGTTTAATATGTTAACAGTGTTGTGGAATGTTGGTGTAAATTATTGCTTTCTAAAAACCTATTTTCTCTTACATTTATTTTAATTCAATTAGATTTTCATACGCATAAATTCAAACTATATATATATGATGTATATTTAAAAACAGACACAATCAGTTAGTTTCCCTATATTTTAATAACTTTGATTATATTTTACATCTTTAAAGCATATATTTTATTAATTTCAATATTAATTAAGAAAAAAAAAAATAGATTTATTTTACAATTTAAATTTAAAGCAATTTGTATCAATACTGTGTAAATCAATATTATATATAGAGCCTGCAAAATTAAGTTCTTAACAAACTTTCAGAATATCCTCAATACCAGACCGGTTTCTGCATCTAGCGTTGTCAATGAGGTGTCACGATATTCATTAGATTAAAAATACTAGGACAAACCCAGCACTTTACCTAATGTATAACTATTGAGAAGAAAATCTGAAAATTTCAGACATTCATATGTCCATATGTCTAAAAATCCAGCTATCTCACTCAAATAGCCATATGGGACTAAACTAAGTTCAGATACACCATATATTAATAATTAGCTTTAGTAATATAAAATCGCCAAAGCCTTAATAGCAAAAAATAAAATGATAAAAAAAAAAATCAAGTCAGATGTCACATGACCTAATTTTAATAAAGCTCGTATTTACAAATGTTATATATAGAGCCTGCAAAACAAGCTCTTAACAAGCTTCAAGAATATCATCAACCCCAGACCGGTTTCTACATCTAGCATTGTCAGTGAGGTGCCAGGATATTCATTAGATTAAAAATACTAGGACAAGCCCAGCACTTTATCTAATGTATAACTACTGAAAAGAAAATCTAAAATTTTCAGACATCCATATGTCAAAAATCCAGCCATCTAACTCAAATAGCCATATGGGACTGAACTAAGTTCAGATACACCATAATTAATAGCTTTAGCAATATAAAATTGCCAAATGATAAAAAATCAAGTCAGATGTCACATGAGCCCTTCTCTAACCATAGTAAAAAGACACCTTTAAACATATGAAAATATCAATATAACCAGCATAATATGTATTTGGCCAATGGAAAAGCCATCATAATTAAGTGGTTGCTTTAACAAATTTCAATCATACATGGTATATTACTGTGGAACCACGAACTATGCAATATCAAACTACACAAAACAATGTAAATATAGTACTACAGCATTCCCCCCCCCCCACTAAATATCATATTTCAAACATGAATTTATGTACTGTAATCACATTTTGTTCACAATTTATGCACTATACCTATTCAGCTCTGTACTGTAGTCAAAAGCACTTTTTTTTCCCAAGAATTTTTTCCTTGAAAAAGTTTTATTCCAATACCATATTTTTTTTTAGACTTTAGAATTGAACCTGGCCTATGGAAAAGTCATTGTATTTTTTTTTAATAGATTGCTTTAACAAATTACTTCCTTTGCATAGAATGCTTTATAAAAAAATGATTAGTTTACTAACGGCAGAACAAATAATATTTTATTTTCTTTGAAAATTACACTCTCTAACAAAGAAATGTTTAACTTAAATATCATGTGATAGCATTATGAATATTTATAAATATTATATATAAGATATTAATACAATAGTATATTGAAAATAAATTTAAATGCTTATTTCTGTTATTTTTTATGATAATAGAAAAAAAATACTTTTACTACCTTCAGTAACCCTTTGCATATATAAATATTTATTTTAAGCTAAGACGTTTGAGCATCAACCGTGTCAGGCTAAGTACAATAGGTCCAATAAATAATTGAACACTTTGTTGGTTGGGAGATCATGCGACATGAGAGATCTTCATATTGAGCTTAAATTTAGAAACCTGTAGCTCCCAAAATTAACCTTAACACTGCATTAATCCATATTACTGTATTAATCAAAGCTTCAACCATGAAAAATTTAGTTATAGAATTCTCTGCTCCAACTACTAAGCTGCAACATGTTAAAATAATAATAATAAATAATTCTTTGATTAAAAAACTAATAATGAAATACATCAATTATTTATGAGGTTATGGTAGATTATTAGAATAGTATAAATCTATTAGAAATGATAACAAATTAATAAAAGGATTAAAAGAAAGGATTATTTATTCCATTTAAATATAAATTGCTACAGAATTTATTATTTAATTGAACACAATCACATTTGTAAATAAAATTGCAAAAAAAAAAAAAAAAATTGTAATAAAAAAAAGTAATTATTTTAATAATAAAAAACGTTTTCATTAAGATTCTATAGATACTTTATTAAAATTCAATAAAGCTTTTAATAATAAAAGTTCAATATATTGAAGATGAATATCCCCATCAAATTGATAGTGAAAACGAAGGAGCAGCAGACATTGCTTAACATGCACTTCATTACATGTAAGTTCAAAATTGATGTAACGTCTACATGGGTATGACTACAATGTCAAATCCAATAAGAGCTTTGATCATTACATCGTTGGTTTTTCAGTGGAATGGATGGTTGAATAGTTGGAAAGATGAAAGGATTGAAGCCTGCACATTAAAGTTTGAGGAATTGCATAACATCACCACTGATTGTATATACATGTGGGAAATTATGATCTGGATCAACTGGTGTGCTGGTTCTGCATAAAATAAGTATAGTGGGGATTATGTATCCCTTTCACATGTATGTGGTCATGTGTATACACTGCTTGAGATAGAGTGGAGAATAAATAAACTGAAAAATCCTGAATTCAAATCCCTCGAATTACATTATGGCACCATAAGCACTAAAGCCATTGTATTTTTATTCTGCTCCGCTTCTTTATTGCTGCATGTTTAAAAGTTTTTCAGCTTATTGTTCTTTCTACTATTATCTGCTTAAGCTAAATTAAAAACAATATATAAAGATACATTTTATACTTTAAATATTATAAGATATAATAGGCATTCTATCAAAAAACAATCATGATTGGGAATCGAGTTACTGACACCAAGACTATAAATCAGAAGAAAAAAAAATCAGCCAGTATAATCATCAGCCAGAATAAAAGATAAAAATGATTCTGATAGATGTGCAAAATGTAATTATTAACATTTGGCTAATATCAACATAAGGCAACTCAGAATCAGGCTTCAAATATTCTAGAAGGAACTTGATCTTTAATTCATTATGCCTGACACTGCCAATCAAAAAATGGTTATTTCTGAATTCCAGTGCTAACATTAGAAGGGCATGCTCAATACAGTGAGATGCCCAGAAGTAAATGAGAGAAAAATTTAATTTTTGTCTTTAATATAATTATCACTAAATAAGTTGATATCAGTACTTTTTAAAGAAAGTTCCGTAAAACAAAACTGAAATCATTAAAAAAAAATAATTGTAAGACTAAATGACCATAAATCAGATCTATTTTCAGAACCACTCTTTTCAAAGCTTTAAAAAAAAATTTTAAATAAAAAATACAAAATTGAAGTTTCACTTTATTAATAATCAACCAGTCAACTAATTTATAGCATTCTTGAATTGCATTCCATACTCTCATATTCTCCATAATCTCATAAGCTATTGAATTAGTGAAAAAAATACAAGTTAAACATTTCTTACTATATACATATATAAATATAGGTTAAAAGTAATATTTTTCATGGATAGTTAGTAATTGAATAGAAATTGTGCATAATTAAAAAAAAAAGGCCAACAATTGAAGTTTCCAGGAAACTATAATTAAATATCAGCTACCAAGCTAGCCATGTGATCATAGCTTATTGTTTCAAGATAAAGGACAAATCAATTTTATCTTAGGTGAAAAAGTGTTATACTTGCATTGACCTTTGTCAATTATTTTTTGTGTGCTGGAGTTTTGAAGAGAAATTTCTTCTCTTTAAATCCCAGAGAACAAATAAATTTCCACTCACTTATTGAATAGAAGATTTATTCTAAGAAATATATAAGGTTTGTTTTAAAAATGTATATTTCTTAAAATAAACCTTCCCAACATCAACCTGAGCTACTGATTTAAATGTCTGAATCTCCTCAGTGAAATGATAATCCAACTTTGCATTTACATATCATGATTCCATACAGGTTGGTTTTGAAACTTGAATGTACATAAGATATTCTAAGATGTTTCTCAAGATAAAAAGGTTTAATACAATATCATGACATTTAAAGAAAATGTTAAGCTCTTGCTTTGGTGAGAAATTCAGATTTTAAACTTCTATTCCATCTGATGAATGAAAAGTTTATCCAAGAAATATAGAAATATATATATATATTGTAAAAGGGAGTTCAGTAGATTAAAAAAATATTGTGCTCAATGATTAGAAATTTTAGATAGTGTAACCGCCCCCTCGACGGCTTCCGAGCCGAAAGCCCAGTAAAGCCACGTCCTTTATGTCTGGACGCTTTTGCCGTATTCCTACGGTGACATTCTCGTGTTTTGGTTGATGGTTCACTTCTATGAACCTGCTGTGTTCTTGCGTCTGGGGGATTACCTAATGTTCTGTGAAGATAATTTTAAACACATATACACGTACGCTTTATTTATTTTATACGTAAATTCGGATTGAATCCAAGTAGTAGGCGCCAGGAGAACTTTTATAAGAGTCCGCCATGTATGTGCATAAGCTCACTCAACTATATCACAAAACATGCCCGTGCATCACTCCAGTTGGAAGCAAGAAACGAACACAGCCAATATCACCTTTCAAATTACATCGTATATGTGATCTTTCAATCACGATCAATCAGACTTATCATATGAGGGCCCACCCTATATCCCACAGAATAAATTAATCAAAACTTAATATTAATCTAAGAGAGCATAATAAACATAAATATAATCAAACCCCAACACCAAAAATATCAAATGCATTCATTCATATACAAACAAATTTGATCGCTCCAGCACTCATTCCCTATTATATAAATTTATGTTGAAATTCCATGTAACACTATTCCGTTACAATAGTGATATATTTTATTGCTAAAAAACTAGGTAATCCCTATTAAAGTCTTGTGAGCTCCTTACTATTAAATATGGAAAATAGTAAGCAAGACTTCTTGTAGTGACTATATATGTACTAGTCTTGTTAACCTCATTGAAGTCTGAGGTAATATTTTAAAACCATTTGCAAATTCTAGCTTAAATTTGTAGGAATATTTCTGAAAGTTTGAAATATTGTTATTCTTAATGAGTGTTTGTCTACATAATTTTGCATCACCATATATTTTACATCTAACAAATTGATGATCTCTTCCAGTGTTAAATCTATTAAGTATATTACAATCTTGAAGGATATATTTTTGGCTAGACAAAATATTATTAAACATTGCTGAACCTTCATTTGAGTGTTTCCTATCCATTTCTGCCTTGGATTTTTTTTTTTTTTTTAATAATATATAGATTTTCTTTTTACATAAATTTCACAAGCCCATTACATATTTCATGTTTGGCCACTACATTTTCATCTTTCAATTGTTTTCCAATTCTAGCATTAAAATATCATATGGCAATTTCAAAATGTTCTTTACTTTGATGAAAACATTCTATACATTTAAACAAAGATTGTCTACTTCTTTACAAGAATGAGAATTTTATCAGGGCATAAACTTGAATTATGTGCAATTGGCATCTTCTTTTAAGTTGAATACCTAATCTTGATTCTCTATATAATAAATCAATCTAAGTGATGCTATCTTTTTACTTTTTATGTATGATGAATCCAATTCATTAGTGCTTATAATACTTTTGCCATTACATTAAAATATATGTCCACCTTTTAATGAATTGATTTAATATTAGACAGTTCTGTTTCAATTCATGCAATCTTCCTTCACTGTAAAATTTTCTACGATTGTAAACACATACATAAAAAATCATTGAATGGCAATCTAGTCTACAGTCAGTGGATTCTTGGCGCCATCTACCTTCAGTCACCTATCTGACAACTTTGTAGCTTCTTGAGAATAAAGAACATAACTTAGTTTTCTCTGACACGAGAGTAAATTTAAAAAAGTAAAAAATATTTGCATAACTCATCTGCCTTTAAGAAAATCCAACTTGTGCTTTAGTTAAGAATTATCAAGCAATTAAGGACATTGGTCTTTCTTAGTGTTAAACTTAAAAGAGATAAAAGTTAGAAACTAGTCACACAGACTAATATTGGCAATCCATCTATAGATTTATTATTATATGCTGTTTAATCGCATTGTAATAAATGCTGAAATAACAAAAAATTGGCTTACTTCGTTTCTTTAAGGCTCAAAAAGAAACCAAAGAGACTCCTTTTAGTTAACGATAAATTCCTTTCTAAAGGCATACCTATTATTACAAATGGATAATTTGACTAAATGAAAATTGAACTATAAGAAGCATTTTATTTGTCTTGCATTGGTGGTCTAGAGGTCAGCGCGACTGCCTTGCACTTGCAGGCAGTTGCCCGGATTGCGGGTTCGCGTCCCGGCCAATGCTATGACACTTAAAAAAAAGAAAGAAAAGAAGCATTTTATTTATTATTACCAAGCAGGTAATACTTTTTTTTTAAAATGATTCTATTTAAAACTTTTTTGAATAAATGGTTTTTATGTCTATTCTTAAAATAATAAAACATTTGTATAACAAAACATTTGTGCATGTTAAATATCTAAATCAAATTACATTATCAAGAATACCCTATTAAATTAACAGCTATTGTGATTTTTTTTTCTTCTAAAATCTTTAATTAGCATGGTAACATTTTCTAATTTTGATTTGATAATTATTACAGTTTAAATGCTGCTAATTATTTCTAAAATAGAAAGAAGCTAAATATATAGTTGACAAGTGGATTTCTCATTTTTAATTATAATGCAAGTTAATGCTCTTGAATATAAATAATAAAGAACTATATCAAAATATTTAGGGTGTGTGTATTAAAATCAGTCAACACTTAGACAATTCCAATATCAATAATAATCAACAATCTCAACCTGTTGTCATGGCAACCTCCTTTAAACAATGCTATTTTTATTATATGGTAAAGCATATTTTATAACTAATAATTTAAACATTGATCTACTTTCAAGATATTTTTAATATGTAATATATATATAATTAAATTGCTGATAAAATTACATCTGACTTTTGTTCTGATTAAAAAACTATTTTAAAAGCAAAGTTTTCATATTAATTTTTCTGTAATTATATTAAACTGATATAAAATTGTTAAACAAAATTAATAAAAATTATTTATTTAAATTAAATTCTAATACTTTTGCGATGTTTTTATTTTTTAAAAACTACTTCAGAATAATCTGCAAACCTCATATTAGGTAAGAATATATAGCTGAACATATATACTGAAGTTGCTTCATCAACTATCTCAGTATTGCTATTTCAGTTCCATATTATTAAAAAAAAATTTTTAAATATAAATTTGAATCTTATAAATATATATTTTGGTAGATAGTTTAACATGCCAGTTTATTAAAAAGTAAAATAATAATATAATAAACAAATAATGAAAGAACAAAACAAGTGCTATATTATTCAGTTACGAAGTAAGGGATGGTTGTTAAAATAATAAAGTATAATTTTTATGTCGACTACATATAGATAAACTGATCAAGAGAACTATGGGAGTATATATGTGCATGCAAGAATAAATTTAAACAAACATACAACACCCATCAACATAAAATGTGTTAATATTATTAATACATTAACCTTGGCAATAAAAAAATAAGTAAATAAAACTAAGTCATTCTGCTTTATTACTAATTATTTTAAAAGAAAAATATTAGTGTGTAAAATTTTATTTTGTTTATTATAATTAGTTTATTTAAAGAATGCTAGTTTGAGTGGGGCAATATTTAAAGATTTTCTTGAATAAAATAGACTGGTAATGACAATGCAGGAAATATGGAAAAGAAACAATCTAAGTCTATGAACAGATTGATATAATTGTGAAAAAGTTGATCTACAAAAATTATAAGAAAACAAAAACTTTAATGTAGTTATTATTTTGGAACTTATGGATAAAAGGATGTGCTATGTAAAAGGAAAAAAAGATAAGTTTACTTCTGCTCTTAACCTGATTTGCATAAGTAAAGTGATGATTAGCGTTCTTGCTTTCCCCATTGTTACAAAAAATTGCTCGTTCATTTCAGAAGACTGTCATTCTGCTGTTTTAAAATGTTGTATTAACGTTATTGTAAGTGGTAATGACCTCTGCTTTTTTTTAAATAATTTTTCCCTTAATGCTTTTATTGAAATTTTATTTGAAAAAAATCTGAAGAGATCAGAATGTTATGGAGAGTCCACTTAGGTCTAAGAGATACTATATTGTTTGACACAGAAGAAAATGCTTTTTGGGCAATTACTTAATTCTGGTCAAGTTTTTACATAAAGATTTTGGTATAAACAAAATATGATTATGTGCCTGTTAATAAAATGTTTTTGATTATTTTTGCACATTAATTAATTAAGGAAATATACATGTAAACTTTTAATTTATTCATTTATCTTTTAAATATTAATACTTGTTAAGTGCAATGAAAGCACGTAATATTTATATGCGGTTATAACCTTAGTATATGCACCTTGTGCGCTTAATTTTATTAAAAGAGAGACCTTTACAAATCCTAATCGGCCACTCTTATCTTCAACCTACTTTTCTAATTATATAGGAAAATCTAAAGCATTTTGATTTGGAAGCGTGAAGCTAATAAATTCTTCACTGATTAAGTCCACTATTTCAGTTACACATTAACATTCACAAAATCTTTCAATTTACGAGTCAATATTGATATTTCTAAATTTAAGATCTGAATATTGACTGCTTGTAAATCGAAAGATTTTATGAACATTAATGTGTGACAGAAATAGTGGACTTAATCAGTGAAAAATTTATTACCTTCACACTCCCAAATCAAAGTGCTGTAGATTTGCCTATATAATTAAAAAAAAAATAGGTTGAAGAGTGGCCACTTTTATCTTTATAAAGTTGAATCTTGCATTAAGATTTGTAGAGGTCTCTCTTATAACATCCATTATCTTTTATTTTTAGAAATAAAAAATAATTTTGACAATATAATAAAAGAAAAGGACACAATCTATTACATCATTATACCCCCACAAGGTGTCAAAAACATTCCAATATTGCAATTGTTATTAAAAATATCAGATTTTAAAGAGTAACTCTGTCTTCAATCATTCACATTAAAAAAAATAGTTCCTTTTTTGAGTGTTCACACTAATTTACTTAATGACATATGTGGTACATTGTTTGGTTTTTTAAGTCAGTTTTTAAATATTTAAAAATGTAAAATGTGAGTTTTTAGAATATTATTTGTTTATAAAATGAAATTAAAGAGAAATGAAATACAACTTATTAAATTTTAGCATAAAATAAAGATTTTATACAGTAATGAAGGTTGAGCATTTTCAAAAACCTTCATTAGATGGAACAAAAGAAAATGTAAAATTGTTATTTGGTTAATGATTAATGAAATAATTGATTAGCTTAAGTTTATGCTCCCTCTCTCCCATATTATAGTTCATTTAACCCTTTCTTGGTGTTGTGTAGACTTAAATATTTAGCATTTTCTGGCACTTTTGTCTCACACATCAACGTAAAATGTGATAAAATGATTATTACTTAGCAGCAAATAATAAATTTTAAATGTTCACATTTTGTTTTTTCTGTAAATATTAAAAGAATGAGATCACAATCAAAACAAAGACTTTACATGTCATCATTTCTAGAAAGATTATTTTCAGTTTATAAAATCAACAAAATATTTCTTAATTCTTATTATTTTTAAGCATTGAAATGAATAATTATTTATTTCTCTTATATCTAATGAATTATGCTTTAAAAGTTTAAATTTTTTGAATATTTATTGCAAAATTGTGATATTTTCTTACTCGTAAATATAAAGTACATCAAAGCTAGTCTTTTAAATTGCTTCAGGCCATATTTATGTTAGCTGCTAATATAACATTATATTTTTGAAAATAAAGTATTTCAAGTCAAAATAAGTTATTAATAATTTATATTTCTTGATATCTAATAAATATAGTGTAAATTATTAAAAAAAAATCTAAAACCGTAATAAATTTGCAAATAAACACATTTTTGAGTCATTGGAACTACAATGTCGTAAAACGCCAAACGCTTTACAGCATTGTCAACAGACAATGGCTGAACATGTCAGGGTGGGGCTTATGTCTATTGTTAGAGCAGAAAATTTTAATTTCCCACCTTCTACACAATATTTTTTAGCAAAACTTTTATATAATAAATTATACCACTTTACACACATTTTAACATATAATACTTATGGAAATGGCCAAAACACGCAAAACTGTGGAATACAACTATGAAAGGTTAATTATGATTCTACTATGGAAGCAAATGATGAAATATTAGGATATACTAATCCAAATAATATACTTGTCATCAAATAATAACATTAGGAGCTTCACTATTGGATCAAAAAGAGGGCCTGAAGAAAATAAAACATTATACTTGGTAGAACTATTAAGCAATTTCAAACTAAAGTTTCAAATGGTAATATAGGTTTATTATTATGAGGTTTTATTTCAAAGTATTGATGATGGAAAAGTTAAAGTATTCTATAAAAAACAATTATGTTTAATAGTTATTAACCTTTAATTTTTTAACAAAAAAATATTGATAGGAAAATGTTTTCAATGATTATCAATACACACATTTTAATATCTATACATCTGTCAAAACAAATAGTAAAAAATAAATATGCACATTCATAATTTTGTAATTTCATATTGTTTGTAGTCAATTAAAATAAGCATAAATAAATATACGCTTAGAAATGTCAATTTTTGAATTACATTCCCAACAGACTATTGTGTGCAGCTGTGCAGATATTTTTACTTTATACAGATTGGTAAATATATATATATTCACCTCTGTAATTTATAAGAGATTTTGTGATTATTAATGTTAGCCTGAGATAACATTTCTGCTCAGGTTCATGATTGTATTATTTAACCAAACAATATAAATTTTAGATGTTAACAAAGTGCACAGAATGTCAATAATTAGTATGCATGGTTAAAATAATGTAGCTATTGTTTTGCAAATATTTAAAGATTATTTTACATGTGTGTAATCTATAGTTGGGATCATAGATTTATTTCTAGTTTATCTAAATTATTTGTAATGATACTTATTAATCCATTTATAGTCAATTTTATGATTTGTGAAAAAAATGAGAGCGTAGAATATTGTATACACGAGGTACTTATGTATTAAGTTAATTAATGTTTCATTGTTAATTTAATTTTTGTATTATATATTATTCATATATATTCTGGAATAAAAATGTATATTATGAATTACCAGACTGGTCTTTGATCTCAATTTCATTTATACATTTTATTATTATTTTAAATCCAATGCTTATCTGTCAATGACCATTGATGAGTTTATAACAATAGTTCATCATGTTTTCTGCACTATCATCAACATAACATATAACATTTGTCTCATAATTTACAAATACTAGTGTGTTGACTGTAAGGTTAATGTAACCACATAGGGAGATAATAAAATTAATAACTTTAATAAAATGCATTAATCTTTACTTTGTTCTTTCTATTTTTTTTTATTGCAGTCATAACTGGTATTACATAGATACTACAAATAAAATAATTAATATCTTAGTCATACATATTTTATGTTTACATTATGTGTGATATTTAAGATGGAATAATATACAAATTATATATTTCTGACACAATATTATGAATATTGACAGTAACTCCATTAGTTCAATAACATTATTGAAATCAACTTAAAAAAAATTTTTTTTTAAGAACATAATTTTCTTTTCCAATTTTAGCATAACTCTAAAAATAGCATTGCCAAGGGTTACCAAAATGGCGACTATCGCATCACAACCAAATTTAAAATCAAATAAAAACATTCATTAAATAAGTTAAATTATCAATCCCACATGACATAGAGATACCTCATAATAAAATAAATAAATCATTTATAACATAGCGATAATTTTGGTGAATTGTATTCAGTTTAAAATACATACAGACAAACTTTTACCTCCACAAATATTAAATGTGCCTGTATTTTTTTATGTGCATAACTATGATATAAAGCCGTTTTCCAGAAAGTAAGAATATATTTAAGAAAAGCCATAGAAATAACAAATAAGCATATAAAATATGAGAACTGTTAATTTAGAAATTTAAATCTTATTGATTTTAGTAAAATTAGTAATAATTTATCATTCAGTGTAAAAATAAATACAAATAAATTTATATTTGTTGGGATACTAATTTTATTTGAAATAATTCCTTTCTATATATTGTTTAATATGGCTGATTTTACTGCTTCTAATACAACCTAAACGCCAATATCAACTGGATGAAAGCCATTGTCAAGCCGATCAAGTAAAATTTTTGTGTAAAAAGCACAAATGAGTGGGAAAAAGAAGATCAAATCCATATCACTTTTCCACCACGTGCTCAATCCTATATAAACAAGTGTCGATAAAGTACAATGCCTCAAAAACTCCTTGGTTTCCCACTTCATCATTGCTTGCTAAATTCTACTTGCTCCAATATCTTGTCGATTTCTTTTGTTTACCTCCCCTTTGTCCTTCCTAGTCTACCAACTATTTCTTCTGACTTTCTGACAATTCACATGCTTCCAGTTCCCTCAACATGGACACTTGGCATCTAAAGAAATGAATGCAAGACTCTTCCTCCTCTTCATAAAACTTCTGACCTATAATCTGGGCTTCAATTGTAACAGGGCTGGGATTAAACCCCGTTCAAAGGGATGTTGTGTTCACACACACATGTATAGGTATTAGTACTAACTATATACTGTTTAAAACGAGTATAAGGGTGAGGGTTGTGCTCATTTATATTAATGAAACATGTGTGTATATATTATTGTATAGGCAAGCGAAAGAAAGAAATTATTTAGAAAGCATATATTATATGTGTTATTTTAATGTCTAAATGCCATACTTTAATTTTGATAAAAAAAAAAAAAAATAAGCAAATGAAGAAAATTATGTTAATGGTAATAAAAATAAAAGAGAAACTAAACAGATTATTATCTGCGAGTGCTTTTAATAAAGTCATTGTTCTAAGTTATTTTTGAAAGGTGTTCAACAAAATTTTTGCTTAGACAGAAGAGAAAAAGTGCTAAAAGTTTTTTTTTTGAAGAGAAGCCAGACCACGTATACCACATGCTAGGATACAAAAAAAAAAAAAAAATAGCTAATATCAGAAGACATTTTTAAATTTGGATTTTAAGTTTAAAATTGCTATACTGTTGTGTTCATGTTATAGATTTCTTGCATCAGAAGTTTTAAAGACTAGTTTGAACCAAAAAAAAAATATATTCGCTGGCTAGAGATGAATATGCTGGGATAAAGATTTAAACGTGCTGGGCTTTATACCCACCGGTCCTATGAAGTAGCTGAAACTTCTAAAAGATCAAACTATTGCCAGAACATGAAAAGCAACGACTGGCCATCTGTGTCTTTCCCTGCCTATATCCGAAATAATGATTGAACCAGTGGAGCTTTGAGAAACAAATTGTGACAAGATATCCACACTGAATCATTTCCATGGTCAGTGGTCTAAATAAATTCATTCTCATTATGAATCTGCATAAACTACCTTTCCCAGGGAACTCAAGTTAATGTTTTATTTTTCAAAATTTTCCAGTGACATTTATAGAATTTAGTGCAATTTTATTTCAATCAGCTCTCCTGCCTTCAGAAAAATTACATGATATTTGAAATGATTAGACATTATTTTATTATTAATATTTTGTTTGTTTGTCTGTACAAATTTATGTATATATGCGAATATTTTATTAAATATCTGATCACATTGAAATAGTCTCTTTCCATTATTTCATATATGTTTTATTGAATATTTGAGCACATTTAGATATTCCTTTTTTGTAGTTCATTTCATGTATTATGATTTTGTTAAAAATATATGCATATGATAGTCATTTCATTAGTTAAGTAATTGGATTCTTACTGCCTTACTCATATATATATTTTCCATGGTCTCAGTACCTGCCCTGAGTGAGCTATCCAGCGACCAGGCATTTCTGAAGTATCAATGATTACTTTTCTCATCCCTTCCAGCATAATTCCTATTAGCGCATAGGTTTGGCGCTTGGAGTCAGAATAGGTTGATGTCCATAAATATGCTGGATGGGAAATAATATTTGGGTCAGAGTTCTTAATAACAACAAAAGTTATATTCTTTAATATATTAAAGACATGATTCATAATCTAGCATTAGTTTAAAATAGTTCAGTAATTAATGAGAAAAGGTCAAATCCATTACAATGGCACATCATATTGGGTGCCAATTGTATAGGTTGAGTCACTTTCCCTATCTGCCATAGCAGGGCACCACTAGGCTATTAGAACCTACAAAATTTATATAGTAGGCAGTTACATATGGGTAAGATTTAACTTTTTATTGACTGATAGCCCTAGCTACTAACTCATGGAGGAGCTGAGTTTGATAAGATAACATTCCAACTTATTTTTAGTCATATATTTCAAAGTATTATTAATAAAGATAAAATAATAAATTACTGCCAGTACTAGTAAAACAAACATTTATTATGCACATAATCAAAGTAAGACATATTCAAGGATTAGATTATTTAATCTTATTGAATAGATTTAAATCATATTTATCTTAATATGCACAGATGGAAATTTTTATACCATTTAATATTTTATGTTAAGCACAGATAGACTACATAGAATACACACTTAAGAGGCTTTCAAATCATTTAACTTCGGCCTAAAAAAGTTCGCAGTTAAACCAACACTAGCTTCCTGATATACAGACATAACCAATGCAACAAGATGTTACCATAAAACCATGCTGACAAAATGTGCATCTGTGGCACATTATTAAAAAAGTGATCTTCATCCAGTATAGGAATGTGCATTTCTCCAGCGAAGGAATCATATAAAAAATACCGAGAACACAAAATACTCCAAATAAAGAGAAAACAGTTTTGCTGACTTATCCATAGAGTGTAAGGAATCAAATGGCATAGAAAGTATTTCTATCAGCAATAACAACAGGATGGTTACACTTTTGGGCCATACATTCAGTTGGGTACTAGGCCCTGTATGCTAACACATTTCAGATTATAATGACATAACAACCATATATCCCTCCGCTAGCACAAATTCAACTATGAAACAGATAGGCCAAAATTAACCCACTTAAACTAACATAATCTTATGAATCTATGCAGCCGTCTACACTTATTTTAAATGAGGAAGAGGAGAAGGAATAGTAGTAGTAGCAGTATCAGCAGCAAAAATATTAAAAGAAAATAGAATAAATAATTTAGCTTTCTGCTTAATCAGATAAGAGACCTTAAGGGTTAGGTATCCTTTAGGTTTAAGTATTTGAAAAGTTCTTATTTTAGATTCTTAGAGTTCATATTTCAATTAAGATAAACAAAAGTTTGTACTTTCTGTGGCTGTAGATTTCTTTGAAGTCCATCTTGGAAGTCCATGATGCATTGCACAATTCCAACCAAAGTCCATTTAATATTAATATTGTTTACCGGAAGGCCAGTCCATTGTTTGCTACTTTTAGGAAATCATAATGTTAGAATTCACCTCAGCTGGTGCAAATACGGAAACTAATTTATTGTGTGACCCTTACATTTTTGAGGTCTGCAATACATGTAAATATGCTTAAATTACGTAATCACAAGAGGAATACAAATCCCAGAACAAAACCTCACTTCCATTTTATATCATTTTGAATTCCTTATTATCAAATTCCAGGATCGATTTTGCATGACTTCACTGTTGATCTTATTGGTAATGATGATTTTCTTTGTGGAATGTTCATTCTCATCACTTAATGGGCAGTTCATTTTGGAGCGGAAACATCAGATTTTATTACTAGGAATTTTTTAAAATTGATCTCTTATCTGACTGACTGGTTAAATGCTCTCAAGGGCTCGTTTGCTTTACATTTATTACATTTTAACCCCACTCATCTTCTCATAAATTTAATTTTTTTAATTTTTTTCGTTTTTTTTTTTTTCTTTTTTTTAGAAAAAAAAAAAAATAACCCAAAAAAAAAAATTTTTTTTATTTTTTTTTAATTTTTTCTTCCAAAAAAAAACAATAATGAGGGAAAAACAAAAAAACCAAAAAAAAAAAAAAAAAAATTTTATTTTAATATTTTTAAATATTTTAATAAAATATTTTTTAAAAAAAAAAAATTATTAAAAATAAAAAAAAAATTTAATAAAAATAAAAAATTTTTAAAATTAATATTAAAAAAAATTTTTTTTTTTAAAAAAAATTTTTTTTTTAAATTAAAATTTTTTTTTTTATATTTTTTTTTTTTAAAAAAAAAAAAATATTTTTTTTAAAATTTTCTCTCCTCACCCTAAAAAAAAATAATTAAATATTTTTTATAAGTTGAAATTTTAATTTAAATTAAAATTTTTTTTTTGTGGTGCAATAAAAAATTTTTTTTTTCTACCCCAAAAAACGGTTTAGGGTTTAGAACAATCATTTCCATTCTACTAAGATTTAAACATAATTTTGAATAGAAACTAATTAACATTTTTATTATTTTCCATTACATTACTTTTAAAAAAATACTAATCTTTTATCTTTATATTTTTACTTTAACTTACTTTTAAATAATTATTTAATAGTTACCATCTGTGCAATTATATATATATTGGTTTAAATAACTTTATTAATTTTCTTTTTTAAATTTCTATTTGAATGATTTAATTTATCAATATTTCTTTTATTATTTGACAATGATGTAACAGCGTAAATGCATACTGTTACAATATATATATATATATTCCTACATTTCAAAAATTAAATTAATTAAATTTTCTTCAAACCAATCATTAGCTGAATATTTTATATATATCAAAATAAAAATATTATACAAAAGTACACACTGTGTTTTTTCTTTCCTCTTTCCCAAATATAATGTTCAAACTTTTAAAGTTTTTATTTTGCAAATTTGTAAACACATAGTGATGATTATTAAAACATGACCTAGATTACTGTTATCACTCTAATAGTTATGTGTAATTTTGATTATATATAGGGCTATATGCAAGTACAATATCAAGTTAATATCAATAACCTGATGTATGATCATACCAAGATGACTTAACCTAATTATCGATTGACACAAATTATTTTGTCTTTTGACCAACTCGCCCCCTGGTGATTTTTTTCATAAGTATTATATGTTAAAATACGCATAAAATGATATATTTTATTATAATAATTTTTTTGCCAAAAATTTTGCACTAAAAAGTGGGAAATTCAAAATCCCCACTCTTCCAATAGACATAAGCCTTGCTCCGACATGTTCAGCCATGGTCTATTGCCATGACTGTAAAACGTTCGGCATTTTATGACATTGTAGTTTCCAATGATGTAAAAATGTGTTTATTTACAAATTTATTACAGTTTTAAAAGTTTTTTAAAAATAATTTAGCTTATATTTATTAGATATCAAGAAATATAAATTATTAATAACTTATTTTAACTTACAATACTTTATTTTCAAAAAATAACGTTAAATTAGAACTAACTTAAATATGGCCTGAAGAAATTTACAAAACTAGCTTTGACGTAAACAATCTACTTTATGTTTACGAGTAAGAAAATATCAGAATTTTGCAATAAATATTCAAAAAATTTAAACTTTTAAAGCATAATTCGTTAAATGTAAGAGAAATAAATAATTATTCATTTGGATATTTAAAAATAATAAGAATTTTAAAAAATATTTTGTTGATTTTATAAACTGAAAATAATCTTTCTAGAAATGATGATGTGTAAAGTCTTTGTTTTGATTGCGATCTCATTTTTTTACTATTTACAGAAACAAAATGTGAACATTTAAAATTTATTTCAGTAGTAAACAAAAATATCTATCGAATGAAGTCAAATTTATTTTCTAATAAGTAATAATGATTTTATCATATATTGTATGATTTGTGAGACAAAGAAAAATATAAAAAAATCCTAAAATGTGAATGCATGTTTGAAAGGTTAAAGATGTTTCTAATATTAATAGTTTTGGTACTACATTCTTCATTAAACAATTTTTACAATGTCTCTGATCTTTTACAGATATGTATATTAAATTTTAATGGTGAAACAGTTGTTTTGATAATCATATGATGTTAGGACATGCAAAGTATATTCGTTTATTAAATTTATTTTTTACTTTAATCTCTGATAGTGTTTTTATATTATTTGCAATCATAGAAGTTGTCTATTATATATATCACCATCATTTTCAACCATCATTATTGATCCACTGAAGGATGGTCTCTCCAAATTCAATCTATCTTCTCTTATCTCTAGTCACTCTTCTCCACACCAGACTTCTTTATTCATCCATTTATCTTACATGTGATCTCTTTCTAGGACTTTTAGAATTTCTTGGAATCCAGTTTAAGATTTCAACTGTCCACTTATTATCATCTCTTCTAGCAATATGCACAACCCAAATCTACTTGTCCTTTAATTCCTTCAAGGATGTCACTAATACTGTTTGTTCTCTTATCCATATATTTTGTTTTCAGTTTATTCTTGTTACTCTTAAACACACACACATATATAATATACTATTTTATATATGTATAAATTGTTAAACATAAAGTGCATATAGTCAAACTAACTATTATAGGGTCAGAAGTAATTTTTCAATATTAGTCTTTACCACCTCAGAAGACCATTAATCAAACAATAATAATACTTTCAATTTAATGTTTGAATTTTAAGTTCATATTAAAATGAAAAACATATCAATTATAATAAGTGATATGATAATAGAAAAAAAACATGGAGAAATAAACAATAGATGGTAGCAATAGAATTCACATTAAAATGAAAAACATCAATTATAATTAACTAATATAATGATAAAGAAGTATGGGGAAAAATAATATAGTTAAATATATAAGTAAAAAAAAAAAAAATTGGAAAAAAAGGAAGAAATAAGATATGTGAAACATAAAATTACAAATTATGTTTTAAATTTATGGGTTTACTGAATTGAATAAAATCCTAGATATTAACATGAAATATGGGCAAGAATCTGAGTGAATTTGAATGACAGTGAATTAGATTTATAAAGATTATCTGATATGATATAATAAAAGCAAATCAGAAATAATTGTGTATTGAAAGGTAATCTTATATAAAAATTTAATGCCTCTATTTCTTTTTGTGTGAAGGAAATACTAAAATGATCATTAAAATGATTATATAGTATTTAGCAAATATAGATTGAATTTTACGATAGCTTTCTTTGTATATGGGTTCCAGATAACTAAATTGAATTCTAAGATGGGGAGAATCAAAGAGAGGAAAATATTTTGCTTTGTCTAAATATGATCACTAATATTTTAATTCTATTAAAAATAATCAACATAACCAAATTATATTTCTAAAAATGTAAATTGAAATAAAATAAAATCTAACAGAATTCAAAGTGAAAAGTCCGCTTTCTAATGTGAAGTCTGCTACAAAGATTTATAGAATAAAAAAATTGTACAAATAACAGTTTTTCTTGTTAAATGCAAATATAAAAAATGATAGCAGACATTTTTAGCATATAAAGTCACAATTTAATTCACATACCTATTTATTTGCACCTTTAACAGTAAAAATATAAATATATTTATTTGTCTTAATTATTTCTGCTCCATAATCACAATAAATGTAGTCATAAACTAGAAAAACTAGATTAACAATTTGACTTAGATTGTTGTATGGGGGATTTCTAAATAAAAAAAAAGCTATAAGACTGACAATTAATGAAAATGTCATGAATAACACCATTGGTTCACATGAGATATATATGCTCAAGACATTTCCAGGCCTTTCTGAAAAACTGAATTAGAAGGTGATCAATGTCATGAAATAAAAAAAAATCCAAATGAGAAAGTGGAAAGTAAATCCATGTTTATTTCCATAAGTTTGGCTTTGCTTTTAAAAGATTATTAAATTTCCATTGAGATAAAAAACAAGATTAGAATAGTGTCAGACAAAAAAAAAAAATTCAAATGAAAAAGTTGTAAAACTGTTAACTAATGAAAATGTGCAAGATATTTCAAAGTCTTTTAGAAAAACTGATTACAGCTATGGGGAAAAAAAAGTCCCAAATGAGAAAGTGAAAGTACGTTTTTTTTATTGCCATAAGTTTGATTTTATGATGAGACAGACAACAGATTTAAAATATAACATCAATAACATATTCAAGCAATAAAATCAAAGTTCTGCAAATAATATGTCATAAATCAACATTCTGTAAATTTTTATGAGGGATAACACCATTCGTTTTTATTTTACATTTTCAAAAATCTTATTTTAGTTTGAACTGCACAGAATGTGCAGCAATTACTTTATATATATATTATTTATTTGTATTTACATTTTTGTTGATAACATTTATCTAAATTATGGACCTGGAGCAATTATCCTTACATACATGTATGTTGGGAGTAACAAGAAAAGATCGAAAATGCAATGTATGGGTAAGAGAACAACCAGGTGTTACTGATTTCATTGAAAAAAATAAAAGATTGAAGTGGAGTTGGGCTGGACATATTGCTAGAAGAGATGATAATAGATGGACAATTGAAATTTTAAACTGGACTCCAAGAGATTGTAAAAGACACAGAAAGAGACCACATGTGAGATGGATGGATGAAATAAGAAAGTGTGCAGGGTGTTGTGGAGAAGAGAAACTAAAGATCGGAGAAGATGGATTGAACATGGAGAGACCTTCATCCTGCAGTGGATTGATAATGGTTGATGATGATGATTTTAATGTTAAACCACAACCAACAAATAATATAATCAATATAAAAAAAAAGATATATAGCTTTACTTCCTGGGAGTGCATAAAAAGTTAGAGTGCCAGAAATGATCTTGGGACCTCCTGATGCCAACCAATGAGATTCTAGAACCAATTGGTTTGTTATAGCAGATCTCACTATATATATACTTTCCTTTAAATATTTATAAATTCAAAAAAATGATCATGAGGACTATAATTTTTTAATCTATATAATTTTCAATGTTGTGCAATTCATGCTTAAATAATGAACAATAATTTATACATATGAAATTTTAAATATAGATATACACACACATTTTTATTTATATATCATACATTCAATTTTTTAAAGAGCGAAATGTGAAATTTTGAAAAATTTATATATAAATACTAGGCTTTTTTTAATGAGTTTTTTGAAGTTTATAAACTGTATACAGTTTTTATTTTTAATATTCATTATTTATATATATATAAACTTTTAAAATTGAAATAAATTATATTTTTATATTAATAAATTAATTTTTTTTTTTTTTTTAAAAAAAAAAACTATTTGCAAGACCATAATAAAAATTTAAATTATCTGTAATTCTCAATTTGCATGTCAACTGGCATTTAAATTGGTAATAAAAAAAAATGCATGCATTAAATAAAAAGAATGACAGCGTAATCATAAAAAAGCATTTAAAATGAAATTCAAAATTTTCAAGGGCTTCTTTACAGTGTTTTTTTTTTTTAAATACCAAATAATAAAGACCACTCTAAAATTTTAAAATTTCTTAACATTATTAAAAAAATAAACATTAATTAAACTTCATTTTCTATCATTAGAAAAAGTCTTTTTCCATACATCAATCAGGCTTCCCCTAATTGATAAGATGATTAATTGAGTGTAATTTTATTAATTATTTCTTGAGTATTATTACTTTCTAGGCTGACTCATTGTTACCTTCTTATTATTAACAGAGAATATATTTTTCTCCCATGTCAAAGTTGTCAACGGGCTGCTAGGCAGTATCTTTGGGCTTTCGACTCAAGTTATTAATTATGCAGTAATATTCTTTAATGTTCTCTAATCTTTTCTATTTGAAATTCTATTTTATTTTATTTATGTACGTGTGTGTATTTATGTATGTTTCATAAAAATAAAATAAAAAGCAAACATATATGTTTAATTTAAATAAAGAAAAATAATAATAGATTCTATTTTAAGTCTGCAAATTACAATTAATAATTGGTTCTTTGCAGTAAATATCCCTTCTGACATCTATGAAAGAAAAAAAATACGGAACTCCAATTATTACATTTATTTATAATATCATGGTTGTGATTAGACTGTCGCTGATAAAGGATTTTGATGAATTTCATTTTCTAATTTAAAAAAATAAATGCCGTAGTTTGAAAAAAAAAAATATTTTGAGCTATTATTTTTAATTAAGTAAAATGTTCTTTATAATTATTTTGGTATAAATATTTTATAAGCTTAAAGCAGTTCAGATTTTTTAATAAATTATTATTTACTTTTGTTCTCTTTTGTTTTCAAACGAGAATGATAATAAATGTAAATTTATTTATTTTATTTTTTCGAAAGCAGACTATTTTTAGTTTTTTTATTATTATCTTAAAGCATATACTTATTGAAACAGAATAAATAAAAATAGAACGTGATTTTGCTATTAAGAAAATCGCCAATTATACGAAGTTCTTTCTTTTTAATAACACAACTAAAACAAAAAATAACATAAAGAAAAGCATATAAATATCAGAATGCAAAGTGAAAATTCGTTCATGAATAATAGCATATATCAAACCAAATTACGCTAAAAAAATTAAAATAAAAGCAAATATTAAAATAAGTAAGAAAATAATAAACACCATCTTAACAAATAAAGGTTAAGAAAATATAGTAAATGAAGATTTCTACACATCGTTAGAACATTCCTTTACGACAAAAGAAACAATAACAAAAAAAAGAGTAAATACTCATTTATGTTTGACTGAAAGTTTGTAATGATAGTATTTTATGACCTATTTCAATCATCTACTTTAATTATTAAATGTTTTTAGAATAATTCAAACATTATTTGTACCTTTCCAAATATATTCACCTATCAATAATACCAACTATATATTATTACTAAGAGTTGAATGTATATGGAAAAATATGAATAAAGTTTGAGTTTTCCTAAAAATATTTAGTTAAACTAGATAATGAAAATAGCCTCATATATAATTACACATTACAATTACCGACTTGAACAATTTGTGCAATTCTATCAATATTTTAGAAGAAAATTTTTGTAATAAAGTATAAAGCATGTCATGACTAAATAATGGATAATGACTTTTATAGATATACATTTAAATAACTGAGACTAATTTTTGTTTTGTTTAAAATTTCTAAAATTCTGTCTTAACAAGGAATTTATTAAGAATTTTATTTTTTAATTAAAACATATTTATGTCCCAAAATATTTTGAAATTTACTCAATTTTGTGACATATTTTCATTATGTTTTCCTCCCGCAACTTCCAATATTACACCAAAAATTAAAAAAAAAAACCACCATTAGCATTATTACAATTGTCAACTCTAATAGTTTAAGATATATATATATTTGCTAGACTAACAAAAATTTAATACAGTTGAAACTCTTCTCACCCAGCAATGGACAAAGCTTGATTATAATGCTATCTTTTTCAATGGCTTCTATAAAAGGAATAGATATTGCAAAAGCTTTTGCTTTTCAGGAAGCTATCTGAAAAGGTGTTTTACTTATTTACATACTTTATTTATCTAAACCAATAAAATATTCGTATAACTTTAGAAATTATAAAAATATCAAAAATAATTTTTTAAATGTATTAGTATTATATGATTTGTTTATGACAAAAAAAATACCTTTTTTTTTTTAAAGTATGAATTTCTTATCATCCATATTGACTTCCTTTTAATTTTCTTTGTATATGTTTGTCAAGTTCAAGTAGTGATAAGTCTCCCATGTTAATAAGATATCATAGTCATTATATGAATTTATGGATAAATTGTCATCACCATCAATTAAAAAGCCCCAATTTTTAAGGATATTGTTTATGTAAATAATGGTAAAATTTAGCAAAAAATTAACATCGTCATTAGATGGGTTTACTTATAAGTTATTTTTTTCATTAATTAAAAAAAAAACCCTCATTACTATAGATAATGCTTGCAATTACTGTTAGAATTTAGAAAAAATTAATGGCATCAGTTTTATCATTGGCTAAATTATTTGCAATTCCTTGTCAAAAACATATCAGGTTTGTTTCATCTTCTATATTGTCTTAAATCAGAAAATCCTTTTGATTATTAACCCTTTCAACGATTATTATTTAATTGGCCGAATGAGTTAAAAATCAAAACTTGTAATTGGCCAACTCACAACTTTAACAAAATCTATTGTTAAAATAGATCACTTTTAATAATATAAATACGTTAGTTTCGTTTGTAAAAAGTATATTACTGAATTGTCAGATTACGAAAGCAAACGAAAGTCTTTTCAAAAATAAAATTTGATTTATAATTTAAAAATATTCAATTGCGGTGAAATAAAAGTAACCGCTATTCCACCAACCAAAAAAGATTGCTGACGCAATCTTTTTTTTTTCACTTTAACGTTACGATCAATATGTAGCAATAAATAAATAATTCTTGGTAATATCTTAACTATTTTTCTAAAATAATTTGATTTTTAGTATTATTTTATCAATAATAATTTGTAATTCAATTCAAATATTGTTTAAAATGTTGTAAACATTCGTTTATCATTTTCGTAATAAAAATCAAAACGAACGTAACTTTTTACTTTTTGGCAGCCATTTCCCTTTCTGACAGAAGTGGGACAGCCAATAAGATTCAAGAAAAGTTGGTGAGGAGGCGGTGCTTTGGTTTTGTTTGACATATATGGTCATTTTTATTGATTTTTTTACTTATAAAATAACTCTGAAGAGGGCACCATCTTACAGAACTTTTGATTTTCTTTCGAATGACATATATTATGTATACGTGCGATAAAAAGTAGCCGATTTAGAGTGACATCAAATCTTCTCGTTTTTAGACGAGTCATGCATTTTAAGCGTTAAATAACTTTATTAACAGTCTCATTCTGATGATGACAGCTTCTTTTGGCTTGAAACATATATGGTCTGCCAATCATACCATATCCACAAAAATTGTTTGCATGACAAGTCTGGTCTAAAAGATTTAAAATATCCAAGTTTATATTTCTCCTTATGCAAAGCATACAAACATTTATCTAGAAACAAAAGGTATGATGGATTATTTACATTAAATTAAAAAATATTGATCTTTGTACTTCTGCTAATACATTGAATGATTGTGCATTTGAGATCTGCAGTATCTTTTAGAATTTCTGTAATTATCTATAGGATGCTAAAATTCAAAGTGATATGAATAATGCACTTTTTTAATACTAGATTTGGCATCTAAAAATATATTTTCTTACTCTATGAACATTGTACTTGTGATTAGGACTTTTGTTGTCAGCAACAGCAAAACAAACACAATATTATCAATAAATTTCTTCTAGAGTATTGAAATATGCTAAAGATAATGAATGAACAAGTAGAAATGAAATGAATCACAGATCAAATATGGAGGGTCTTGGCGAAGTTGAAAGATTCCCTTAAATATTTATTCAATTAAGAAAGATTTTTTTTTTTTTTGATTTGTGAGAATAAGGTAGTCTGTTCATATTGTGGTTAAAAAAAAAGAGATTTAGTTTCATTATTTGGAATATTTTTAATGGTAACCATGTTAAATTATTTACATTAACATGATCACTATCTCCCATGTTTGCTCATAACTGTTGTTAAAATAGGCAAAACTCTCTTCATACAGTAGTGCCACTTAAAGCAAGACAGGGCCTAATAGGAAGGTGGTGGCTATGATTATAAAAGAACTGAAGACACCAAAATGTATGGGTGCTGAACTGAGTTCAGACCCATATGACTATATAAGCTATTGAGCTTAAATTAAAAATATTTGTGTTTTCAATTTTATTCTCATAGTTTTGCAGTTATGTAGAGATAAAAGGTGGCTGCTGGACGGTTGCATTAGATCCTAAGATCTAGATGCAGTGCTCTCAGACCCAAGGCTTCTCACTGACGAAGGCCACAAGCCAGAAACTAGTTTGGGGATATTGGATGAGTAGGCACTAGACAGGGATTTTATGCACAAGCCTTCTGGCATACATTGATAACTCTGTCTTGCTTTGAGTGGCACTATTGTATGAAGAGAGTTTTGCCTATTTTAAAAGTTATTTACATCCATTATCACATGAGATTAATATGCACACATTACCATTAATGGTATTTTAAAAATCTTTTTACTAATTTTCTTTTAGAAAAAAACATATCTACATTACTTCTGAACCTTTTGTGGAATATCTAACAACTTTGACTATCAACATATTGAAGGTTTATGCCAATACTGTGAACATTTTTATATTGGTCAACTTATTTTCTCTTTAGAAGGATAATACTACTTGTGATTAGAAAATATTTTTTTAATGATAATATAGAAATTATATCTTATTTTGTTACTTATTTATTTTCATAACTAGAATTTATTTCAGTAGCATGTAAGCAAACACTTTGGCAATGTTCTAAAACAAATATTTTTTTTTTTGCCAACAGTTTTTTCACAAATCAGAGATAAAGTATGTAGACTTAAAGTAGGTTTTTTTCCAATCAAAAGCTTTGAAGTTAGACCTTAAAATGATCACCAGCTGACAAGCAATTTTATTTAAAAATTATCTCTCAAATTGTAAAAACATCCAATAAGGTGATAACAAGCATTGTCAACTAAATTTAATTATTTCATTATTTAAAATTTGGTAATTAATTAAATAAGAATGTTAAAAATTCTTATATGACAGCCAATCGAAGGCACATCTGACAAAGGTTTCAGCCTTTCATATTATTATTATATAATCTACTTGCGCTTGATAAATAAATATAAGAATGTTTAATAAATAATCAAACTTGATTTAAACTATAGATGCCTCTTCCTGATGGATCAAGAAAAAATTTCAATGAGTTTTATTTTTAATTTATACTTATATATGCATTCAAATGTGTTTCAGCATGTATATAAACCTAAGTCTGGTTTCATCATCAAACAAATACTAATCAGCAGAAATAAATTTGAAAAATGTCCTTACCCACATCCTATTTTCAATAAAATCAAATCTATATTTATAAGTGAGACCGTTTATTTATTAATACAAGAATTTATTCAAACGGAAGTCAATCTGCGATAATGTGCTATTTCTTAAATATTATAAATTTTCAAGCACTCGTCCACCAGTAAGAGTTTAAAAAATTTAAGTGAATCCCTTAAGTTTAGAGCGTACATTCTGTATACACCAACTCTTACAGACCATGCTTAAATCGGGCTTGTACAAATCTATTTAAACCCATCGCAGGAGAAAGAGAGTGTCTCATTTTTAAGATTTTTAAACTCTTAACCGGCAGGTGAATGCGTGAAATTTTATAATATTTAAGAAATAGCGCATTATCAGAGATTGACTTCCGTTTCAATAATTTCAAAGTTTTCAGCTTCATAATAATAGATTTATTATAGGAATTTAAAAAGTTAATACACAAAGATAAGATACAACCGGACAAGTTTTATTGAAATACTTGCCTCTGTCAATAAATAGTAATAAATATATCAAAGTGTTGTTATTTTATCGAATCCTTTATTTATAAAATTCAGTACACAAATCATCTCTTTGAAAGTATCATATTCCATAAAAAAAAAAAAAAGTTTTTACAAAATATACTGATAATATAAAAAAATCTCCATATATATATAATAAACCAAAATTACAAATAACTTGAAAAAAAAAATGTAGAAAATGCTGTTAAAATTCTGAGATAATTATCTTTGATTATTCACAGTTCTGATACATATTTTATACTGCTATGGTTCAGTTATATGCTTTCCTTTTAATAAGTCAATTTCAGTGATTCACAACACAACAGTATGATGAAAAACCTTGTTTAACAATGACTGTTCTAACTTCTTAAGAAATCAATTTTTTTTATATTACCAGATGAATTCATTTTTGATGGGTATACTTAACTTTTCAGTTTATCATTCACATTTGTAATCTGTATTATTTTTCATTCTGTATCTAATTCAACGCAATGCAGATTTTATGAAGCTCAACTGATTTATTGTCATATTAGTGATAAATATTTGGCACTAATGTCGACTTCTTTATTTTCAAACTATCTATTTATTATTCCTTTACATACAGAATTTTTAGCAAATAATATTCAACTTTAATCAACAATCTATTATGAACTTTCAACTATTTATAAACATGCCATTCTTCTTAAAAACTGACTTTAATTAAGATGCGAACAAAGCAAAAATGAAAAAGATGATTACCATATTTTAAATTAATATCATCACATAAAATAGTAAAAGGTGCAAAATAAATATTAAATTATGTGATGTCACAACACATTTAGCATTTGACTACATTTACATGCCAGTATGGCATGTGAATAGTTGCTTACATATACATATTTATGTATCTACATAAAGATATTTAAAATAGCTTCACGATATAGTGCATTTAATCTTACAATTAAGGTATGAATTCAATGACGGTAAATCTTGAAATATTCAGCAAGTGTTGAAGAGACTTGGATTGCTTTCTTTTAGTTAGCTAGCCTATAGATGACTTGCTTTACAATGTAAAACTGATTTAATACTAAAATTATTATATTATTTGTATATAATTATTATTATAAACCTAATACTGCTAAAGACTAGATGAGTATTCATATATTTATATGAAAGCAGTCAGCACTAAAGCAATACCAATATCATTACCACATTATATTTACCTGTTTAATGGGATGGTAAAAGCCTGAAATCCGGGCACGGCCGCTTGGGGCATTGTTTACGTGTTAAAACACATAAAAAAACTGTTTCGGCGGCCGCGGCCTTACAGGCTAATACAATATTTACGTATTGTATTAACCCATTGAGCTAGGCCACTTTACATGACATCGCACAAAAATATTATGGCCTGTTTTGTGCTTTGAAGCTATTTACGCGTATTCGTTCTTTTCATAACTGATTACCGTATCACTTGAGGGTGTTTAAATTTCAAGGCGGTATGGCTTTTTCAAATTTCCGTAATAGAGTAATGTCATTTCGATTTAAAAAATGTTGTTAATTACTAAGAATTGTCATATGGTCCCCACCCTTCCCGAAAAAAAGGTTAATATGTAAAAAAATTGGCAAAGTGTATGTTCGAACCGGCTTCGACAAAGCTCACGCGCTAAGTCATGTTCAGCGTGGTGGAAAAAATATTCGAGACCACTAAAAGATCTGAGACGAGCGTGCAATTTTGAAACTTTTCTTCAGATAAATTGCCAAGTACAGAAAGTGTGTGAGATTGTGTTTTTTTTTTTTTATTTTGTCAGGCACACATAATGTTTACTTTTTATTACAGCAATAAAATCAAATAAATAATTTTAAAAAGTCCAAAGTTTGTGTCCTTTTTTTTTTTTGATTTTTTATTTCATTCGAAATTGACAAGTATTTGGATTCAATTTTTTGCAGCGGGGTTAAAATAAATGACGACTTTGGTTGACTTTTTGTGAAGAATAACAAATTATGAAATACACCCCACCCCCAAAAGCAGTTTGTTGTAGAAGGCTAAAAAAAAAAAAGGTAATTCGAACGAAATAGAAATCAAAGTAAAAAGTGAGAAAAAGTTGTTTCAAAAAAAGAAAAAAATGGTTAAATTCTTGACTTTTTGGTTACAATTCTTTTTCCGAGTGTGGGTGGGTGTTTGAAAACGATTTTTGAATCGGCAAAAACACAAAAGTAAATTTGGATTTAATATTAAGAAAAACAATTACGTCAAACAAAAAGAAATCAAAATTCGAAACAAGTCTCAAAGTTGATTCTCTTTTTTCAGCGCTGTTAAAATAATTGACTATTTTTGTTGCCTTTTTGTTAATAATAAACAGTACGAATTCCCCCTCCCCCCCCGCTCAAAAAGCTGTTTTTTGTAGTAGCCAAAAAAAAAAAAAAAGCTAATTCAAACATAATCTAAATCAAAGTGATAACAAGTTGTGTTTAAAAAAAAAAGTAAAATTAATAATAATAAGAAAAACCATTTAGTCAAGACAAAAATAAAAGAAAGGTAGAATTAAGTTCTAAACAAGTCGCAAATAGTTGTATTCTATTTTTTCGGCAGTGGGATTCAAACAATTTTTTTTGACGTCATGAAACAGTCCAAAGTTTTCAAATGATAAAAAGAAAAAAATACAATTAGCAAAATTTGTTGAAAAAATATCAGGTTCCAACAAAAAACCCACAAAAAGTAATGAAAATGAATATCAAAATTTGTTTAATAATAAAGAAATCATGTTCTAAATGATAGAAAAATTATTCATTTAATCAATATTAGAAAAAAAAAAAACGTATAAAAAAAGAAAAAAGTTGCGGCGGCCCGGTAACGTTATATTTCATTGATTTTGTCTAGCATCAACGCTCCAAGTGGCTTTGCCTGGATTTCAGGCTTTTACCAATGGGATTTATTAAACTTCTTTATATTAACAATTTCATTCTCTGTAGTCAAGTTTAATCTTTAGTATCAACACAAACCTATTAGATCATAGATAAAGGTGGATTTACATCTTTGTTGATTAAAGGTTGCCCTGACAACAGATTAATAATGTTAATGATACTATTATAATACAACGAAGCAATGATATATATTGTATATTATAGCCATTGAAAATGAAGTAATCTGACAGTAAAAACAATGTTTTCTTCAGAAGTTAGATCAGGCATTATCAAATTAAGATTTTCATAATACTAACTATGTTAATATAACGTTTTAATAGTCTGAATTAGAAGAAACAATGCGGAAATACTGCCCCCCCCTAAGCTATATGTAAACTAACTGTCAGTATAGTTCATTTACATATAGTCCACTGTTTTTGTTAAGATACTTCTGCAATTGTTATGTTGTGAATTATTGAGATTACCCTTACAAAAAAAAAGTCGTATTTCTGAAACATATCAGTATAGTATATGGATCACAGCTGAGGAAAATCAAGGATAATTATCACATAATTTTAGTAGCATTTTCTACATTTTTTAAAAATGTTATTTATAACTTTGGTTTATTAAATTTATACACTAAATCAATTATAGCTATCCAATTTATATATATAAAAAAGTAATTAAAAAATAAAAACATTAAAATTGAATAAATTTTATATGGCAGCAGTCATTTTTCCACGTCATAGTGCTGTACTGTTAATGTTTATTAATAACATTTTATCAGCTTACATTGAAAGCACATACATTTTATTTTTTGCTTTACTATCCTTTCTAATTTGATGTGCAGTGTATTTCATATAATAAAATGTCTTCTAAGCATAAAACTAAAAAATATATGAAATTTAATAAAATTCATAAAGCATCATCTTAAGTGCTAAAGTATAAGTTGTCAATTTAGTAGTGGCAGAAAAAAAGAACTGAAACTCATTCTTATAATTACATTAGAAAGTTTAAAGAATGAATAATTTAAATGAAAATATGAAATATGTAAATGACAAGAAAGTACGACTGTATAGATTTCAAAGTAAATACAGACTTACAAACCCTTACCACAGAAATAAGCATTAGAGGTTAAAAAGAAAATCGTTTTTGCAAAACCTGTAAGTAAAATATTTTAATAATTAATAATTTATTAACTTTGAGAATTTTTTAAATTTCTTTGACGATAACTAATTCTAAATATATCATTTTCTAATAACATAAAATTCTAATATTTTCATTCTTTTAACCTTTTTGAATAGATATTCGTGAAGCCAATTTCAATGTTTTCCTTTGTTATCAGTAAGACGTGCAGTTAAATACTTATTTTCACAATTTTAAAATATTAATTTTTCATGTTTTAGAATTTTAATTAGAAGGCTTAAATATTTATAATATAGTCTATAAATGAATGTTGTAAAATACATAAAAAAGATTTAATTGCACAAAAAATAATGAAACTTTATAGTCTATTCAAAAATTTGGGAATCAAGTTGACACTGAAATTAATATATAGCTATTTCTCTTAGAGAACAGCCTTATAAAATAAAGTCACCAGCCATGATATTTTCATTGCTACCCTTCATCAAATTATGTGGCATAATAAATGGTGAACCAAAATAGCACTAAGTATTTTCTATAAAATTTTTCCTTTGTAAAAGAAAGTCATCAAAGATAAACTTACACATTACAACTTTTAAAAATTTGATATCCACCTATTTGCATCTTAATTTTCTATCTTGATTTAATTTATGAAAGATAACTGTAAAATCACCTATCTTTTACAGTGCTTTATATTATTAGAATTCATTCTTCATATATCATTTTCCTAATCATTGTTGCAAATGTTAAATTTATCTTTTTATCCAATGAGACAAGATTATACTAAATAGCTGTTTTTACTTTATCAAATTTACCAATTACTTGAGATTGTTATAGAATTGTGAATATCTATATACTGTATCTCCCTTTTCTTCTTAGTCAAAAACTCCCAATAACCACTGCTATGACCTCTTCAATCCAAGGACAACATTCACAATAAAACTTTACTACTAATGACTGAAAGTATATATATAGATCATAAATTATAAATCAGGCTAATAATTTATTTTGATGAATATATTTTTCTTTGAAAAGCAAAAATAATTGAGTAGCAATATTTATATATTTTTCAAAATGATTCAGTTATTTTTCTGATATATATGTATTAAAAAATTCATCTAAAAATTTATCCTAATATTTTTCATTGAATAAAAATTGTTTTAACAACATATATATATATATAATGAATGTATTGAAATTCAAATTTGATTTTGGAAAATCTATTTGTTAGTTAACTTTTAATTTTTTTCAAGTTAGAATGAAATTTTAAAATCGAAGTTTAATATATTTAAATTCAATAGAATTGCTAAAAAATTGATATATAACTAAGTTATACCACCCTAATCCATTTGAAACATTGATCTATTCAGTATGTCAACTAGTTTGATAGATATGGAACAGCTGGAGAAAATATGTAAAACATTCAATCACTTCACTTATTGCCATTAACAATTATTCTTATAACTTTCATTTGTTTTAAATAATAATTATGAAAGAGCATTAAATTTAATAACATTTTAATTTACTTAGGGTAATTATTTATAAAAATAAAGAGCAGTTAGAAATATACGTACAAAGAATATATATATATATTTCATTTGGTAGTTTGTTTCAATTCACTGATTGGATTAAAACTCAAATTAAAATTCAAACTAAACATTTATTATATTAAATAAAACCATAATTTACAAGCACAATTTTCATTAGTAAGCAACTGGACTTGCAATTAGACAAAAAGTTAGAATAATTACTTTAAAAAATAAAGAACAGTGGATAGATGAAATTTCACACATTCTGATGTCAAATTTTTTGGAGCATAAAAGTAAAAATAAATGAAACAAAAAATTTCCACCTCACAAAGGCAGTTGTAACAGTCAATAAGTAAATAAATATGTCATTTAAAATAGATTTTCTGCAATCTTTTGAGTAAAAAAAAAATTCTAAAATGCTGCCTTCTTAAACATACAAATTCTAAAAAACAATTTGGAATATGCATGAATCCCTCTCCGTTATGTAACATTATCAGATGATTTTTTGGAACTTCTGAAGAAAAACAAATGAATAAAAACTTTGACTTTACTGAGGCAAAAGTGGAATGATCAGTAAGTAATAAAAAACTCATTTAAATTAGAAAAAATATTCGATTATAAAGAATTAATTTATATTATAAATAATGCATTTAATAATCTTAAAAATGCAAGAATAGTTTCCAGATTTGAGATATTCTATATCACAGATTTTCTTTTATTTTGACACATGTATATATATATAAATTCAGTGGAATGTATAAGAAAAATAGCACACAAAATATAACTAATAAAAATTTATTAATATACTTTCATCAACAGATTTGTGTCAAGGAAGTGAGAGCAGCATATTTGACACTTTTTAATAAACTGTAGTAATTATCTCTGTCCATCCATCCATCTGTCTGTCTATCTGTCCATCCATCCATCCGTCCATCCGTCTATCCATCCATCTATCTATCTATCTATCTATCTATCTATCTATCTATCTATCTATCTATCTATCTATCTATCTATCTATCTATCTATCTCTCTCTCTATCTATCTATCTCTCTCTCTCTCTATCTATCTATCTCTCTATCTCTCTATCTCTCTATCTATCTATCTATCTATCTATCTATCTATCTATCTATCTATCTATCTATCTATCTATCTATCTATCTATCTATCTATCTATCTATCTATCTATCTATCTATCTATCTATCTATCTATCTATCTATCTATCTATCTATCTATCTATCTATCTATCTATCTATCTATCTATCTATCTATCTATCTATCTATCTATCTATCTATCTATCTATCTATCTATCTATCTATCTATCTATCTATCTCATCTATCTATCTATCTATCTATCTATCTATCTATCTATCTATCTATCTATCTATCTATCTATCTATCTATCTATCTATCTATCTATCTATCTATCTATCTATCTATCTATCTATCTATCTATCTATCTATCTATCTATCTATCTATCTATCTATCTATCTATCTATCTATCTATCTATCTATCTATCTATCTATCTATCTATCTATCTATCTATCTATCTATCTATCTATCTATCTATCTATCTATCTATCTATACACTAAACAATGATAAAGATATGTGTGAGATTGTAGTCTGGATTAACTGATGAGTGCTAGTACAGCACAAAATGTGCATCTTGGGGGATCATAGATCTTTTTCAAATATTTTTTTTCATATGTTTATGACTATACTAGAGTAACCAGACTGGTTCGATCAAAAATGGGAACATAATGACCAATCATTTTTACTGCATGGTATCCTTTTTTTATTATGAAACTCCATTCCTGTGTACATAAGTACACTTCCTTGTTGGCATGATGTCTATTGTTTAGGGTTATTAATGTTCCTATTAATTTTATCACTATAGAAAATTAATATCAATAAAAAAACTAGTAAAACTACACTGTCAATCAAAGCAGGTGCATGTGCAGTTCAAATTTTAGCCTACAAAAATCCAATCATATATGCTCCAAGGTGAGGTTGGATGTGAGAACGCATCTAGCTTGAGAATCTGCCCAAATAACATAAGTGATCTTTGTTTTGGTGTTGGGATTTGTCAAGTTTTAATAATATTCTTGTAGAGATTGAAATGGACAGAGAGGGCCAAGAAACTATCATTTTTGCAATGAATTATTTATGCAAGACAAATCATAATTACGAGTATTTGAAAATCGGGACAGACAACAGTCCTGAAAAAACATTTCGGGAACACTGGGATATCTAATCAAAAATAGGGGAAAATTAAAAAAAATCAGGATGTCTGATTACCTAGACTATACCCCTTCATAAGGTCTTAAAAGTGGATAGAAGCCAGTTCCTACTTTGTAAGAAAGTTGCACTACAGAAATATTATTCATTATTGGATAATCTCTAGCCTAATAAATGACTAATAAAAATTATATATTAAAATAAGAGATTGTTTGCAAAAAAGAATGCAGACATTCTCAGGAAAAGAAAGCCTGTCGATATGAGAAAGAAAATCATAGTAAACTACAAAAGAAACATATTTAAAAAATATATAAAAATAAAAGGATAAAATTTATACGAATTAAAACATATTTACAATATACACATTTTAACTTATAACAAAAATATCTAGTGGTACATACATATATATATATTCATGCTTTCAAACTGATAGAAATATGCTTTCTAAGTGCTGACTTTTGAGTTAGTATTTTAGATCTAATTTCTAGACTCCCAGCCCTCCACTGAGGTGAGCCATAAGTTCAAAACCAATTGGTCTGTAGGTAAGGATAACGATAGAGATTTTGAATTCTATCTCTTTCAGCACTTATAAAAACAAAGCTTGTTTAGAGTTATTGGTAAGCTCCATCTAGTGATCATATATATATATAAATGTCCAGTCAATTTAAAGAACAACATAATTTTACATTTTCATTTATTGTGCCAAAACTGAAAACTTAAAATTAATAAAGATAATTTTTTTAAATATATCAAATGCTTTTATTGACAGTGCACTAATAAGAAATAAAATAATTGTTTCTTCAACCACAATTGGAGATTTTAGATTTAACTTGAAATAAAAGCATGGGAGCTCCAGAAATGAATTAAGTCAATCTCTATTTTTTATGACAAGGGATTGATTTAATTAATTTCTCGACCTCCCATGCTTTTATTTCAAGTTAAATCTACAAACTCCAATTGTGGTTGAAGAAATAATTATTTTATTTAGTTTTAGTGCACTGTCAATAAAAGCATTTAATATATATATTTTTTAATCTTTATTAATTGCTTTTTATATTATGCAATCATTAAATTTTTTTGATCATGTATATATAAGTGGGTAATTGTAGCTTAGCAATTCAAAAAGTATATCCCTAAAAATATATATGATAATTTTTTTCTTAGTTATGATATCACAATCAAAATGAATATTCCGAGTCTTTTACATATTTTCATAATCATCATCGATCTATTGCTTGATAAAGATCTCTCAAGTTTAGTCCAGTTTATCTTGTCCTTAGCTTCTTTTCTCCACTAATCATCAGTAAAAATTGTTTAGTGATCTCACATGGAATCTCTTTCTAGATCTTTTACAAATTACTTGGGAGTTAAGATCTCAACTATTCATCACTTATCATCTCTTCTAAAAATATGTCCAGCCCAACCCCAATTCAATTTCTGAATTCTTTCAAATGTCAGTGATACCTATTTGTTTTCTTATCCTCTTTCTATTACTTTTAACATACATATCTCCAATGCTACACTGGGTGGTCTGAAGTCTCTGAATAGCTTTTCTAGAGGCTCAGATCCATAAGTAAGAACTGATGAAACAGTTCTATTGAAAACATTCCTCTTCAAACACGTGGGCATATTTCCATTTAATATTAAGATATTTATATGAAAAGAACACCATCCAAGTTTAATTCTATGTTTAATTCCATCCATCATGTTTTCATCTGTATTAATAATCTGATGAAGATATATGGTTAACCATTTCTAATTCATGATTATCCAGCTTTATTGTCTTCTTATACCCATTTTTTTATGTTTTTTTAACCATTGAATGCTGCCATTTAATCATTGCTAATGCAGAATCACTCCACAGTTATTAAACGGTTTCCCCTTGTTGAGTATCTAACCATAATTCTTGAAATCTTCCCAGCCTGGGAAATTGCAATAAAAGTATAGTTACTGCTAGCCTTGTTTTTCATATATATATTATAAAATAAAAATTTAACTCCATATAGAAAAAGTGAGAATTTGTTTTTCTCGTTCATTTAAAAAAAAAGTCAGTACCAATAAAATTTTTTGCTACTTAATCGTTGTATCAACATTTCCAAAGAATAACGTATTCATTCATATATATATTTCAATGTAGAACTTTTATAATTTTCAAACCCATATAATAATTCTCTTAATTATATTTATTTTAGCACAATACACCATTTATAATTTTATTCATTTGCTACATCAGATCAATAATAGTAAACTGTGAAATTTCAGGTAAAAATTCCATTTATTTTTATGCATTCTGGTAATAATATTAGATCATACTCCATGCATTTTGTAATATGCTTAATTTTGTATCATAAATTTATTTGACCTTTTTCCATCATTTAATATTAATTGTTAAATGTTTTTTGGAAAAAATCAAAATTTATTTAACAATTAATATTAGATGATACAAGTGGTGTGACATATAATTACTACTACAATACTATAATCACAAACTCTAAGTTTTTCCTGTTTTCTTCTACTCAATTCCTTTTGAATGGATGACTCTTCTCAAATTAGTACTTTAGTATATCTTATTAGAAAATACTTTTTTTAATTTCTAATAAAAAATATTTTATTTAAAGAGACTGTCTAAGCAGTATAATATTTACATTTGTAATAATTATTAGTAAGAAACAATAATGAGAAACTATTTTAAATTACTTTTTCATCCTTACATGAAAAAGTTTAGTCAAGAAAAATTAAGCGAAATGTTTTATTTTTTTTAAAATTTTTATTATCGCTTTATTCCCAATTAACTGATTATTAAAAAAAAAACAACGTTACTTTTATATTTTGCACCATCTCTCAGCCATTTTTGGTCATATATTCTTCATTTTATGCTTATTTTATAGTAATTTCATAACTTGATCTATATTCAAAATTTTGAATTCCAAAAAAAAAAATTCACATTTGGCAGTGTTTTTGCAAAAAAAAAATCGATTTTTCATTGACATCTATTGTGTCAACTTTCACCAGGTGTTTCTAACTGTCAAAGTCAGAAAGCAAATCAAAATGTTTTATGCTTTTGTAGTAGATGTTGAATGTAAATAAATATATTTCCCATAATTTTTTACATTCATAATAAAGGTTTTACATTAATTTACTGAAATGTAAAATTTAATTCAAAAATTTTTAAATTTTACAAGAAAAATGATCAAAGGAAAGTAAATAGCGCTTGACCACTATTCAAGATAAGTGGATAACGTTTGACCACTATTTACATATCAATGATATTCGGTGTCAACTAGCAAAACAATTATTTTTTGTAAATGTTTATGTATTTTATGATTATTTTTTTACACTATATTGACTAGTAATGTGGCAAGATTTAGATTTTTATTTAAAATATTTAATTTATGCAAAGAAAAGACAACAGAAATGAATAATCAGCATTGGTAATTTTTAAGAGAAGAGAAACCAATAGTGATTTCACATTATAATTGATTGAAATATAATTCTTTTGTTTTACTGCAGACTATTTTTCTTATTCTTCAGTTATTAATATTATTTTAAATTTTTCATTACATTTAACAATTTGAATGTAAAATAATTCAATTTTTACTAAATTAATACAATTACAATTATTGTACAATATATATTTGTAAATAAAAACAGACTAGATCCACGCTTGACAAATGAAATCACTCAAATTTTTACTCAATCTGGCCATTAAGAAAATTTTTCAGTCAAAGGGTTTTAATAATTATTATTTGAAATGTAAAATACTAATAAATAAAGAAAATAAAAATATAGTGTATACATACCATTTCAATATATATGTAATAAAAGTTATAGCAACTAAAAAATATACTTTTGACATATTGATAGACTACCATTAATCCAAATCCCCTTGTTCCAGGGCTTTTTTGAATTTGTGAATGTTTTGAATTTCAATACCCCCTCCCCCATTATAAACATAAACTTTATACAAAATTGAAAGAAATATTAATTTTGTTAGCTGTAATTTATATATATATATAATGAAATATTTTTCGTAACCTGCATTCTTTAATTTTATTAAAAGTAATGTAACATTTTAAAATACAGAATATGCTTATATTTATGAGTACAAAATTTTTACAAAGCAGTAATTAAAACAATAAATTAAGACTAGACTTTATAGTAAAAGTTTATAAATTAATAATGTTTGGATTAAAGACAGTCTACATGTGTATACATATAATAAATTATTATATTTACATTTATCTTTAAAAAACTATTGCTTAACCAGACATATAATAAAAAAAAAAGACTTTTACCTATTTAAGAAATAAAATTTGTTATATTCATTTGTTAAAATAATTGGATGTTTTGGTATATCCTTTGAGCTGACACCTCAAAAAATGCCAAGTTCCATCAAAATTTGAACTCCATGTTATGAGTGACAATGTATATTGGTATTATTTAACTTAAAAATGCAAGCTTATTATAAAAGATAATCTGATTATTTGCTGACTGATAGGAGGAGTTTTAATAACAAATGACCAAATTACAAATATTACTTTTTAAGTAATTTATTTAGTTTTATTTATAGTCAATAAAAAAAAAAAAAGACAAACAATAAAATTTCACTTTGATTACATTTTTATTCCATTTTTATAAAAAGTAGATTTACCATAAAATTTCTCCAAAGAATGTAATGCAATTGCAAATTTGTTTGAAAATTAACTAGATTAATTTATTTTTAAATAAATTTTTTTGAACTATATTACCTGTAACTAGGCCTGCATTAATTTACTTTGATTGTTTTTGTTACCACTAACAGCTTCTTCACCCAGCGTGTTAAAGCGCTTATATATACTGTAACTACAATGCAATTTTTGTGTTAATTTTTTTTTTTCTGTATTCACAAATTTCAAACATTAGAATTGACATGCCAACTGTCTATTTATGGGCAACTTAGTTCCTTTCAAAAATCCTAACTCAGAATGTCATCTCTGATTGTAAACTATAATCATGTTGGCATCATAAAACTATATATATATGAAAAAAAAAGAAGAAAGGCATCACATTTAGATAATAAAATATTCTAGATATTTTACTCATTATTTGGCTGAAATAAATGGTCTCTATTTACTTATATTATTTTGAAACACTGTTAACTTATCTTTTACTCGGCATTGACAATTCAAAATTATATAAATTAAAATAAATAAAGCATTTATTTCCTAATTTATTTATTCCTTAATTTATCTGAATTATTTATATATAAATAAATGTGAAAATTAATGAGTTAAGACCTTGTAATTTGACTTATGTGATGGATAATTTTATTTTCCAAGGTATTTCCTTTTATTTTCAGGCAAAATTAAGGTTTAATATTGTCAAGCGTTGTTAGCCGAGAGGTCATCACAGCCGCCTTGCAAGCAAGTAATTGGTTGCAGACGGTTGTGGATTCGCTTCCCGGCTGATGCTATGACATATGAAAAAAAAAAGTTTTAATAAAAACATAGATGATGAATATGTTATAAATAAAATTTTACACAATGTTTAATTCGAGCTATAAAAATGAAAAACAATAACATATCATTAATATTGATAATATAAATTTTATACTTGGAAACAAGCACTTACAGATACATGTGTGTCTAATATGAGTATATATACTTACTACTAAATGGGAGGCATTAATATAGTCATCTTTGACAGAGCTCAATATAACTCGGGTCTGGTCATCTAAAAAATAAATGATCATTTAAGCATTAAGGATTAAAATAATATGCACACACATACGAAAATATTAATATTCAACTTACAAGGCATAATATCTGGTTGTCGATTTTTAAATGAATAGCACCTTGCTACAGATATTGAATGTTTTCTAGATTCTTTTTCTTGAATATCTGATAGCTCCTTGAAATATAAAATACAAATTAGTATAATTAAAACTTTAAACATAATATTTATAATTTCCTATTTTTACAAAATATAAAAGCAATTCAAGGGGATTTGAATACGGACTTTTGAGCTCCCTTTGGGCATTTGCTCCATCTTATACAACTGATACACATGCCCATATACATGTGAAAAAGATAAATGATCTCCAATATATGTAATTTTGTGTCAAATGATCATTCATCAGTTTGAAGATTTGCTGTCTTAATATAAAGAGAATACTGATTATATATGTGTAAGAGATGATGATCTGGACCAAATGATAAGTGCTGGTTCAGTACAAAATACGTATATTTGAGAACATTTATCTTTTTCACATGTATGTGGTCACATGTATCGGTTGTATAAGATGGAGTTGATGACTGAAGAAAGCTTGAAAATCCTCTTGAATTATATCTAGCTTAAGTATATCTTCTGTACTGGTATTTAAGTATTAAAATATAAAAGCAGAAATAAATAATAATGAAATTAAAATAAATATTAAAACTTTTCAAGCATATGAATATTTGCACAAAGAATGTAAAATTCTTTTACAAAGTAATAATAATACGATTAATAAATAATGTAAAAAAGGAGAAATATGATTTTTATTACTGAAGTTAATTAATGAAACTATAGTTAAAAAAAAAAAAAAAAAACTTGGCGAATGCCAGTTGGAAGCAAAATCGTAGATTTAATATTATAACAAACTTATTAAGTGAAGTGAGAAAACAATCATTTATTAGATATATTATCATAGGTTATCTGCATATAATGATTACAGTATTGATTTCTTTTGATAAAACTTTATAGTTTATTGTATGTAATTTCACAATCTTCTAAAAAAATGAATGATGAGCATTGTTCCGAATTAAAAAAAAAACACAATTAATGCACTTCCACATATACAGATATTATTTGATGTATGCATTGCTTACATAATCATTTAAAATATATATATTTATGAGAAAAAAATTCTTACCTTCCATTTTTGATCCAATGGTGTAGGTCCATTTAAAGATTGTTTACAAAGTCCATGTACAAATTTTTGAAATTTTTCTGCTTCACTTGAAAGTTTATTAATCATTTCAGGATCAGAATAAACGTCTTTAATTGACATCTGTTTCATACGTTCTTTTATAGCTTCTTCTTTTTGTTGCTGAATTTCTTCAGCTGTGAGAACTTTTGGTAATAATACTGGATTAGCTTCTAATGATTTACGCTGACTTTCTGGACTCGATGACAAAAGATCAGTACCTGAAAGCATTGATGAATCAAGAACATTGGAAATATTTTGATGAGCTATAACATGTGACTGTGGTTTGATATTTTCTGTCATCTGCACATTAGTGCTTGGTATAGGTTGTTGAGAAGGATAACTCTGGTAAGAGGGAAATTGTACTTGACCAGTCGGTGTTATTATAGATGGTGTAGAAGTATTATCTGTAGAATATTGACCTGAAGCAACAGATGCAGGTGCTAGATTAAAACTTTGAGTAGGATATTGCTGATTTTGATATGATGAAGCTTGAGCATTAAAATAAGGTGTAGGGGTTGATGTCTGTGGATACTGAATATTACCAACTGCAGTAGAAGTTTGGGTATTAGGATATTGAGAAGTAGAAGCATATAACTGTCCTGAAGATGGTAGTGGAGTATTTCCACTTTGCACTTGTTGATATGGCGGAATTTGCTGAGAATATTGTTGAGGAGTTGAAGTATCTTGCTGATAAGTTTGATAAGATGATACTTGAGGAGTTGCATAAAACTGATTAGCAGCTTCTGATGGCAAATACATTTGTGTGCTACCAGATTGATAAGACTGAAGTCCAATCTGATAAGGATGTGAACTAGTGACTTTTGAAGACTGATAATTCTGGGGAAGGGTACTAGAGGAATATGGATCTGTAAAAGTTTGATAAGTTTGTTGTGGCTGTGATATAGGAATATTGCTAGAATAATTACTAGTTGTATAAGCTTGGGAAGTAGGAAATTGCTGTGATGTATAATTTGTACTCGCATTAATGACATCATATTGTTGTTTAGGACTAGAGACTGTGGAATATTGTGCAGGGTTTTGATAAGTGGAACTTACCACATTTGACGAAGAATAAGACAATGATGAAGTGGTGACTGGAGTCTGATAAGTCTGATGTGGCTGATAAGATTGATTACTAGAATGTATGGCATAAGGCTGAGTTTGATTTCCACTAGAGAATGATTTTGTTTCAGAATACTGATTAGCATATTGTCCAGTCATAGTTTGAGGTTGAACAGCATATTGTTGACTTCCCATTTGGCTACTCAACCCTGCTTGTCCAGATGAATATTGCAATGAATAATTTTGTTGTGCTAGTGGATATGATTCAGGTTGTTGATAAGCAATAGTCTTTGGATATTGTGATTGAATTGGATGTTGACCATAAGATGTCAAGGTCTCAGTTTGAGTAGTTAGAGGTTGAGAATATGGATAGGTTGCAGGTGTAGAATGAGATGTGGTAGATGTACCAGGATTGTAATAGGGCCCTTTTACACCTGATCCAATCGATGTAGTAATAGAAGAGTGAGGGTGCCATCTATTAGAATACTGACTACTTGTAGAGTGTGGATGCTGCCAACTTTGAACAGCTGAAGATTCTGATATTGGATAGTTTTGGGAATATGTACTAGAAGATGGCTTTGGTGTTTCTTTAGAAAATGTTGCTTGTCCAGACACTGTTTCAGAATGCAAAGAATATCCATAAGGATACTGGTTTTCACGATAATGTGAAGATTCATAATTATATGTTGTTGGATATCCTTTAGATGTCTGAGGAATGTTGGAATCAGTATTGATTACCTCAGGTACTGGAGATTGAAATACATTTGCTGTAGATGGTATTGTAGCCTGAGAAAAGTTGGGATAATTTCCATAAATAGAAGTTGAATAGCTTGTAGGAATATTGGGTATATTACTAGTTGGTGGCCAGTTTGTTTGATCATTACCAGAAATAGTAGAATTTGGTTGATCTGCTATTCCAGTCATAGGAGAAAATCTTCCTGATACTTGAGACGGCCTATGAAGAGGAGAACTAGGAAGACTTATAGGGTGTTTTGGTTGTATAAGCTGATGTGGTACATTCATACTGCTAACATTCTGAAGAGGATTTCCTTCCAAATAATCAATTCTACCTTCACTTCCATAGAGTACAGGATTTTTCTTCATGTAAGGTAAATAGTCTTTGAGTACTGGCTGATGCTTTTCCTCAATTGGTGCAATATCAGTAATAATGGTGGATGAAATTTCTGGTAATTTGCCCCCAAAAGCAAAATAATCCTTTAGTTTAGGGCTATTACTTTCATCAGGATGTTCAGAATCAATTGATATAGTGGGTTTTGCCAAAACTGCAAATAAAAAAAATGTATTTAATTTATATATATATGTATGTACATAATTGTGCATAGAAATCAATTCAAATATATATACTCTCAAATTTATTTATTAAATTTAGGACAAATAATATTAAGCTTAATATTGGTCATACAAACTTATTTAGTGTATTATAATGAAAAGTTTGTGAGAAACCAAGTGGAGATAATTACTTATTAATAAATTTATTTAAAGTAACATAAACATATGCAACTATGTTTTTTTAAACTCCAAGTGAAAATGTATAAAAATTCATGTACTTATTGATCTCTCTCTCTCTATATATATATATTATATTTAATGTTTTCATGGTTATATGATGTTGATTTTTTGGGTAAAACCATGTATTATTTTCTATTATATACCGATATTTTGACGAAATAGCATCCGCCATGGACAATGGCGGATGCTAGTTCGTCGAAATTATTTTACCCAAAAAAATCTTTTATATAAATAAGGGTTTCATGGGATAATAATAACATATTATTTGCCATGTTTAATCAAGCATAGAATTTTTATTTCAAGTAGCTGATCTGTAGCCAATTCAGCTATTTTTTTTTTTTTTTTAAAAAAAAACTCAGCTAATTATCCACCATTGGTCAGTAAAAATGTATTGATTAAATATGTGAAATATTAACATTTTTTTCTCAAGCTATCATTACCTAGCAATTGAAATGTATGGAAAAAAAATGTTTTTCTTCTTAACTTGCATTTGGGCTAGAGACAATCTCTTATTTAATAAATGATAATCATTATTGTATTTATCTGGAATGGATGGTGTCAGAATTTTGTCACTTGTAAATGAAGATATTACCATTTATAAGAAGCTGTTGGAGAAACCTTTGATATGTAGTGGATTATATAAAGGCTGTTTTATCAATAGTTGTTTTATTGACACCCGCACCGCGGGATGGCGTTTTTTTTGAATAAATATAGAATATGGGAAAATTTAGAGTGGAGAATGGAAAATAAAGTGGCTAACAGGTTTATCTGGGCATAATTGCAGAGATATTCTTGACTTCATTTAAGGAGAAGCCACAATACATCATATCACCATCACATAGATTACGAACATTCCCAGGCCTTTTTTTTTTCAATTTGTATTGCTGGTTTGTGACTTTTGAATTACTTGTTTTTGCCTTTTTTTTATTATTTAAAAATAAATTAAACACAAATTTTATTTCATTTTTTATAAACATTTATTTTTATTAACATTTATTTTTTTCCGGCATGGATGACAATAAAATAACTACTGTTTTATCTATCTACCCATTAATTTTAGGTGTTATTTAGCAATGTCATTGCCTAGAAAGATGTAAAAACCAAAACCAAAATGCTTTATCAGCACTTCTCATTAAATTTTTCTCAATAATAAGAAATTCGATGAAGAATTTTACTTTAAGAAATTTTTTTACAGTAAAATACCATCACAATTGATTAAATAGTGGAGATGATGTATACAACACCCAAACAAAATTTCTGACAGTTCTTTCACATTCTAACATAAAACTAGCAAACTGCTACTAAAAATAAATGGTTTAATTTATAATTTTTAAATTTATTTAATATTTATCTTTTGGCTTATGCAATTATATTCCTATACAAATATCAATAGTATATAATACTTTTCGTACAATTATGTATATGAAAAGGTAAAATAAAAGTAATAAGAAAGTCTTAAAAACACTGAGCCAGCTTTTGGCAGATTGCTGACAGAATCATAGTGCCGAAGATAAGTGCACTGTTAAAAATATGCATATATAGTGGTGAAGACCAATATGTCAATCAGGTCTAGAATGTAAATTAGATGTTCCATTTTTTTTTTTTTTTGGTAATGGAGCACAGTAATCTTTTCTGTTAATGGAATGAAGATATATATATAACAGTGTTTAAAACATATAAATGTATATACATTTATAATTTTGCATAAAACTAGATAATTCACAGATATAAATCACATGATAATAGCCCAAACTTCAGTTTGTTGTTATAGAGGCAACATTGAGAACAAACTGAAGATTCCTGATGTTATTAAGCTTAGGCTTGTATCATGTGATTTAAGTGTGTAATAATTTTAGCATATACATTATAGTATATCAATATACATATACTAAATAATGCAACTGAAGAATATTTTAATATAAAATGAAAGTACATTTATTACAATCTATAATTCCTGCATAAATACTATATCTTGTATTGTGAAGTATTCATTTATTATTTAACACTCGCAAAAGACGTATGCGCAATTAGTTTGAAAGGCTGATCTTTGAATGTAATACAATCTATAATTGTAAAATTAAACAATCTTGAACTTGGCCAATATTTATTTATAATCACAAAAGTCATGTTTAAAAGTTAAGCACTATAAAGAATAGTAAATGTATGTCAGCTGTTAGTTATATATATATTAAACAGGCTGATGTGAACGAAGTCAAGAATATCTCAGCAATTATGCCCAGATAAACCTGTTAGCCACTTTATTTTCCATTCCCCACCATAAGTCTTCCCATATTCTGCCCCATCCCATTTCCACAACATAATCTTTGTCAATTCTATGGCCTTTATATATAAATCCCCCTTATCTTTTTGCAAACCCAGCATAAAACTAATAACTCACTTTCTGTATAGTCACTTTGTTCATACCTATTCTCCCATAACTTCATTATCTGTACCCTTTCTGCTTTCAAGCATTTACATTCAATCAACAGATGCCTAATATTTTCTATACCTTCCTTACACAATTTGCACACTAAAACACCCATACCCCCACCAACACAACAATACACACTTAAATATTTACATATTAAATTTTTCTTTATTTAAACATTCAAAATCTATTCCAGATATTCATTTTAATTTCACTCAATTGATTATATTTCTAAAAAAATAATAACTTTTACCATCCAACTTATTCTATTATTTTTTTTCCAAACATTTTATTCTTTTTTCATAACGATTTAATCCACACAATCCTTTTTATCTTCCTCTGTCTATAATATAATCAAACCCACAATACTTTATCGATAAAAATATTTTCATTTACAGATAATTATATCAACTTCATTTATTAATTCTAAATAAATAAAATCTTTTTTTCTTCCATTCTTACACCATACTTTAATTTTTTTTTTGAATCTCAATTTTATTCCATAATTAAAGTGTCTATTTCCTTCATATAATTTCTTCATTTATTAATGAAATATGTCAAACATCCAATTTCATTGTTGTAGAAAAATTTTATTCTATTTTTGTTTTAAATTTCAATTTTTTTCTTATTCAAACTTTATATTTCCTCCCCAAACATTTAGATCAATCATTGCTTAAACATGAAAATAATCTTGAATTTAGTGCTTACATTTAATATAATTGACTATTTTTATAGATTGAATAAGAACATTGTTGAAGTAAGAAGCCAATTTTTTAGCAGCTAAGTATTCATGGTGTTTAACACAATGCGTAAAAGTCATCCACTAATTTAATTTATTTCGCAACTCCTAAATGTTTTCCAGTTACACTTGCCACTCCATCAGTACATAAGCCAATACAATTTTTCTGAGTTCTTTTTGATGTAATTATTAATGGCTTTAAATATATCTGAACTAGTTGTGTGATTAGGAAGTTCAATATACAAAAAAAATTCTTCTTTTACATCACTAATGCTGTACTCAAAATAACAAATATAACATAAAATTATGGCTTTCTTGGGAATGCAAAAAATAAATAAATATTTTTTTGAATTAATTGATCTTCAATCATCATCATGATTGTATATATTGGAAAAAATATTCTTAAACTCGGAGGTAAAAAGCCAATAAACACCGCGCTGGCTAATGCGTGTTGGTGAGCAGCCCATCGATGTTCGTATACTATACGAATAATCACATAGTAATAACAGCTGCAACGACAAGAAGGTATGGAGTGGACATTAGGAATTTGCCCTGCTTGGTTCCTTTAAGAAAGGAGTTTGCTATAAACTGAAGAGATTGATCTTCAATATCAGTCACTAAATCTGCATTGAATAGTAATGTTAGAAAATGCAAACTTTTCATTTTTGTCTCCAGCAACAGTACCTAGGATTTCAGAACACGCATCGATTATCATGGTGTAATTAAAATTTCAGCATTAGAGAGCTGCTACAAAAATCCTTAAAGCAAGTAAATACAATGCTTTTACAAAAGACTTATTGACTAAACAAAATTTTTTAAAAGATGATTTTTGTTTTTCCAATTAAGCACTTTTATATAAAAAAATAAATTGTAGATTTGAATGTTTGGTCTGTAATGATGCATTAATTTTACTGGCTTCATACATTCATTGGATAAATTTTTTTTTTTTTTCTCATGTGTCATAGCATCAGCCGGGAAGCGAACCCGCTAACCCGGGACAGCTGCTTGTAAAGCAGCTATCGCTGACCTCTTGACCACTAATGCTTGATTTGGATAAAATTTTTCTGCAAATAATTCTTTGAGGTCTAGATAAATTTTCTTTCAACTCAGACTAAGGAATGAAAACAAATTTTAGATAATCAGGATTGAATTGACAAACAACAATATATTTTTGTTTTGCCTAAGGCAATTCATGTTTGGAATAAAAAATATTTTCATTAACATTTAAAGAACTTAGCAATAGTTTTTGATATTTTCTTATTATTATTCATTTTTAAATGGCTAAAATTTATTAAAAAACTTAATATTATGTGCTTAATATACTTTAATTTACACTATACACCTATTATATAGTAATTCCTATCACTGGCTCCAGTGCAATTCTGATTGTCTGGCTAAGGCAATCTACATAGTATGTACGATTGACAACAGTTAAATTATTTCTGCACATACCAAAGTCCATCTCAACATATGAAGTGCACATGTGCAAAATTGTTAATAGAGTGCTGCGAGATGACTGATACTATGAAATAGAAATTGTTTCAAATTTCTTGCTGTGTTTTGTTTTCTTAATTTATTTTCTATGAATAAAACAACTAACAAACAAAAGAAATCTTAGAACTAAAACAATTAGTCATAATTTAAAAGATTGTAAAAAAATATGTAATAAATATAAACAAATTTATAAGCTTTTGCAGACCGCTAATTTTATTCTGTAGATCATCAGTTGAGAAACACTGATATAGGATATTAACTAGAAAAATAATCAGTTTCCATGTTTACACTCAAATTCCAGGTACTTTATATAATAAATCTAACCCAATTGAAAAATCCATCTACATATAAATATATCTTATGTAATAAATTGTTTTTCTCTTCACCAATAAAAATTGTAATTATAAATATGCGCTTTTTTTCACATGTGTTAGTGAAGCTGTAATTATACTATAATGTTTAATATGCCTGCTTAGCGCTTTCGAAATTTACTATTTAAATCTCATACTCATCTTATCAGGAAATAATATAATGGTCATGAAAACTGATATATCATTCAATTGCTGCCTGTGTTAATAAAGGATAGGGTAGGATACATGAGAAACATAACATCAAACAAAATTTATATTAATGATGAACTCAGCCCTGAATAATTTAATTCAATAATAGATTGGATCCTCCACAACTCAAGATTCATGGATCATGGCACAGCCCCAATACTTCTAGTATTCAAATTTCTTATGACAATTCAAATTTCTTATGAACTCTTGAACAATAGACTGCTCATTTAATATTATAAATTATTAATGATAAATTCCAAAAAAAATCATGAACAAAAAGAAATGATCTATCCAAAGTTTTTATATATTTATATAAAAATGACATTTTTTCTTGATTAAAAAAACAATATCTGTTATAATTAGTAATATAAATTGATATTTGGCCTATTTGCCAAAGATTATATATATATTTGTATAATACAAAATAAAATATGCACGAACTACTTCGAAGCATTGGATTTATTTGAAAAAACATGTTTTCTTTTCTTTTATTGCTAAAAAAAATACAATTAAGTAAATATTTAACAAATTACAAAAAAGAAAAAAAAAACATCTATATATTCAAATATATCTTTAAAACGTACATTAAATGATACCATTAAAAATCCTTTATTACTAATGTAAAGACATGCACATATACATAAATATGTACATGCTGCAAATTTTTCTCAAAAACAAAAAATAAGTTATATCAGTAATTTAAATATTTATTCTTAGATTTGCAGATTTCTAATGAATTAGCTAATCAAACGGGTGAAATAATTATTTGTATAATAAACAGATAAATAAATAAAAAAAGATTACATAAAAATAAAAAAAAAACAGAAAAAATATTTCTATTATTAAATATTACTATAATTTTCCTTTGGTTCAATATATATGTGTATATGGTACTCTTCAAGAACTAATGATGACAAAAAAAAAAACAAAACAAATATTTTATTTATAAGTAATAATTTGTTCTAAAATCTGATGATAAATAACAGGATATTAATAATTAGATAAAAATAATGAATAATTAATAAATGAATAACAATAAATAATTAATAATTAATGCTGAATAATTAAATACAAGCTTTTAATTTAATTAAAATAACACAAAGTAAAACTATTTTTTAATAAGAAATTAGACACCTGTTAAGTTATATTTCTTTGATATATCTCAAAACTACAAAGTTTGCAAATATAGCTTCTAAAAATAATAAAATTATTACCTTTTGATATATATATAAAACAATCTCTAAAGTGTGTCAGATATTGCTAATGTCAATTTTTTTTTTTAATATTTACTTAAGTAAATTTTTATTATTATTATTAAAAACAGAATGTTAGTGTTTTAATTCTGTAATATTTGTCCACCTTTAATACTAACTCACATGAAGTTGCTGATAATTCTATATATTTTTAGAAATAATTAGTACAAATACATTTCTTTTAGCGTCAAGCGTTGTTAGCCGAGAGGTCAGCGCAGCGGCCTTGCAAGCAAGCAGTTGGTTGCAGACAATTGTTCCGGGTTCGCTTCCCGGCTGATGCTATGACATATGGGGGCAAAAAATACATTTCTTGAATATAATTTAATTTAACTGCATTGGACATAGTTTTAATCTTGTTATGATTCTAATTTGGTGACTGTTAAGTTTAATTTATTTATTAATAAATTAAAAAGTTTAATTGTGTAATATATAATTTAAATAATTTGCAAAAATCAAAATAGCTTTTCTGTATCCTTGGTAATTTTATACACTAAAGATACATTTATCATGTGGCCTTTTTTAAATATTAATATTGGGAATAAAAGCAGAATACCATGCTTTTTATCATCTCTTTCATTATTCAATTTTTTATTTATAATCGTGTGTATAAATTTATGTATTCAAAACAATACCGGAAAACTATATACTTTTAACTATAACCGTAACACTTTAGAATAAGTAAGTCCTGCTATCTACAATTGAAATGACACCAAAATGCAATGTTTTTTTTTTTATAAAAATAATTAGTATATAAACAGGAATCGGGGGGGGGATACTGAAATTAATGAGATATGAAAAAACTATATAAGAAAAAGCACACAAGAATTTATGAGCATTCAAAGTAATTCCCTCCAGCATCATTGCATTTTTGAAGAATTTTCTATAGATGGAAAACATCAGAACACTCATTTTGTATAATGAAGTGGGGTAATAATATTTTCTGAAGCAAAATGATGACTGTGTAAATTATTTTTGAGATTAAAGAATAACCAGAACTCATACATTATGAGATCTGCTAAGTATAGTGAGTATTCAATAACTTTACTCTTATTTTCCCTTACAAAGTTTAAAGTTACCACAGCACTATGAAAAGATGAATCGTTGTGACAGAGTATTAAGCTCCTTATTCTCAATTCGTGGAAATCTTCAGACTGACAATGTTGTGTGTATCAGAATGTGGTGACAGTTTTTTGTCCTTACAGTTTAATACATTTCACCAATACTATACTTCTGAAAAACAAGTATATGTTACTGTTTTTCATTAGATATTGTCTTTTCACAGTAGTTGGTGTTGGATCATCTTCAAACATTTACATTTTACTTTCTTAACACGTTTGCACATCGTAAAATGAATTATAGATTTCATTATGTTATAATTTTAGAAATGACATAGTGATCAACAGCATTAATTAATTGCATATTTTCGTTGATTCTTATGTACCCAATGGTTTGCTTTTGCGTCAATCGGTGTAGAACCTTCGCAAAACAATTTCTTTAGCCATTAACTGGGAGTCCAACAACAAGAGTGGTGTCTATCATTTTGGTATCGATTGTTGTCTATTATTACTTTCCCGATATACCACATTTTTTTTGGGATAACTGGAAGCAGGATTTCCAATATGTTTGTCAACAAAAATATTCCATTCTGGTATTGAAGAATAATAACTGATCAGAGAGTGTTGAGCAAAAAAGGGCTTGGACAGACACATTTTGCTCACTTGGGTCTCTTGAAATTTTTCAGGCCAACCTTTAGTTAATACTATTTGATGAGCTTTACAATAGTGATAGCCTAAATTCTTCCAATAATAGTTCACTGAGCCTTTCTATTCTATTCTTTTAAATTATGCATTGTCTTCTTGATGAACAGCAAAAATCAAATACGAATTGAACTAGCTGCTGCACTGATCTTTCAGTATTTTTGAATCACTGATCTACAATATAAATGCCATAAGACATAGGACCACTAATGCGTGCTCCCATGAAGTATCCAAATCCTGAGAGATTTGTATAATACTTGGTATTACAGTATTCCTCTGCTGGAGTATATCCCCATATCTCATTATAGGGAGGAAATATTCTTAGATGTCAACTTATGACAAATTCTTCACAATCCATGCTAAAAAGAGGGTTAGTAGAAGAAACAGATTCTGGATGAAAAACGTTCATTTGATCATGAGGAACATTAACAAGAGTGTATGCTGAACATGGGTCAACACATGATCATTGCATCACAAATCATATTGTGATATTTAATTACAAATACAGTGTATATATGCCCAAGCTAGATGTAATTATAGAGGATTTGAACCCAGACTTTAAGCTTCTTTCGATCAACTCCATCTTGTGCAAACAATACACATGCCCACATTCATGTGAAAAAGATAAATGATCTGGAATATACATATTTTATGCTGAACTAGCACTCATCAGTTGGTCCGAATTGTCATCTACCACACATCCATATAATCAGTACTTGGTTTATATTATGATGGCAAATCTTCAAATTTTAATGGACAGGCTTCAATCTTCTCCACTATCCAACTCTTCAGCCATCCATATCATTGAAAATCTGATGATGGCATGTTCAAAGGACTTGGTTTACAATTTTTTCTGGCTTCAAATCCCCTCATATATCTAGCTTAAGTATATATACTATCTTGTATTAAATATTACAGATTCAGCCTGTATTCTGCCCATCCCTCTTCTGTTTATTTAAATGATCTTTCGTACTACATATTAGGGGTCAGAATGACATATGATCTACACGGGTATGACAACAAAATTGGCAAACAAGGGCTTTGAACATGCAATCATCAGATTTTCAGTAATCTGGATGGTTGACGAATTGGAAAAAATTGAAGTCTGTCCATTAAAGTTTGAAGATTTGTTATCTTATTATAAGCAGAACACTGATTACATATATATATGTGTGGAGGATCATGATCCACAACAACTGATGAATGCTGGTTCAGCATGAAATAGATATGTTGAAGATCATTTATCTTTTTCACATGATGTGGTCATGTGTATCGGCTGTATAAGATGGACTGAATGACTGAGGAAAGCTTGAAAGTCTGAGTTCAAATCCCCTTTAATCATATTGTGAGTGTATACTGTTGGAATACTACATTTCTGAGCTGTAAAAATACACTGTTTTAATTTTACCTTATTATCTGGTAATAGTAATTCACGATTAGATGAAACATGGCTAAGACAAATTTCAAATGTGCATTTTCCAGCTTTTTGTTGTACTCGGTTAACAGTTTCCTTGAGTTGCAAGAAATCATCATAAAATAAGCTTCATTGCCAAATGTCAACTGCTGAATATATTCTTGACATAAGTCAACTTTAAAATCATAAAAAAATAATAGATAGTGTGATTTTTCCAACTCCATGACTTGTAATATCAAAATGTATATCATTGCTATAAAAAAAAAAACTAATGAAGAGTTCAAATGCTGCTCATGTATTTATAATGTATTGAATCCAAGTGTGTGCAATTATCAATTCATATAGCCACTGATTTTGTCATATCTCTATCATTTTACAGGGACTACCCTATTAATTTAAATACTCAAATTCAATTGGTACAGAACATGTAAATAAATAACTTTGCAATAAGATTAAGTACTCTATATTTTAAAATTATTTCAACCTATCCAAAATTATATATTAAAACATTTATTTATATTATTGCTACGAGTATGAATATATAAATATACTGTAATGAAAATAATCAGCCGGTACCTTCAAATATTGTAGAGATGTGCTAATTATCTTTTATAAATACTATTCTCAGTATTGAATTATCATCTGTTTTATAGGATGCACCAACACTTTAATACTCAGAGTGACATAAGAAAAGGCAAACAACCACACACACACGTCCCAATGACAAAATTCTTCAGCATAAAAATATGAAATCATATTGATAATCAATATAATTAAGATTTTATGGCGCAGAACAAAAAAATACTCCAAATTAAATAGAATATTTAAATTAATATCTAATAATTAAGCAATCACTGGCATGTCAATTTGACATTTAAACTTCACTTATGAATTTAGAATATTGATAAAGAAGAATAACATGATCCAAATAATAGAAGTCATATCTTAACTTTTTAAGATTTTTTACAATAAAATAATTTGAACATGGAACTGTAATGACACTTGAATTCAACAGTCATTCTCTGAAAGATAAGGTTTACAAAAGAAATGCTTAGAAAAGCAGGGTTTCTGCACAATGAAACATTTGGAAAGCATATTACACAAATTAGTTAATGGCTAAACAGATCTAATTATTCATCATTTTTGTAAGGTCAGTCAAGCTTTCAGACTTGAATTCAGGGATATACCTGTTTACAATATTTTATTTTCTTGTTCTCTAATTCTTCATGATGTAGTTTAGCTATGGAGAGATCAAGAACCTTTATGTGAATTTGCTGAAGCTTCCAATTTAAATCCAAAGAGATGGGTCAAGCGTTGGTGGCCAAGTAGTCAGCACAGCTGCCTTACAAGCAGTTGTTCCGGGTTCACTTCCCGGCTGACACTTTGACATATGAAAGAAAAAAAAATCCAAAGAAATGGCTAATTTTCATTGAGAGGGTATATAACAAAAAACAGAAAATGATCTTTACAATTGATCCAAAGATTTGTTTTACTTAAGCATCAAATTAAAATCCATATATCCCAATAACTGTGACATTAGATATCTAGTACGCAAGAGTATTGAACTGCAGTCTATTTACACATCCACTGCATGATAATCACTGCAAATTTTCCTATTCTCTTCTAAACTTTGACTTCATATTATTGACTATGGAAATCCAATTTTAATTCTAATTGTCTCCAAGATCTAAATGACTTAGCTAATAGTACTTTTTTTTCCTTTGTTATAATCTTTCAGAAATTATTTATCGAAACAACTTGTGTTTGATTTCTTTTTACACAAACATATTACAGCACATTACGTTTTAAAAATAATGCAAATTAATTAGGTAATTTAATCTAATGAGACATAATTAAATTTAAGCTTTAAACCAAATCATGTTTAATTAAAAAACACATAAACAAATAAAAAGAAATTAAGGCAGTAAGCATTGTTTGTGCTTAATTTTATATATTTATTTTATAATAAAAAACAAGACTCTATTAAAATATAAAACCACATAAATTTATATAGTACAAAATAAGTATAATACAATTTTATATATACAACTTTTATATACAATTTAAATAATCGAATTTGCTCATTATCAACTGAAATCTGTTAATCTCAATTATATAAGTATTATGAGCTTTAATTCTATCTTTTATTTGTGTATATGAAACTAGTTATATATAAATTATTTCTACCATTTTTTTTTATATAATAAATAAATACAAAATGTCTTTGTGCTAAAATCTTGATTGTTATTCAAAATCAAGTGTTACTCTTCAAATTATATTTCTATTATTATTTGGTACAGGCGTTCACAAGTTGATATCAATCAAATGAATTTAAAACCACCAACCAAAATAAAGTATTGCATTAATTGATATGTAATAATTTTCTAACGAATTATATATGTACACATGACCAGTTCATTAAAAAAATATTTTCTTACATTTTTTTAATTTTATTTAAAATAGTGTACTTTTTTAGGAGCACTCAAGGCGCATGTACTAAGGTTTTAGCCTTATGTAAGTATTACGTGCTGACATCGCGCTTAATAAAAATTAATATGTACAACTTTAAATTGATTCAAAATATTTCTAAATTTAATATCTGAATATTGACTCATTGTAAATCGAAAGATTTTGCGAATGTTAATGTTTAATAGAAATAGTGGACTTAATCAGTGAAGAATTTATTAGTTTCAAGCTCCCAAATCAAAATGCTTTAGATTTGCCTATATAATTAAGAAAATAGGTTGAGAGATAGGAGGGTCCCTCTTATTTTTATAAAGTCGAATCTTGCGTTATGATTTGTAGAGGTCTCTCTTGCTAAAATTAAGCACTCAAGGCGCATGTACTAAGGTTTTACCCTTATATAAGTAATAGTTAAATTATGTAAGCTGCCTTCCAAGCAGCTGCCTGGGTTTGCTTCCCGGTCAATGCTTTGACATTATAAAAAAAATAATTAAAATAACTATTTAAAGTATTGATGCAGTATATAAATTATTTGCCCATATATATATATAAATTGAAACAGACACTTTGCAATGTTTCAGATATGGATTATTCAATTAAAACATTCTATTTCAAATTAATTTAGAAAATTTGTTAATTTAATTTTATGTCAAACATGTATTTTAAAAGTAGAATGGCATGTACATATGTGAGCACACCTGAATTGGTAAAATAATTTTATTTTCTAAAACTAATGTAATTTTTTTTTTCTAAAAAAAATAAACTTTGTAAATAAATCTCTTATCTTTTATATAAGATTATTTTTAAAAATTGCATAACAATGCTTAACCTCAAAATAAAATTTTCATCTGCTGTAATAACAAAATCTAAAAGTTAAACATTCTTCAGATAAGACATGTAATGAAATTAATTAGTATGGAATGTAAAAATGTTCTAGTTTAAGTGATTAAAAAAAAACATGGCTTATTAATTAATCAAAAACTCGGTTATTTTAATTAAGATGGTAATCTAGAAAATTCTAAAAAAAATTATGAGGGAGAACAATAGACAGAATGTATACAAAAGCTCCCCAAATTTTTTTATGTCATTCATTCATTGATTCATAAGGTAGATCCATTCTTTGATTCTATTCTTGTGGACACTACTCATCAAAATCATATTCTAGATGCTGGGAAGTGGTTGGTAGTTAGAAAATAAACCAACCAATTATTCCTAGTGGTGTTTTCCTGAACAGATGCAGTCACTTACCAAAGGTAAACTCTGTGTTCTAAGCCTAGCTCCATCTTCCAACATGTCTGAAAATTCAAATTCCTAAAAAGCTGACCTCCTGAAAAACCAACCTACATGAATGCCTCTCAACTAACGATAGCATAAGATACAACTACAAAATGGACAAAAGCAAGAGGGCCACACTTAAGGACTTCTAGCAGTAATATAAACTTTTGTATATCTTAAATAAACCAGATGTTGTTATAATTGTTTCCTTACATATATGCACATTTATTTTAACAGTAATGTTAGATTTAAATGAATTTTTCTTTATTTTATGTAAGTCATTTATGAATGTTTCACTGTTTCTTTTAGAATACGAATTAAAGTTAGATTTTATGTTTAAAAATTTAACTATTGAAGAAATTCTCTTCTCTTTTGTTGAGAGTTTTGAGTCTTAAAGAAGTCTTAATTATTATTGTAAAATTATTTGATACTCCCCCCCCCCCCTTCTTTGAATATTTGAAACCTAATTATTTGTTTTAGCGAAATTAAGACTGAAGTTTAATTAGTCAGTAAACTTTTGTAAATGAGATTCTTAATAATATTTAAAATAAATCTTTCTTTTAAATAGTATTAATCAATTTGTGATTTGACTTAAGATTTGCTAAGATGGTTGAACGCATATGTATTTATGCTATAATATTAAGAACTAAAAGCATTTGTCTACTTGTGTGTGTGTGGACCAAAAACAAATGCATATGAAGACCACTGTTATTTTATAGGGTTTCTCTTTCACTTCACTGGTATTAGCTAAGCATCTACCCAATTGATATTATTATAGTATTTTCTCTGCTTACCTGGATAATCTCCTATCTTAATCATAGTCTATTTATTCTCACATGGCCTAGCTTTGGCATAGCTAGCATGCCTGTTTTATTTGATATTATCGCTATATTTTGGCTAATTCTTAGGAGCCTCTGACCATGACATTTTGGTCAAACTCATATTCTTCCGGGTTAACAGCAGCTGAAGTTCCGACTTCATTATTTATGCATGGGCCTGCTCCAAACGAGCTTTAAGTATCTCTCTCACATTTAATGGCCATCATTATTGTCCATATAAATATTGTTGCACTTTTGAGTTTTTACTGTCCATGAATATATGTGTAAGTGTTTGATAAGATAAACTGAATAGTTTTCTTACATATGTTTACTAAAAGTAATTCACATATATATCATATCCTATTTCATAAAACTACTGTTAAAAGATTATTTAATATCATTGAAGTAATTAAATAGGGGAAAACAATTTCTATCAGGACTGTCAATAAATAAAGTACTCCATTAAAATATTCATAGATGAAATATTTATTAAATTTTTGTTTGTTTTCTTAATTTTTCTATTAAGCTTAATAAACTTTGTTATTATTAATTTTAATTTGGCTGATATTTGTTCACTATGTCTGTCTATTTAATTGTTTAATTACTATGAGTCTCATACTCTGAGCTGACTAGTAGTCAGGGGAAGTAATTTATTTTATGTTAGGTTCGTTCATCATCACTAGTTAATATTCAGCCACTTCAAATTTTTTAGGCTCATTACATAGCCTAGTAGCACCCTCAAATGGCTAATGTTCTTAACTCATGTAGAGCATCCGGTACAATATATATATATATATTACAAGCATAAAGCTAAACTAGTCAATATAAAATCAAAACTACCCCAAATCTAAAATTAAACCAGACCGGCATAAAAATATTAAAACACAACCTAAGGTTTCACTGCTACAAACAGACTTCTCAAGTGTAAAGAACTACAAAAAAACTATACAATATATATACTATTAAAAACTACCCACAAATCCATTCACTTCCCATCCACCCTTAATATTAAAAGAACTCTTAAATAAGTTAATTGCTTCAGAATAATAAATTTTCAATAATAAAGACTCTTTAATTCTTCTTTTGATTTCATTTCTCTCAAAGAAGACAACCTTAGCTTCATCAAAATCAATAGTGTGGCCTGTATCTTTTTCATGAACATACAAAGCAGAACTAAGATATCTATTTTTAACTCTACTTTTATGAACCTTTATTCTTTCATTTAAACTCAAACTACAGTGACCTATGTAAATCTTCTTACAAAATAAACAAGGAATAAAATATACTACACCAGGAATAGTCTTTCTATCAAAAACTTCTTTTGTATTATTTAATAAATTATTCAATGTAACACCCCTTTTCCAAGCAATTTTCTTATTTCCAAACAATTTACTATTTCTACACACAATTTTATAAGAAGACAATTTAAATGGCAAAGAAATAAAATTATATTTTTCTTTAACCTTTACATCCTTACAAATATTACGATTAAATAAAATACTTTTAACAAATTTATCAGAGTATCCAACACTCAAATAATCTTTATAAAATTGATATTTCTGAAACAAAGCTACCCCACTAGAATTATTTAACTTAATATTCCTATGACAATAATTCCTTAAAGCAGCTACTTTATGAGATACAGACTGATAGCTATCAGGTTTAATTATACATCTTAATTCTTTACTTTTAACTAAATGACTGCACAATAAACAATTAATTTCTATATTTCTAATCACCAAAAGATCTAAAAATTTTAACTTACCAAAATCTAACCCCCCTCCTTCTAACACAAATTTTATAGCAGGATCAAAACAATTAAACTCATTTACAAATTCCTTCAATTTATTATTCTCAACTACAAATAAACAATCATCAACATATCTGACAAATAATTTTACATATAAACAATTCTTTTTAATAATAATTTACTCTTCCATAAAACTAATATAAACTGAACATACTAAAGGAGAAATAATATAACCTATTATCCACCCTTCCTTAATCTTATAAAAATTACCTTTATAAGTAAAATACATAGAATCTTCCAATAACAAAAGCAAATCTTTAATTACCTTAATTTTATATTTTGATAAAGAACTTTTCTTAATCAATACAGACAAAAGAACATCAATACTGCTTAGCCTATTAACAGACCGATACATATTTTCAACATCTAAACTTCCAAATAACCAATTACTTTCCATTTTAAAATTATTAATCTTATCAAAAGCCTCAAAAGAAGAAGAAACTGTGTACTGACCAAAATCAACAAATTGTTTTAAAAAATTATTCAAGAATCTAGAAATACCCTCTACAACACTACCTGTAAAATCAAAAATAAATCTTAAAGGAAAACCATCTTTATGAGTTTTAATATTCACAAATATCTTAGCTGATGTAAAATCATTAGGATAGTATTTTAAATAATCTACTCTATTAAAAAATTTTAAATTAACCATTTTCTTCATAATATCTATCAATTTTCTTTTAATCAAATTACCTGGATTTTTATCTAACAACATATATTTACAATTATTTAATTCTCTATCCATTTTCTCTTTGAATTCATCTCCTTTCATAATAACAAACCTACCAGCTTTGTCATCACGAGAAATGATTACATCATTAGCAATTAACCTATTTTTAAGATGTTTAATCTCAGCAGGATTAATAACAAATTTTTCTTTCCTTTTTAAACTTTTATTCAAAATCGATTGAATACCAACTTTCTGCTCATCACTCAAATTACTAGATTCAATAGACAAAATTGTATCAAAAACTATATTTTTTGAATGAAATGGAACAAAATTAGGGCCTTTACCAAGAATATCTAATTCTCTATCATTTAACTTCAAATCCGAAAGATTAACAACTATATCATCAGAAACCTTATTCTCATACCCTTTATCACTACAATAAACTTTATTAACTTTCCCAAACAACCACTTTAATTTTCTTTCATATTTTTTACAATAGAAATTTGACCTATTCTGTCTAAATTGTTTCATAAAAAAATTCAAAACTGAATAATTAAAATCTTGCCTCCTTTCTAAATAATATCTATTCCTTTTATGTAGATAAATAAATTTATAAAACCTTACAAAAGTATCTTTTAAAAAACTATTCAATATATATGTTTGTAACTTAGAAACTAAATTTTTATTCTGAAGCAACTTTTTATTTCTACTAAAATTAATAACACAGCACCTAGGAAAAACACTAAATTCCCTACATTTTTTAAGAAAATAAATCTGCCATCGTAAAGACTCTATCCTATCACTCAATTTAGACAAATTTTTAATCCTTCTAATATCATTAAATGGAAAATTATTAAAAACTAAACTCCACAAACCCATACTAAAAACCCAAATTACCAATACCCTTATAAATTAAAACCCAATAAAACCTACACACACTTCTCTCTATATATATAACTAAATAAACACAAATATACTCTTTCAACCCAAACAACAAACATAATATACATAAATGACATTCAAATATATCAATAATTAAAAACAAAAAAATATATATCAATAATAAAATGTCAATAATAAATATCAATAATAAAATATCAATAAAAAAAAATATCTTTACACTACATCAGTAAAACTACTCTTAAGCGCAAAAAACTCATCAAAATGTAAACATTACAAGCATAAAGCTAAACTAGTCAATATAAAATCAAAATTACCCCAAATCTAAAATTAAACCAGACCAGCATAAAAATAATATTAAAACACAACCTAAGGTTTCACTGCTACAAGCAGACTTCTCAAGTGTAAAGAACTACAAAAAAACTACCCAATATATATACTATTAAAAACTACCCACAAATCCATTCACTTCCCACCCACTCTTAATATTAAAAGAATCTTAAATAAGTTTATTATGAAAGGAGATGAATTCAAAGAGAAAATGGATAGAGAATTAAATAATGGTAAATATATGTTGTTAGATAAAAATCCAGGTAATTTGATTAAAAGAAAATTGATAGATATTATGAAGAAAATGGTTAATTTAAAAATTTTTAATAGAGTAGATTATTTAAAATGCTATCCTAATGATTTTACATCAGCTAAGATGGTTTTCCTTTTAAGATTTTATTTTTGATTTTAAAGGTAGTGAGTGTTGTAGAGGGTATTTCTAGATTCTTGAATAATTTTTTAAAACAATTTGTTGATTTTGGTCAGTACACAGTTTCTTCTTCTTTTGAGGCGTTTGATAAGAGTAATAATTTTAAAATGGAAAGTAATTGGGTATTTGGAAGTTTAGATATTGAAAATATGTATCAGTCTGTTAATAGGCTAAGCAGTATTGATGTTCTTTTGTCTGTATTGATTAAGAAAAGTTCTTTATCAAAAAATAAAATTAAGGTAATTAAAGATTTGCTTTTGTTATTGGAAGATTCTATGTATTTTACTTATAAAGGTAATTTTTATAAGATTAAGGAAGGGTGGATAATAGGTTATATTATTTCTCCTTTAGTATGTTCAGTTTATATTAGTTTTATGGAAAAGTAAATTATTATTAAAAAGAATTGTTTATATGTAAAATTATTTGTCAGATATGTTGATAATTGTTTATTTGTAGTTGAGAATGATAAATTGAAGGAATTTGTAAATGAGTTTAATTGTTTTGATCCTTCTATAAAATTTGTGTTAGAAAGAGGGGGGGTTAGATTTTGGTAAGTTAAAATTTTTAGATCTTTTGGTGATTAGAAATATAGAAATTAATTGTTTATTGTGCAGTCATTTAGTTAAAAGTAAAAAATTAAGATCTATAATTAAACCTGATAGCTATCAGTCTGTATCTCATAAAGTAGCTGTTTTAAGGAATTATTGTCATAGGAATATTAAGTTAAATAATTCTAGTGGGGTAGCTTTGTTTCAGAAATATCAATTTTATAAAGATTATTTGAGTGTTGGATACTCTGATAAATTTGTTAAAAGTATTTTATTTAATAGTAATATTTGTAAGGATGTAAAGGTTAAAGAAAAATATGATTTTATTTCTTTGCCATTTAAATTGTCTTCTTATAGAATTGTGTGTAGAAATAGTAAATTGTTTGGAAATAAGAAAATTGCTTGGAAAAGGGGTATCACATTGAACAATTTATTAAATAATACAAAAGAAGTTTTTGATAGAAAGACTATTCCTGGTGTAGTATATTTTATCCCTTGTTTATTTGTAAGAAGGTTTACATCGGTCAGAGTAGTTTGAGTTTAAATGAAAGAATAAAGGTTCATAAAAGTAGAGTTAAAAATAGATATCTTAGTTCTGCTTTGTATGTTCATGAAAAAGATACAGGCCACACTATTGATTTTGATGAAGCTAAGGTTGTCTTCTTTGAGAGAAATGAAATCAAAAGAAGAATTAAAGAGTCTTTATTATTGAAAATTTATTATTCTGAAGCAATTAACTTATTTAAGAGTTCTTTTAATATTAAGGGTGGATGGGAAATGAATGGATTTGTGGGTAGTTTTTAATAGTATATATATATTGTGTAGTTTTTTTGTAGTTCTTTACACTTGAGAAGTCTGCTTGTAGCAATGAAACCTTAAGTTGTGTTTTAATATTATTTTTATGCTGGTCTGGTTTAATTTTAGATTTGGGGTAGTTTTGATTATATATATATACACACAGAAAGCAGACAGAATGTTTATTCTTTTTATTTTTCTAAAACCACCTCACTTATATTAACCAACATTTTTTTTTTGTTTTTATGTTTTAAATTCAGTAACTTTTAATATGGTCTCTATTTAAAAATCACTTACATATTTGATTTTTGATGTGTTATTATCTGTTAAAAAGTTAAAGAAAGAAAAAATGGAAGAAAATATAATAGTGGTTACCAAACTACACATTATGATGTCCTGAGAAAATTCCATAATGTATTGGAGATTACTTGCAAATATTTTATATATTTGTCATCCTATTTATCATTAGGTGGCTTAAATATGACTTAAAATACTAGATAATACCACTTTACAACAATGATATAACATATAAAAGATTTAAATAACCTGTAATTTAACCTGGATATAACAGATATAGTTATTTAAGATTTTGATAGTGCAAAATAAAAGTGTATTACGAATGATTTTACTTAAATGTTTGACATATACTATTATTGACTTTTTTATTATTATTAATGAATATAATTATATATCATATTTGGGGTATTTTTGTAGAAAAATAGATATCACATTCCATAATGCTTTTATTAGGATCCAATTACTGTGAGTAGTTATCATAGTTTCGTATATTACTTGATGAGTTTAAATTATTGTGACACTTAGGATCTGCTAACATATATAACTACACAATCAGAGAATAATTACCATCTTTGCTGACATATAGAATATAGTTTTCCCCCCTCAAAATGCAACTAAAATATGGGGTGCAGTTTATGTGCTGGAAATAAAAATTATGAGTTGCATTTCAATCGGTGTAAAACTTCTGACTTATATTAATATACAAATATAAGTATTCTATTGCATTTTGTCCTTTTGCAAAACAGTGGTTTCAAATAAATCATTTCCATTATGCTTTTAATGTTCTGTAAAGGTAATAAGTTGCCGATACATTTTATGCTTCGTTACTGAAAAATGGAGCATTCCAATAAAATAGAGTTCAGATTCACTGACATCTCAAGCTTAATATTAATTCATCCAATGTGCGCATGCGTGATCACCTTTCAAATGTTGTACTGTAATGTTTAAACTTGGTAGATTTGTCCAGAACATTATTGGCATTCTATGATAGTTGATGTTGAGATTTCTTGGCTGGATGAATGAAGAAGATGAAATTGTAGATAGACAAGGTGTTGTCTAACCATCCTGGTAGACCATTAAAGAAACCTGTCTTGCTAGTCCGAAATCAATTTCAGAGGCACAGGACAGAAACTATGAAAAATAAAATCAACTAAATGAAAACTCAATTAGCTATAATTTTAGGTGGTCTAATAAGAAAGCTTCAGCCTTTAGATGTCTGTATTAGTAAACTATTTAAAAGGACTCACAAAGGAAAAATGGAAGGAAGAGGCCTAACATTTCACAGATTAGTGAATGGGTCAAAATTTCTTGAGATGTTGTGAACCACAAAACAGTTGTAGGGTCACTTAAGAAATGTGGAATTAGTAACTCACTTGTTAATGCAAAAATTGCCATTGTTTATTTTTTTGTTACAGCATTAAATACCCTGGGAGATGGGAGATATTAGTTGTGCCAATTGTAATGGCATTTTGAAAAACTGCTCTATGCTACAATTTGTGTCCTGGACTTAAAGTTAGGATCTAAAGTCTGTTAGATTGAGGTATGTACTCATATAGACCGGGCATTGCTAACTTTGTGAGGTATAATAAAAAGAAATAAAACAGGAGAATATAAATGATAAATCAATTCGTCAATGTTATGGCAAATAATTACCATTCATAAGTAAGAACACACTTTTATATTCTTTTATTATCAATGGGAGAATTTATTAAAATTTATATATCAACAATAATAAAATTAAAAAAATACATAAAATAGACTGAATAAAGTAGAAAGTAACAAAACAAAAAAATGCAGTTATATGACATCGTTTTCTATCTTAATAATGAATAAGTAAACTTTGAGGGGAACTATATGTTATTATAAGTTCAACAATAAAAGTTACACTTATCTTTTACCCAGGATTTACAGATGTTTTAACCTCTTACATGTAAGCTTACATTCACCACGGCATTTGTTCTAGGAGAGATATTCTTCCATAGTTAAAGTAATATAAATATGAGCTCTTAAAAAGTCTGGAATGAATGGTTTGGGTCAGAGTTTTAGTATAGGAACAAATTTAATGGTGTCAGTCAGTGATCTTGTTTGAATTTAACAAGCATACAAGATCAACTGTCTTTTCTTTCTTGGCACTACTCCAGGCTGTAATCCATGGGATCCACACAGGTCACAGTATAGACAAGTAGGCAACAGGTACAGCTAGGTACTAGGAGCATGAACTGATAACCCTACACGCATATGGCTTCTACCCCATAGTTTAGGTTTTAAACATTTTTGGTAAGCTTGATACTAAAGGCCTTGTCTTCAGCAATTCAGCTAGTCCACAAACTTAAGACTGTCCAGTCAAAGACCATAAGACCAGAACACACACAAAAAATGTCTTCTCTCCCACGGATTCAACTTAATTGACTCTCCCCCCTTTCGTATTTCTTTTTGGTCTTTGGTTTCTCTTTTTTTTTTACTTTCCATTACAGTTCTCAAATTTTTATTCTATCAGCCTTCGTATCTTGGGTTAATTATCTAGGAATGTTTTTACCATCTTATTTGCTTATTGATCTCTAATCTCACTCTCTTTCTTCAAAGTACATTAAATGACAACTTTTCCTGGAATTTGGGAGGCCAAATAGTCATCATAAATAACAAAGAACACCTCGGGAAATTTATGGCAGAAAATTTTTTGTTCCCTTCAATAAAACATGACATCTGATTATAAAATCAAATGAAATGTACATTTAGTAAAAAAATACATTAATGTATAACCATTTCTCTTAATTAATTTTATTTCTTTCTCTACTTTTTATTTCCATTTTTTTTAAAATAATAAATGCCAAAATATTTTTCTAAAACAAATATTTACATTCGTCACTAAAATTTTTTTTTAAAATCTATGGCTTTATATATATATATCATTCCTCATATATGGTAATCAAATAAATTAAAGCAAAACTTATGCAAGCTGGGCCTATATTAAGCACACACCCATATCCGGGCCAGTTGGTAGACATTAAATTCCCTTGTAACAGGGTTTAAACATAGCAACTGTTACAATACTCTCTGTTAGAAAGACTTCTAAATAAGGTGTACTTATTTTGAGGGATCAGATCTTCGCCCTTTATGGCAGGGGCTTTAAAGCTTGAGCATTATAAGACCCTCTAATCTCCAGCCTGGTGTCTATCCAGAACACATTGTTATCCTGGTACCATCACTTTGTTCCATACTTGGAATTGATATCGGGTACCCATTGACCTCTTATTCCTTTTCTGACTCCTTTTTATAAGGGTTTGATGAGCTCGAGCTATATGCACTTTTCCATCTATCAGAGACTCTTTCATCCTGCAACTGGATCGGAGCAAACCCCATCAACTCGTTAAAGACCAATTAATATAATTTACGATCTGTGGCACTTGTTTAATGCAACCCCAATGGTTTGTCAGAAGATAGGTTCTGAATAGTTGCCCCCAATTCTCGCATGACCCTTTCACACAGGTTTGATTAGGGGTTACAGATAGACATAAATATATGCTTGATCCCTTGTATCCACCTATGCCATTTATTTAAGGAAAAAAAATTGAAAAAAAAACCTCTTCAATGTTAATGCTTTGGTCCTCCTTAAACATACACCAAAGTACTTGGGTTACTCCTAGGATAAGCAGTCCATAAATAATAAATATAAAAAAATATGAAATAAAATTATTGCATTTTACCTAGATTTTTTCAACTATGTTGTAATATTTATAATTCAATGATTAACATGACTAGAGAAGGCAGTGATGAGTAATACACATCCAACTCCACCCTGAAAATACACTGCCTTTAGGTATGAGGGTTACTCCTATCAATTTAACTGAATGCCATTTGGCTTAATAAACAGCAGGGCATGGTTGTTGAGATGCCTAGATCGAGTGTTATCGGAAGAGGTCAAGGAGTTGGTCACAATGTATGCAGACGATGTGTTAGTTATTATCAACCATCAAGAAACACATCTAGGATGTGGAACTGTTTTTCAGAGAATGCCTGAAGAAGGAAATTAAAGTCAATTTCAAAAAAAGTATGTTATGCAAGGAGGAGATGACATTCTTGGGACATGTGGTAGGTGGCCAAGGGATTAAACCTCATCTGGACAAGGTCTTAGCTATTTGAGTTCCCTAAACGAAAATTCCAGAAACAAATCCAATCATTCCTGGGCCTATGCAATTTTTACAACAGGTTTTATGAGGAGTTTGCAGAATAGATGGAACCTTTGGTAAGGCTAGTAATATAGTAAACTGTAATTCTTACTGCAATAGTGGGATTGGCGCTAGAGGTCGGCTTCCGCCTGATGCTCATAAATGTACTTTTACCACAAGAATCTTCCATTAATAAGATAACAATCGGTATGGGAAATATATAACTGCCCCTGAGTCTCGTTGTATGTGGATTATTTTAATGTGATTTTGAAGTTCTGTGATTTATGTTTCTTTTTAATATCTTTCATATTTCACGATATTTATTAGATATCAAGAAATTTAAATTATTAATAACTTATTTTGACTTGAAATACTTTTTTTTTCTTTTCAAAAATATAATGTTATATTAGCAGCTAACATGAATATGGCCTGAAGCTGTATTGAGAATATTAGCTTCTATGTAAATAACCTACTTATACTAATGAATAAATAATAACAATAGATTTATATTTACATATAAAAATATCGCAATAAATATTCAAAAAATTTAAACTTTTAAAACGTATTTTGCTATATATAACAGAAATAAATAATCTTTTTGATTTTTAAAATAAAAAACAAAGATTTTATAAATTGAAAATAATCTTTCTAATGATAATGTATAATCTTTTTGTTTTGATTACAATGTCATTTTTTTAATATAGAAACAGAAAACCATTAACGTAGCATAAGACTGAAAGTGGAGCTAGTTGTACATCACATCACGAATAAAAATAAAGTGGCTAACAGGTTTCTTGGGGCATAATTGCTGAGAGATTCTTGACTTCGTTTAAGGAGAAGCCACAACACATCACATCACATCGAATCTGATTTCTTACCAGTTTACAAACGAACGCTAGTGGTAATGATTAAAATATGTATGAAAAATGTAAAATTAAATACTGTAGTTAATAAAAAAAGTAAAAAAAGTTTGTCTTGTATTAATTTTTTTCAAATATTTGAAATTTTTTATTAGTCATACTTTATTAGCTTATTTTTTTAATGTGAATTTTAAAGTAATTTTTCCTTGTTGCTTTGCTTTTATGCGAATTCTGAAAATTACAGAACCTATCCCCCATTTTTCAAGGTAAGTTAAGACTATTTTTTTGCAATTTTTTAAATGTGGGTTTTCTGTGGAATCTATCTACCACATAAATGAGACCCAGGTGTATAATCATCGCATATTATATGTAATGTACAAGGTTATTTCATAAAATTCCTGAATATGATCAGTTCATACCATCATTTAGTAACATAGATAATATTAAAGTTTATCTACAGGTGTTATGGTGACTAAACAACCATAGTTATACTTATCTTTTTGGCATAATACATGCCTCCATTAATTTATACATTTTACGTACATCATTTTCCGAAATCCCAAAACGATACCCAGGTTAGCCTGTTAAAGTATAGACAAACCAAATTGTCAATACTGTCTTTTTTAATAGTTTTCATTTATCTCGCATCTCACCCCATGTGCTGAAGGTATTAAGAACACTACAATCCTGAAATAGATAATGTCCATTTGTATTCAGCATTTTTCTCCAAAAAAAAAAAAAAAGAAAGATAATATATAATTTTTATTTTTTTGAAAATTCCACAAGTCTGTTTTTCTCTCATTCTGTCACTGTAATCAAATTTACCCATAGAATTTTCACTTTTCAATTGTTTTCTAATTCTACCACACCAATTTAAAAGTGTTATTTGATATGATCAAAGACAATTTTTACATCAATATAAACATTTTCTACTTCTTTATTGCAATTGTTGAAACAAACTTGAATTATCAGCATTTGAAATTTTCTATTAAGTTTCATAACTAGATTTTGTCCCTCTGTCCGATAAACTATCAATCTTTGCAACGTTGTTCATCTACTTTTTATTTATAATGAATCCTACTCCAATTGTTATTTCATTACTTGTGCTTTTATAATAAAATGTGTGTTCATCTTTCAAATCAATTGTCTCTTCATTTTTTCTTCTAGCTTATCCAATCTAATATTAGACTGTTCTTTCAATTCACAGGTAATTTTCCTTCATTTAAAAGAGATCTGTAGTTGAAGGTATCCAAACAAAAGATTATCAATAAATAACAGTCTGACTCCACAATGATAAGATTTTTAGTTACCTTCTACCTTCAGTTCACAATCTCTATCTTCGCTGACAATTGTACAATCTCTCAGGAATAAGAGTCATAATGTAGTTTTGTTTATCATGATTGTAAATATCTAATAAAAGATATCCACACATATTCAATACTGTTTTCAAGAAAATTCAATTATTGTTACAATCAAGAACATGGAATTCTTGATCTTAAACTCAAGAGATAAAAAAAATCTCTAAGCTCACCATGCTGGCTAAAGTATGTTGATGAACATACCATATATATTCATTGCATATTAGGGATTTCTTATTCCATTTCATTCCTTTAAAATCTCAAGGAAGAATCAAACTTCTTTCAGTTTACGTAAACTTCTTTCTGCATCAAAATGAATGTATGTCTTAGTATATATATATATATATCAAATCAAAACTACCCCAAATCTAAAATTAAACCAGACCAGCATAAAAATAATATTAAAACACAACCTAAGGTTTCACTGCTACAAGCAGACTTCTCAAGTGTAAAGAACTACAAAAAAAAACCACCCATTATATATACTATTAAAAACTACCCACAAATCCATTCACTTCCCATCCACCCTTAATATTAAAAGAACTCTTAAATAAGTTAATTGCTTCAGAATAATAAATTTTCAATAATAAAGACTCTTTAATTCTTCTTTTGATTTCATTTCTCTCAAAGAAGACAACCTTAGCTTCATCAAAATCAATAGTGTGGCCTGTATCTTTTTCATGGACATACAAAGCAGAACAAAGATATCTATTTTTAACTCTACTTTTATGAACCTTTATTCTTTCATTTAAACTCAAACTACTCTGACCTATGTAAACCTTCTTACAAAATAAACAAGGAATAAAATATACCACACCAGGAATAGTCTTTCTATCAAAAACTTCTTTTGTATTATTTAATAAATTATCCAATGTAACACCCCTTTTCCAAGCAATTTTCTTATTTCCAAACAATTTAGCTGCTTTAAGAAATTATTGTCATAGGAATATTAAATTAAATAATTCTAGTGGGGTAGCTTTGTTTCAGAAATATCAATTTTATAAAGATTATTTGAGTGTTGGATACTCTGATAAATTTGTTAAAAGTATTTTATTTAATAGTAATATTTGTAAGAATGTAAAGGTTAAAGGAAAATATGATTTTATTTCTTTGCCATTTAAATTGTCTTCTTATAAAATTGTGTGTAGAAATAGTAAATTGTTTGGAAATAAGAAAATTGCTTGGAAAAGGGGTGTTACATTGAATAATTTATTAAATAATACAAAAGAAGTTTTTGATAGAAAGACTATTCCTGGTGTGGTATATTTTATTCCTTGTTTATTTTGTAAGAAGGTTTACATAGGTCAGAGTAGTTTGAGTTTAAATGAAAGAATAAAGGTTCATAAAAGTAGAGTTAAAAATAGATATCTTAGTTCTGCTTTGTATGTCCATGAAAAAGATACAGGTCACACTATTGATTTTGATGAAGCTAAAGTTGTCTTCTTTGAGAGAAATGAAATCAAAAGAAGAATTAAAGAGTCTTTATTATTGAAAATTTATTATTCTGAAGCAATTAACTTATTTAAGAGTTCTTTTAATATTAAGGGTGGATGGGAAGTGAATGGATTTGTGGGTAGTTTTTAATAGTATTTATAATGTGTGGTTTTTTTTTTTTTGTAGTTCTTTACAATTGAGAAGTCTGCTTGTAGCAGTGAAACCTTAGGTTGTGTTTTAATATTATTTTTATGCTGGTCTAGTTTAATTTTAGATTTGGGGTAATTTTGATTTTATATTGACTAGTTTAGCTTTATGCTTGTAATGTTTATATATATATATATGTGAATGTACAGCAAATTTAAGTAGCCACAGAATATATAATTTTCAATGTACTTATTGTATGTAAATAAGTATGTTTAACGAAGAGTTGAATAAAATCAGTAATTCGTTTTTTTTTTATTGATGGAGGAGATGAAAGAAATAATCGAAAACAGAGCCTAGTTAAATATAAAAAATTATTTAATTAAAAATTTTCCAAAATGTTGTTAAATGAAAAACTCCCTTTCAAAAAATGTAAAAGTGATCAGGTAAAAAAATAAGCAAAAGCAATTCCTTCTAAATCAGCAGAAAAAAAAACAATTCCAATCTAATACAAATTTGAAACGTAATTATAGGAAAAGTTAAAAATGAAACTCTTTTGGTGAAAATTGTTAGTAAAATTATCTTTTTTGGTGTGAGAAAGCCAGCAGCCACACATCAAACAAAAATATATTATTCATCTCTATTTCAGTGACTTTGTAACTGATCGTTTAAACGAGTGTCAAGGGTTATCAATTGATCAAAAATATCTACATTAAAATTCCAATGCCTCTGTAAAACAAAAAAGCATAACTTATACTAAAGAGTAAAAAGTGCCTAAATAAAGACCTCTTCTGAAAACTGCAGTCACTTCAAATAATGGCCTTAATCTATGCTTTTGCCTTCAAAGTAAATCTTTTCAGAACGATTACACATAATTAAGTCGTGCTAAGATGGATGCTTAATTGTTATGATATATGTAGCCTTCAGTTTAAATAGTTGACAGAATAAAAATTAAATTATTATCTAAAATAATTACTGTTTAAAATATTAAGATATTGAAGTACAATAAAAAATATTTGTTTTACCACGAGTGTATAAAAAATGTATTTTATAATATAAATGTCAATGATATAAAAGTATATTTGAAATATATATATAAAAAGACTAAAAAGATATCTTTCATATTGACAACAAATAAAAATGTACAATGTAATGGCAGAATATCCTCCAGGGACAAATATAAAAACTAAATCATAGATTCATTATCAATAAAAAGCATTAAATGAGACAAAAATGTATTAAATGAATGACTAATACAAAGTGACATCAGCGCGCCTGCCTTGCACTTGCAGGCAGTTGCCCGGATTGCGGGTTCGCACCCGGCCGATGCTATGACACTTTAAAATAATACAGAATACATCATTCCAGTCCAAATGAATCTGAAAAAAAAATAATGAAATCTAACCAAGAATTTGTGTCATCATGGTAATTAACCAAGTTACAAATTCCATGACAGGATCATGTAAAGTAATTTGATTTTATCAGAAGGCGGATTTCTAATCTCATTAATATATCATATTTTTATATTTTGAATACTCTGGTAAGAAAATTATTTTATGTATTATTATCTTCTCTACACACCCTTCTGTTTATTCTGCAGAGGTTTAAGTTCATATTAACGTATCAGAAACTTATATGAATCTCATGATTTTATAATTTAGTTCAGGTAATAGATGGATAATAAAGGGAGTACCAAAAAAAAAAAAAAAAGCAATGAACAGAAGTTAAATAAAATTCTGTATTATGTAATTAATTAGATAATCCAATTACTGATATACCATAAGTCTATTATTAGAAAAAATCAGGAGCAAATGGGATTAAATCTTATCCCATAAGTTACAAGTTCTTCTGAGATCAGATGGTGCCAATTTGAATGATGACTGAAAAATGTTGATATTCAGAGATGGTATCTGGATGTGAAGAATTATATATCAACATAGAATTAAGAAATGAATATATTTAAAACAAATTTATAGCAATGTTTATACTTCTTTCTGGTTTCTTTCAGAGGTTTTTGATTAAGTAACCAATAATTATAATGTATTAGTATAATATTTTACTACAATTTTTATCAAAGAAGATATATATATATAATTTACATTTATTTGCATAAATGTGAAAAAAAATTCAATAAACTGTGTGTTTTCTTAAAATTCCATATTTTTTACTAAAATAAGTTATTCGCAAAAAAAATATTTTTTTTTGAAATATTAATAAGGCACATAAAATACCTTTAACTTTTCTGGAATTCTCTCTGTTCATAATTTGTTGTCTTTCTTCTTCTTGGACTTTACAAACTCCACGAGCACGCTGAAGTAATTTCATCATAGTGGCTTCCAGTTTTTTATAAAATTCAATACCTTTTTGAGATTTTGCTACCAAATCTTCGTATGCATCGAAAGATGCAATAAGAGATTGAATAACAGCATCTTTTCTAAAAAAAAAGAAAAGATTATATAAATATAAGATATTTTATTTATCAATAAATATATACAATAATGTTTATAAATAAAGATTTAAGCATAAGATATAACAAAAAGTGAAAATACTGTAGTCTTTTTCTTTATATATTCACATACAGTCAAACATTTACTGCAATAAACTATTATAATGGGGGAATGATATTCATTATTACTTAATCTAATCTCAATAAGAGTAAATAGGTAGAATATTAAAAAAATAAAACAAAACTTACATTAATATAGTTTCACATAGCTTTCAGAGATATTTAATTAGGTAAATAATGATCTATAGAAACATTTTTTATTGTTGTTGTTATTGCATTAAAAATTTTTTTAATGCCTAACGTACCGTTTATATCCTATAAAACATATATAAAATAAAGGAACTATAAAAATGAAATGAATCTAATAAATAATTATTGTTAACTCAAAGATGGATATTACTTTTGATTGATAATTCATGTCTTATATGGCTTAGCACAACAGAAAAGTAGAGATGTAAAAGCTAAGATACTTGAACGGATTGTCAATTAAGTAAAAAAAAAAGCCCAGTTTAAGCAATTAGATGGAATTATTGTTCTCAACCTGCTAATTAGTATGCTTGAAAATTAACAACTTCCTGAACAATTAACTATCAAATTGTTTAATATTTTATTTATATTTTCATTGATTTTTTCACAATCCGATTAGATATTAAATTTAGTTATGTGCCACAGTTGATTTACATTGTTTTGGGCACGATATTTTAAGTTTTTTTTTTAAATGAAAGTACAAAGTTATTTTTATTAAAATTATTAGCATTCTTCTGCATAGTCTAACACAAATCTTATAAAATAATTTATAATTTTGCCCCACAACAAATGATTTATTGAAGAAAGTACAACTAACAAACTGAATAACTGGTGTGTTTTACTCTATTAGATTATCAGTCATGCTATTTACATGTATTGTAATAATGCTAAGTTTGCCATTAGGGATATAAAATACACATGTTCATGATACACAACTGATAACTTTCAAGGGTTGCCAGTTTTGGCCCTTAAGCTCTTTATGCTTGATACATACCTCTAATTTTTTCCTCATTAGTTATTTACAAAAAATACTAGTAGAAATTAATGTGACCAGAAGGTGTATTTCTATAGTATGATTTGCAAAGAGCCCCATTTTCTACCTCACATTTTTTGTGGTTATGTGAACTTTATCCAAGCTGGTCTCATTTTCTTGAAACGTTCAAGAGATTAATAATGCATTCTTTTTAAAAATGATTACGTTCATTACTTATGTATGGGTTTTTTTTATAATCCCTCACGCTTTGCACATAAATGTAGACCAGAATATTATATAGTATACATGATTTCAATCTTATGTTATTTCAAACTCAATAACTGGTGTGTTTTATTCTATTAGATTATCAGTTATGCTATTTACATGTATTGTAATAATGCTAAGTTTGCCATTAGGGATATAAAATACCACATGTTCACGATACACAACTGATAACTTTCAAGGGTTGCCAGTTTTGGCCTTTAAGCTCTTTATGCTTAATACATACATCTAATTTTTTTCTCATTTGTTATATACAAAAAAAATATTAATAGAAATTAAGGTGACCAGAAGGTATACTTCTATAGTATGATTTGCAAAGAGCCCCATTCTCTACTTCAAATTTTTTGTGGTTATGGAACTTTATCCAAGCTTGTCTCCTTTTTTGAAACATTCAAGAGATTAATAATGTATTCTTTTTAAAAATGATTATGCTCATTACTTATGTATGGGTTTTTTTTTTTATAATCCTTCACGCTTTGCACATAAATGTAGACCAGACTATTATATAGTGTACATGAAGCATTTGAATCTTATGTCGAACATTATTGGCAAAAATAAAAAAACTTCTATAAAAACTATAATATTAGATCCATTACAAATTCATTAACAAAAATCACAAGACTTCTTAAAAACTTGGTGTTTATAAAATATTCTGCAGATGATATCTAATATTCGACCAATAATATATATTGACACATGATAGTAAAAAAAAATCTCTTAACACAAGAATGCTAATACTTTTATGAAAATGATTCCATATATCTTCTCAAATTTATTTTTCAATTATAAAACATCTTTCTTATCAAGACAATGCAAATGTACTTGCTCATCAAATGAACTTAATATTTAATTGGAAGAAATTCTGAATCAGCCAATTCATTATTATCAACCAATCAAAAATAATAATAAACGGTGACAATTATCCATAAAAATTTATTACATTTATTTGACATTTTTCTTTATGGTAACTATTTTCTCTAAGGATGTTAAAATATTATCTATCTTAGATACAATAAATGTAATAATAAAAATATGACCATAATATGATTGTATAAATAACCCATAATATTTCTTAATCCACATTAGTTTATAATTATGATGAGTGCTGGTTCATCATGAAATGCATCTTGGGGATATGAAAAGAATGTGTGGTGGCGTGGAGTTTCTCTCTATGTGTGTGTGTTTAATTAAAACAAATAGATATATTAATCTTTAAGTGAGGTTTAAAATTTATATCTAGGCTAAAGACAATCTCGAGTTTAATAAAAGATTAATGATAATCATTACAGTATTTATCTAAAGTGGATGGTGCCAAAGTTGTCATTGGAGTAAGTTTGACACTTGTAATTCAAAATGTAATAATTTACTACTGATAAATACTGTACATATGAGAGATGGTAATTTGGGTCAACTGATGAGTGCCAGTTCAGCACAAAATGCATATGGGGGGGGGAATTGTCTTTTACTATATCCTTATTCATATGATTTGAAAATTAATGTGTGGTAGTGCGGAGGTTGTTTAATACATTTACAAAACATATAATACATGTGATAGAGAAATGTGAATAAATTCACATGTGTGTGTGTTTGATTAAAAAAAATCAGACATACTAATCCTTAAGTCAGGTTTAAAGTTTATATCTGGGCTAGAGATAATCCCTAGTTTAATAAATGATTAGTGCCAATCATTACTGTATTTATCTAGAGTGGATGACTTCAAAGTTGTGAGTGGCGTAAGTTTGGCACTTCTAATTCAAAACGTAACAATTATATCATTAGATATAAAAACAGAAAAAAAGTTTTGAATGTAATTATTTTAAGACAAAAATTGCTTAATTAATAACTTATAAATATTTTATAATGATATTTTCTATATGTAAAACAGAAACATTCTGAATAAGCCTAAATAATTTTAGTGAAGTTAATGTTATTACTGCCTGTCATTTTATTAATACAATAGATTTATTATTCAATAAATTTGATTTTGATAGAACAATTAAATTACAGAATTTTCAAAATTAAAATGCATTAGATATTCCTAACATTATCAATCAGAGTGGTAAGCTCACTGGCTTTTATTTATGAGTTTAATATCATATATCACTATAAACTATGAATATGATATATCAAAAACATGCTAGACAGTAATAAAACTCTATTTTTTTTTTAAAAAAAAACTACCTTTTCTGTGTATGTGTTCATTAGCAGTCGTTTATTATGTTAGCTCAGGAAAGAATGAAAAAAATGTAGTTGAATTACGAAAGAGTTTAATATCAAAAAAACAGCATAATATTTTATATCGGAAACCTGATGATTCTGAACTGAGATGTAAATTGGGTTTTTTTAGAAAATAAGATGAAAGCAAGTACGAATGATCTTTTATATTTACAAATATGACAGACTAAAAAAAAATTAGAATGAATTACCAGATTATAGATCCAAACTGCCAAATCATGATAATTTTTAACTTAGCTGGTTACAATTGTGATTCACTTTCAAGTGAAAGGAGTTGAATGAATTGAAAAATTTCAATATTATGTGAGATATTATACTAACCTTTGAGAAAATGAAGAGACAATTGAACTGAAAAATGGCTATGTACTTTATTATAAAAGTACAAATATTTAAAGCAGGTAGAATGAGATTAATGATTAAAAAAAAAGAACAACATTGTAAAGATTAATAACATATCAGACAGGGTGGTGAATTAGTAATTCAATGTAATGGAAAACATCACATGCAGATGTTTAGATAATGCCCCAATTCTCATTCTGTCAAAAAAATAGACAATTTTTATGAAGATATTTACAGAAAATTCGTGAGATTTTAATGCTAGAACTGGAAAACAATTGAAGGATAAAAGTACTTTGGATATATCTGGATATGAAGCTAGAAATAGGGGGGAAAAAGGCATAAACTTGTATGAAGCGTTGGTGGTCGGGTGGTCAGCACAGTGTGCCTTACAAGCAGTTGTCCCGGGTTCGCATCCCGGCCAATGCTATGACACATGAAAAAAAAAAACAAAAAAGTTGTGGAATGTACAGAAAGAGACAACAATTTATATATATACTTTTGAGAAAAGTCAAAAATAAAAAAATGGTCATAAAATCATCCAAATGATGTTATAGCATAGTTCAATTTCAATTTGAATACAAAAAACATGCATTTTTATATTTAACAGAGTAAGTGAAGAGTAAAATATAAAAAGAGATGACTGAAATGTATAATATGTGTTAAAACAAAGCTACAGAGTCAGTAGATAGTAATAAATCAATTAACAAGAGTTGACATTCAATATCTTTAGAATTACTCCAACAAACTTAAGATAAAACTTTAAAATAATAAGAGACTTCTATTACAGATTACACCTTAATGAAACCAATAAAAATAATTAATAATCTACTGAGTACTGTTGCACATATTTTCAACTGAGACATTATAAAAAATATTTCAAACTAACTAACTAAAAAAACCCCAAACTAAATATATGGAATTATAATAAAATGATATGAAAAAGAATTATTATCATATAAGGAAATAAAAACAGAAATGGCAAAAAAGGTATATACACACACATTAAAAAGTAGAAAATAAATTTTCTTCGGTTTTCAATATAAAACGATAGGATAAATATGTTAAGACCTTCCAAAGAATTAATTAAATAAATAATTGCAATTAATACCCGTTTCCACTAAAACATTTCATGATCATCATTTCTTATGCTTATACAAGCTGTTAAAGCAGTAGCAAATGCTGCATACAATCACCCAATGCAAGTCCTACTAATTAATGGAACTAAGATTTGTGAATAAAATCCCTATCTAATGCCTACTCATCCAATATCCCTAGACTAGTTTCTAGCTTACAACAGTGAGAAGCCCTGGATCTGGGAGCACTATCCCTAGATTTTAAGATCTAATGCAACCCTACAGCAGCCACCTTTTATTATTTAGTTAGCTATAGAACTATGAGCCCAAATTGAAAACACAATAATGATTTCAATTCAATCTCATTTTCTTGTATAGTCATATAGATCTGAATCCACTTCAGTATCAATACATTTTGATGATTTTGGTTTTTTAATAACCATAATTACCATCATCATTTGGCTAGGATTGGTTTAAATGCAGTAAAAACATCACATGCTCACTATTTCCTCTGCTTACATAAGATGTTAAAACAGTAGCAAACTCTCCATACAGTGATGCCACCTACCACAAGTCTTAGTAATCAATGAATGCAAGAAGATTTATTGATAAAATGCCTATCTAGTGCCTACTCATCCAATATCATAAGACTAGTTTGTAGCTTGTGGTTTACATCAGTGAGTTAGTCTTGGATCTAAGAGTACTGCATCTAGATATTAGGATCTAATGCAAGTCTCCAGTAACCATTTTTTACCTATTTACTTAACTATAAATCTTGGAATGAAAATATTATTGTTTTCATTTTGAGCACATAAAGGTGGCTGCTGGAAGGTTGCATTGTATGTTAAGATCTAAATGTATTTATCTCAGATACAAAGCTCTCACTGATGAAAGCCAGCAGCTAGAAACTAGTCTGGGGATAGTGGATGAGTAGGTGCTAGATAGGAATTTTATGCACAAAACTTCTTTCATCCATTGATTACTAAGACTTGCACTGGGTGGTCTTACTGAATGGAGTTTGTGACTGTTTTAATACTGATTCTTTGGGAATTGGACTTATGAATTTTTAAACATGGTGTGTCTTAAACAAAGTCAGTTAACTGGATGATGCATGTTGGTGAGCGAAATAAGTTAATATTAGTCTTATGTAAAAGATATATTTATTTAACAGAAAATAAGAAAAGCCATGGCATATTCAGTTTATGGCAGTGGTACAATGCTGGATTTAATTAAAGTTGAATTCTGTCACTTCCAATACTTAACATGACCATGACATACTGATTAATAAATCATTAAGATTATTTTTTGTAAAAGTCATAAAATAATTCATTTATTGATATTATTTCTTCAAATATGCCTAACATATATTTGTATATATCATTTAATAACACATAGATAAATAAATATTTAATATATGAATGGTTAATCACTTCAGGTAATAAAAGATTATATGATTATTAGGTTATGAAATGTTTAAGCATCTAAGGGGTATGCTTAGCAATAAAATCTATAATTTACATTACAAGTCATCAAGTTTCTTGCTGTCCTTTCTGTCATGACAAATTTATCTCCATAATAAAAGATTTTTTTCTCTAGTTTAAACTTAACAAAAATTCAACATAAAAATACCTGAATCAAACCCACATGTGGTCTAGGCAATACATTCGTTGGGTACTTGGGAAAGCTCCAATAAATTGTGTTCCAACAGCAATCAAAATAGAAGGTCAAATCAAGGCAGACGACAACATGCTAGAGCCACTTTATTCATATTACAAAAATAATTTGCAAAAAGGGGAAATATTTAACCCTTCACAAAACATCCTGGGACTACCAGAAGACAATATAACCTTAGTACCAAGAGAGTATAAAGAAAAACTTGCTTCAGTGCCAGGAATACATGAAATACCTTGTCTTGTATACAGACATTTAAATTAATTCACAGCAAAATACCTGACAAATATAACTAACTTTCTAACAAAGAGAGTCCATCACATATATGGGGTTTAGCCTATCCCACTGTTTCCATTTGTTAAGAAGGAAAATATAACAACATTCCAAAACCTCAGACCCATATCAATGAGTCCACTTGGGATTAAGATCCTGAAATCAGTAATTAATGATGGAATTGAACCTTATATTTTGCCATTGATGTCAAAAATCCAGTTTGCAAACAAAAACCCCCATCAATTGGGCAGGCAACATTTTTATATAAGATGGTAATTGACACAGTCGGAAACAACAAAAAATATGGACCAGTTGTAGTTCAACTGAACATAAATCAACATTCCATATGATACCAAATGATATTGTAATTAATGCATTAGCAGATACATCAATACCTATGGTATTATTGTACTTGATTATGAATCTTCTTAAGTTGAGAAATTCAGATAACTTATTGAGAAGTACTCACCATCGTTCATTCCATTTAATTTGATTCCACAAGATTCACCATTAAATGCTCTTTTATTCACATTTTATATTGATTCTCTTCTTAAAGCAATTGAAAATGAGATGACTGGAATATTTATACCTGGAATGAAGGCTAATATTTTGTACATTTCATACATGGATGTCATAACAATTTTTCAGCCATCTAAAAAACGGATATCAAAACTAATAAAAATTCTAAAGAATTACTCAGACAAATATAAACTGGAGTTCAATTTAGAAAAATCCAGTGCATGGTCTATGTACTTAGGATTCCAACATGAGCAATACTTCAAAGGAAAACCTGGCTCATTCATGGGATTTCCTTTTCATTTGAGTGACTTTAAAATGTGATTGCAGATGCAGAGAAAACTAATGAATAAAGTTGAGAATATAATTCTCTTTTCAAATCATGTTTCTCACTCTATATCAAAGTGGTCCTTTTCAATCTCCTAACAACATGGGTTACATACTATACACTTATAATAATATATATATATATTTACATGTAAAATTTGTTCAATTTGTAAGAAATTGTTGTGGGGGGAGAAAATGGCATCAATATCCCTAAGTAAGACTATGCATTATCTATCTCAAAATGGACTAGGTTTACATTCTATAAAAATTTTCCGAATTCAAAAAACAATCACATATCATCATGTTCAAGGATATTTCTATATTTAAAAATAGTTTTTAAAATTATATCCACAGACAGGCCACCACCCATATGTAAATATTGGAATAAGTTCATTTTTCCTTTGCTATCTATTCTCAATTTAATATATTGCCCTCCCAAGAATAAAATGAAATACTAGAATGTATATTCAATCTGTACTTCCCCATCCAATGATAATAACAAATCCTTTATAAACATAACCAATAAGTAGTTGACTAAAAAATTCAAATACTGGTCATTGGAACCAAAATACCATGATTTTCTCCCAAAACTAAATCTTGAAGCACTTCCCACCTTTTATTTCTACAGATATAAAAGGAATTACATTAGCAATGAAGACATATACAAACTATGTCAGAGAGAATCAGAAACACACTCACATTTTCTGATTCATGTGCCTGATGTTTAATAATATCAGTGTGATATCTCCAAAATATTTAAAAATAAAAATTACAACATACACACACTTATCAATACATTTAAAAAAAAAATTTATGCATCCATTCAGGACAGCCCATTTACACTATTCACATTATGGTGTACCAGATGTATATTTATGTATGGTTCAAACACAAAAAGACACCCTAATACATTTAGGAACAAAATGAATATTATATGTGTAAGGGATGAATAAATTTCACCAACTAACATTTATTTAGACACATGGTCACGAACGTGACTTTGATCAAATTTATGACATGATTCACTATTATAAAGTGATAAATAGATAATTAAAAGCAAAAAAGATATTAATGCAATGATGTACATAAAAAGATGTAAATCCTAAGCAGCAGACAGAAAATGTTAAGCTGCTTTCAAAATTGTGTGTGTTTTTTTTTGTTACACATAGATTTGTAATTTTTCCCATCTCTAATATGGGCTAAAGATACAGAGTATAGAATGTAAACCACATATCTTCCTTTGTTTAAAATCTCGTAATCTTTTCTTATTCTATCCTATATATATATGGTAATAAATACTGTTTTGTAAACTTATAGTTCAATAAAAGCCTTTTGAAATTAAAATAGTGATAAATATTAACTATGCAAAATTTGTATCAAGTCTAAAAAAAATTCAAACACATACATTAAAATATGCTAACTAAAATAAATAGTAAGACATAAGATCAAGCAGCATTAATATTATTTCTATTTTAAATAAGTTTCTGCTATTAAACTCCATGGGGATATGAACTCAGGTTATAAAGTAAAAATAGCAAGCTGTGCATAGGAGTTATACTACGCACACACATTTATTTATTACACAACAGATGTATGTGTGCATGTAATATCATAAAATTGGTGTGTAAATGCTTCAGTACATAATAAATATAATTTAACAAATTATATTTATTGAATATTTAGATATTATTGTTGAGGAATTTGGCGATCATTAGTTCAGGATGGTGTCAAAGACCCCTTTCGTTCAATGAGATTGTAAAAGTCAATCTTCTAACAATAGTGATAAAATAATAAATTTAGATTGCTAATATTTACATAAAGAATTCTTTGAATTCATATATTTACTTAAAGTAAATCAATATTTTCATCAATATCAGCATTTTAATAATAGAAATTTAAAATACTTGAAAGACAACTAACTCCTTTCCACTTGTTTCTTACCAAGTGATTATAATTAATCATAGTTGCTTTACCTATCCTATGCCATATTTATTCTCCTGACATATTAATAGCGATTTAAATTAATTAAATACTTTATTCTTTTGTGTTTACTTAACTTCGCTAGGAAAAGTAATCTACATAAATACAATTTTACTTTTTAAAATGACAGTGTCAGGTCTATCTAACGTTATTAAAAAGAATCGATATTTAAGGTTTGGTTAAAAGCTTTAAAAGTAGAACAATTGAGCTTATAAATAATAGACTGCAAATATAATAGTAATAAATAAAGCTTATTTCAAATATATGTATATTCAAAGTATTAGCCATGCAATAAATATTTGAATCACATTAATAATTTTTATTAATAAGTCATTAAATTAGAGAATATCCACTTAATGAATAATATTTCATTAAGTAGATAATCTCTAGTCTAATAAATGACTAATAAAAATTATTGATGTCAAGCATTGGTGGCCTAGCGGTTAGCATAGCTGCCTTCCAAACAGCTGGCCCGGGTTCGCTTTCCGGTCAACGCTTTGACATATATAAAATTATTGATATACTTTCAATTAAGTAGTTTGTTTCAAAGTTGTGAAGGCAGTAAGTAAATTTACTGTAGTAAATGGTATCTATATATTCACTAAACAATGATAAAAATGTGTAATAGATTGTCATCTGAGTTAACTAATGAGTGCTGCTTCAACAGAAAATGTGCATCTTGGGGATCATACTTCTTATTCACATGTCTTTAATCATGTTTATGATTACACTCCAGCACAAGATATTAAAGGTGGATAGAAACCAGTCCCTACCTTGCATGAGTGATGTAGTGGAAATTATACTACAGAAATATTAATATTTGAATCATTTCAAATTTATCACAACTATTAGTTTTATCTTAAAGAATATTTAGAATCTAATAATTTTGTTTAAACTGATAATTATTATTCTTGCAATCAATTTCATACATCTTTCTTTTAACAAAATTATTTTTGAAAAATTCTGCATTCGGTCAAAAATTTTTCCAAAAAGTTTACATTATTGCAAAAGGTTTGTTACTCAGGAGTACATTTGAAGTTCAAGAACTAGAAATGTTAAAAATTATGCCAAGACGTATGAACTTCCAGCTTTAGATTACCATTGCACTAAAACATGCAATAATATTAGCATCAGGCACAGTTTATTTAAATGTACATGTAAAAGTATTATATATATCTGAATAAACTTTTATTTAAGGGGTGGGCTAAAGAAGATTATTGGATTATTTCATAACACTCTAAAATGGTAGAATATATCATAAAATTAAAAAAAAAAACAACAAAGTTTAAATTATTTTTCTCACACTAGAATATAAATCAAGGCATTTTTATTGCTCAATATATATATATGATAATTCAAATTCTCAAATTAAATTTATAAAGTTTGAAAAATGAAGTTTATAAGAAATATTTCAAAATCAAAAAATTAAATTGAAACAGTACACAAATTCATCAATTTATAAAACTAAAGTCACGCTAAAAAATCCCTTTTTTTTTTTTATTTATATGTCAAAGTATTGATCGGGAAGTGAACCCATGCCAGCTGCTTGAAAAGCAGCTATGCTAACCACTAGGCTAACAACGCTTGACAAATCCCTTAAATTATAAATACTACTGAGAGAGAAAAAAGCAATTTAATTTTCTTAACTCTTCAATAGTTAATACTTTTTGTCGGTCTCCAGTGGCAGGTTGAAATAAATTTCTATCTTTTTATTTAACAAATTTAATTTTATTCTTTATTATATTTTCAGAAATTTTGAATTATTTGTTAGAAATATATGTTTGCCAATGAAAATTATTCTTAAAAATATTATTTCAACTTTTCAAATAATAATAAAAAAATGAAATGGAAATAAATAAGTAAGATCTATAAAAGACATAAGTTGTTTATTATTGGATGATTATTGCATTGTTCATAAAAAATATTAAATGTAATAAGAACAGAATTTTATTAATATGGTTTGCAAAGCAATAATGAATTTTTTAAAAACTCCTGAAAGTTAAAAAAATTCTATTTACATCACTATTTATAATTTTAAAAAATGGCAAAAATAAATTGGCTGCAATCAGTTTGAAAGGATTCTTTTTCAGCACTTCTGAGTCTTAGAAAAATAAACATTTTCAAATAAAATCCAAATCTAATCACATTCTTCTTAAAAATAAATATACAAACATTCTGCAAAAATAATCACAAATATTTAAACAAACTATGGAAAATATATGTTTTTGTTATCTAACAAAAACATAATATGTTCAAAAGCTCTCACAAGTATTCTTGGATGGGTAGAACAAGGAACTACCAATCAATGCTAATGAGAATGGGACATTGGTTTGTTTATAAATAAATTTATCTATTTGCTACTAATCTAATGAAATTTTTTTTAGAATGAATCAGTATTATTTTAACTCATTTTTTTTTTTATATGTCAAAGCATTGATCGGGAAGCGAACCCGGGCCAGCTGCTTGGAAGGCAGCTATGCTAACCGCTAGGCCACCAATGCTCGACTAATTCAGGTTTTTGCCACAAATAGATGCAAAATTGCAAATAAATGTTAAAGATATTTGCAAAAGAGTGAATTAAAGCTGAAGGGACATTAGTGCCACGTGGTAAGATGATATTGCATTCAGTGTAAGAAAAAGGATTAGAAGAGAGATCTTTCAGAGGCAAACTGACCAAAATATAGTTTCAACTGTTTTGATTTATACTTCAAATATTATACATATATAAATAAGAAGCCACTTACTAGTAAAAAATTAAATAAATTGTGGCGATAGTCATGTGAAAATGGATGAAATTCAGAAACTCCATTTTTCTTTGTCATTGTTACTATTAAGACAACAGGACGACATACTTCTTGAAATATCCTTTGCAAAATAATCAGATTTTGAAAGTGTGGCTCATTTTAAAACTTAGTTTTTTACTTTTACATTACTATCTATATATATTACACATAATTTCTAATTATAAATATCACGTCAGAATCAAACTTCGGATATTAATGTATATAAATAATTGAAATAAGTAAAAGAAATCAGAAAATGATCCATTAAAAACAACGCAACTTTGGAAAAAAATGATAAATTTAAAACATTTTTGATGATAAGCGATTTAAAATATATATATATATTATTAAAGATTATGAATTTAGTGGACAATAAAAAAAACTATGTTATATATATATAAAGATAATAAATACAATAAGGCTCTTTATAAATTGAAATGCCTTAAAAAGAATAATATATATAGTAACAAGGGCAAAAAAAAATAGATATGCTGATTTCCAACTATTTACTAAATATAAGATAACATCTTAATTATGAAAATGTATGACAAGTCATCTATGGAAAAGATGATAAGGTTTTAATTTAGATAAACTCTTAAGAACAGAAATTCCTTCTATTTTTTCTATTCACAGAAAATTGAACAATTAGCAGATAAATAAAAAAGTTATATCCATATCTCCTGGTTAATTTCTGATGATTACCCTTCTCAGTGAAAAGCTTTAAACAAAGGTCAATAATTCAGAAACTTGTCTGAAATGTGAATATTGCACTACCACATTTTCATCATCATTTTCAACCATTACTGATCCACTGAAAGATGAAGGTTTCTCTCCAAGTTCAATCCATTTTCTATGATCTCTAGCCTCTCTTTTCTACATAACACCAGCACACTTCCATATTTGATCTTTTTATCTCACACTTGATCTTTTTCAGAACTTTTACATAAATCTCTTGCAATACAGTTTCAGATTTCAATAGTCCATCTATTATCATCTAACAATATATCCTTCAATCTTAATTCTTTCAATGATGTCAGTAACACTTGTTTGTTCTCTCACCCATGTATTTCACTTTTGATCGCTTGTTGTTATTTGCACTACTACTTATTGTCGCCTAATTACTCAACTTTACAATAGATGACTGTGGAATACAATGAAAAAGATGAATTGCTAGTCAAAACAGTATATGGTGAATGTAATTAGAGAACATCATTTGCTTTATTGGTATATTCTTACTGAAAGTAGGCACTCCTTATGAACTGAAAATAGTTGACTTAAAATCTTTTTATTCTATTTTATTTTGCTAATTTTAATTATCAACTATTGCAATTTAATGAAATTAAAGCTATCATCATCATCATCTTTAACTATAGCAACAACAAAAATTCAAGTCTTTAATAATAAAAATATTGCTGCTACTGCTACTACCAAGACACTTTATCAAATTAAATTATTTATACAATCAAATTATTGTGTGATGCATGATTTTACATAAAATAAATTATTCATATTATATAAGCAAATGTTTTATGTCAACTTATGAGATTAATATTTTATTAACTAAAACTCTTATATTCATAGTAGTGTGATTAAAAAAATCAGACTCCGTGTAGCTGCAAATGTATCTGCAGGTGCAAGAGTCTGATTTATTATCTTAATTTTTCATAATTTGTTCGGGGAAAAGAGATTTTTAGCCTTCTTGATGTCGGATTAAAACAAAGTCTTATCTTATAAACCAAAGAGTGAAAAGGAGATAAGTAACAACTCTAATCTGAGGGAAAAGCCCCTTCTTAATATTTTCAATAATGATATTAGTTGTAGGTATTTGAGAGTGAATGATTGTTGAAATAAGTTGTCAATAGATTTGAGTAAGGCATATATAGAGAAAATGTTCTAATGTTTCCTCATCTCTTCTACACAATCCATAAATTGCATCAATATTTGCATATGTCATATTATTAATTATGAATGCATTTGTTGGCAAAGCTTTTAGATTTATTTTAATTACAAAATCTAAATATTTAGGTTCCAAGTCCTAAAATTTATATGTTTGAGTAATGAATCTGTTGTAATAGTGAGTAATGATTGGAATACCTGTTAATTTGTCATATTAATAATCTCGTAAACGGCCCAATATGAGATCTTACTGGGAAAAAGTGTAATTAGTGGCTTTGTATGTATGGAAATGCTATTGAAAAGTTGTTTTCTATGGGTGGTGGTGTATCTGTGGGAGTGATAGAGATATAACACTCAATGTTAGGGAATCTCATTAATAGCTCTCTGTATATAAAATGTTGAAATACAATGTAGAGATAGACTTTTGTGTTTCAAATGTCTTTGCATATTTTTAATACTAAATCAACTATTTCCTCCTTCCAAATTAGCTTTATTCATATTGAATTAATTTTATTTATAAATGAGTTATTATATTTTATATCTGAAGCATAGTAGTTGATCTTAGGAAATACTAGCATGTTAAATAAAGATACCTTTGCATATAATGAAAAATAGCCTTATGAGAGGGAATTAATGATCTTTTTCTACTGAATCTAAAAGCTGATTTTGAATTATCAATCACATGTCCTTATACTTTTTACTTAAAGGAAAACCTAGAAGACTCAAAGGAGAAGCTTTACAATTAGACTCAATTTTTATTCCTGTAAGAATGCACCAAGTAGATAACTTTTCTTTATTGAAAATTAAAGAAGAATTAACAGAAAACTCTTCAAGAATTAAAAAAAAAAAGGAAGAAACCTTTTAGATGGAAGTTAAACAGCTATATCATTCACATATGTAATATGTTTAATGGTTGTATTGAAAAGAGGAACAAAAATTCCAGGTAATTTAGCTTCTACTTCTAAAAGAAAAGGATTGATGTAATTAATAAAGAGTAAAGTACATAAGGGTGAACCTTGTGAAATAGAATTACAAGGGGAAAAACCTAGTGTAGTTTTTCCATTAAGAGTAATGTGTACTCTCTCTATTAAGAAACAAGTAGCCAAAATATTCGTGCTTGGAGTATTAATATTTTGTGGAAAAAAAGGCCATTTATAAGTTTTCAATGGGCACAAAGTTACATGCCGCTTCAATATCCATTTGGATAGAAATAGGAGATGTCTTGATGAATTTCATTTAATATCATTTTAAATAATGAAGCTGTCCCAGAAATTGAGCAGCCTTTGTTGAAATTTTAGTATTCAAATATCTTGGGAAGAATAAGAGGTTGGATTTTATCTTTTATAAGTGATTTCATTATTTTTATAATAAGAGGAAACATTGAGATTGGTCTCAGATTTTTCAGTGGTAATGATGTTTCTAAGTTTAATACGTATTGCATCAAGATCTTTTAGAAGTTTAGTGGAGGGGTTATTAATAGAAGTATAGTGATTGATTGTGGATGATATAATGTTAATAAAAGAAAACCATGTATCAATAAGTTCCAAAGACGATATGTCAATTTTCCCAAAATATAAATTTCTGATATCAATGCTTCTAGAATGGCAGTTTTCAAAAGCAATTGTGCTGTATTATTGAAAGGCAAAACAGGTTTTACTTGCATATTTAACTTCAAAAGAACATTTAAGTCAAGCATTGGTGACCTGATGGCTAGCATAGCTGCCTTCCAAGCAGCTGTCCTGGGTTAGCTTCCCGATCAACACATTTGACACATGAAAAAAAAAAAAGAACATTCAATGCTACATGATCAGAAAAAGTTACTGGTTGCAATGAAGGAGAGATAAGATAATCTAATTCAGGTGAATAAAAACATGAATCAATTAAAGATGAATTTTTCTTAGTATAAAAAAAATACAGAGTTGGTTGAGAAGAATTCCTGAGCAATCATTAAATGTTTATTTATTATATGTAAGTATTTTTTAATAAAGTTAGAGTGGTTGAAGACACCAATCATAATTATAGGGTATGGATTTGTACCTAATAGCAAATTAATCTTATTGATTAATTGGGCTATTATGGAAAATTTATTATATGTATAAAGTCCTATAATATTTATTATAAAAACTGAATGAATCAGGATAATCATAATAATGTGATGATTATGATAGATAATTTTAAATTGAAATGGTGATTTATGATGAATTAATATTCTAATTCCATCTGCAGCCAAAATATTCAATGAAAATTGATAATCCCCAAATTTAGAATTTATAAAATAATATGGCAATAATTTTTAGAAATATTAAAATTTTGTCCTTTTTGTTATTACTTTGAATATCAATGGCTATATTTTTACAGTTTAATTATATTCTTTGGTGTTTTATGTTTCAAACAATATATATTATGTCATTTTTAAATAATACAAACTTAAGTTATTATAAAATTTGTGGTTAACGTAATTTTTTAAATATTCAATATGGCTGCTTTGGCAACGAACGGGAAAGTATTGGCTGTCTAATAGCCTAAATAGATGGATAAAATAGGAAATCAATAGTTTTAGTAACATATTGTAGCACAAATTACTATATCTTAAGTATATTCATTATGTTATCTTGTATAAAATAATATTGGCAGCTTATTAACCATTGGATAGGAATTTGGGAATTATATTGCCTGTTTCTATTTGAAGTGAATAAGTTTCTTAAAATCGTGTTTGATAAATAGGTAAAATATAAAATGTATAATAAGTCAAAATAAACTCAATATAAGTAATAGACTTAAATAATAATTAATTAAAAGATAATAATCTATTAAAATGGTAAACAGATCCAAAGAGATCTTCCCTTGGTAATATGAATGATGTAATTAAATCCTGTTCTATGTAATTTCTGTGCATAATTGTCTAAAAATATGTATGTTCCTTTTTGTTATTAGTATTTTACAAACTTGTAAATAATGTAAATAAATTTTGTTTGAAAAAGTATCTAGTTGTCTGAGGTCTTATTACTAAACACTATCCATACCGTTATTGCTATCAACATATTATTTTTATTGTTGTCATAAATATCATCATCAGTTAATATAAAAGATTTTATTATATGTTAGCATATCAAAAAGAAGTTTTGCCAAGCTCTTACATTTAGAATATATAAAGTTTTATTACTTATAGCTCACAGCATTGTTGATCTTAAGTACATGTATTATTTTCAAATAATGTTTTAAAGATTAAATATTTAGTTTTTGGAATAACCTGTTTATCTAAATCATTAGATACATCATTCAATGATCTTGATCATATTGTCCATGGTCCTTAAATGAAAGATAAATTATAAATTACTATATTTATTTTATTAAGAATTTATTAATACCTCATAAAATTTAAAGTTTATTTTTTGTTGCTATTGGAATAGTTAAATGTTCTCTACTGATTTCATTTTATGAGCTACCTTTGTTTGTTATATTTGGGTAGTGGCGAAATCCTTCTCACTGATCCAAATATATCTTTTAAAATAGTAACATTCAAATTATTGAACCCTGAGAAAATTGAGTTATTAATTAATAGTCTCAATTTTGACTTTATTGTTTTTAATTTCTTAAGTTATTTGCTATGCTTTACCTTGATCTCTTATGTTGATTCCTATTGTTTGATTGATTTAGTAGAAATTTCAAAATGTAAGTTTCTTTTTCTAGTTTAAAACCTATAGTAGTTAAAGAATTTTTTTATTAGTCAAGCTTAGAACCCCTTGCCTTTATTTCATTTATTATCTTGCTATTGTTTGCCACAATATTAGTTTTATAGTTCAGGATCTCATTCTTTATTATCAACATTATTATCATAGCTCATCTGTATTTTTCTTTCTTTTATTTCATCCTCATTTCATTTTAAGTCATTATCATAATTGATTCATCCTTCATTGATCCCTATTCCATCACCATCTTAATTATTCATCATCCTAACACATTTCCTTTTTCTTCTCCTCACTCTTAACTTCATTCATTTTCATTAGTTAATTATTATTTGTTTTTTATTATCTATTTAACCTTCTACATCTTGATTCATTTATCATCCAACTCATCTCATTGGTGGATGTCCTCCTGATTATTAACCATTTAGTAGTATTGCAAACTAAATTTATCTTGTAATATTTTTGCTTTAGATCTTAAAGTTAATTTAATCAATGTTTAATATTAGCTATGAGAGATGTAAGGCTGATATAATGTAGATAAGGCCGGTAGTGTACTTTGTGACCTTTCTTACTTCTTTGGATTTGTTCATGTACTAGCTGAGTCAGTTGCCATATCAGATTCTCATGTGCACTTTATTTATCATTCTCTTTATTAAATGGTCACAATATATATATTGTAGGAGTATATATATACTCATACATTCTCATACATTTATGTAATCAATATGTATAGATTATATTTACATTATTATTATACTTATGAAAATAAATATATAAAGTTACTATTTTTCATTCTTTAAAATGAAAAATGACGTTGTTGACAAAAGACTGTTGACAAGGTGATAAATGACCTCTGGGTTCACAGTTTATCGAATTAAAGGAAGTGAAATTAACTTAGTGTTTTAATATCTAATTGTTATTGCAACAATGAGAATGAGTATGCTTCAGCGAGCTGATGGAGCGAGACATGAAATAATTCTTCTATTCTTGTTATTAGAAGAATAAGGATTCTATTTTTATCAGCTATATTTTCATAAAAACTTTTACTATGTTTGATTACAAATAACAGTGTAAATTGAAGTTTATATTTTAAACAATTTAATACTCATTAAAAGAAGTTTCTTATACTTGTTCAACGAAAGTAATCTAAATATATTTTCGTGTTTTATAGAAAAAATTGTTTGAATTACGTTTTAAAATCTAAACAGCGTCTTAAAAAAAAAATAACATGTTTATAAAAACTTCATTAAAATTTTATGTACTTTTCATTATAAAGAAAATGCAGAGTGGCTAGAACACAAATATTTATCATGGGATAGATAAAATGCACTTGCCTAATCAAACATATATATGTGGGAATAACATCATTGCCGAATGCTTTACAATTATAAAGAAATTAGATCTTCAAAATGGAATTATGAATGCCTTAAAATTATAAAAATTAGATCTTCAAAATGGAATTATAAATATTAATGAAGGAACTTTATATTAAGAAGATGAATATAAAGAGGAAACTAAATGTCAACTTAGGATATCCTAATATTATTCTCTTTAATGTTTAACAACAAAGGAATCAAAAAACTGCGTCTTCGAAGGATTTTCATTCTCGCGAGGAACATTAACTTTTATAAATGCCATTTGGGATTTTTGAAAATTATAATTAGGAAAAGTTAATTTCATTTTCTTTATCATCGTAGAGAATTAATAATTTAGAATATTTTTGTTTTTATTTATGATTAATAAAGATTTAAATATCGGTTAATAAATGTTAATTTTGGGAACGGGATAATGTGAACTTAGAGGTAAGATATTAAACTATTTTTGAATCCACATATTATTTTCCATGACATGACACTACATTGTTTATACTAATCAAAATAGACTAATAAATGTAATGTGTGATAAAGAAATAAATGATTAACATTGTTGTGAAGTATATATTTTTATATATTAATAAATATAACTTGACTGACAATCATTTTAACGAATGAAGGTGTTATATACAAATAATTGGATTATTATTTGTATTATCTAATTAGTGTAAATTAGCGTTAATATAATTGTCTAAATATTAGGATACTTATATTTTAAATAAATTTTAAAATCACGTAGTGTTATAGGTTTAGAAAATATATCTACCGTAAGCAAAGAGAATGTTTATATTTTTAATATAAGGAGGTAGATATATAAATATTTTTTTTATATATATTGTAAAATTTAAATTATTTAAGTGTTAAATAAATAAGTATGTTTTTTATATTAAATGAAGTCTTCAATTTTGTTTTATTTGAATTAAAGAGTTAGTGAGATTCGTTGTTAATATTACTTTAAAATATTGATAGGAACCCCTGAAGAGAGTAAAGTGTTAAACTTCCCTGAGTTCGAAATCTGAGCATAACGGTAAAGTTAATTAAGGTGAAAATTGATTTGATGTGGTTGGATATAATAATTTTTTTTAAAATAATAAATTAGTTATTGGGAACAGTTTTATATCAAAATTAAATCACATCATTCGTGGCATCCTATATGAAGACCTTAAATCTGACTATAGTGAGATGCGACTCCTTAACTTATCTTGTTGAGAGGGGGCATACCGTTACATATGGCGCATCCAAGTAAGGCTCTGAATTATATATACCGTTACAATATATATATGCAAATTTATAAATAAATATTTAAAAATACAGTATTTAAAAGCTTATAAAAAATATATGTATAACCGTCATTTAGGAGCGCTTTCAACCAACTTGTGGCTTTGTCAACTATCATGTTTAAAATGTCAGCTTTCCCATAATTCTATGATGTCAACTTTCCCATAATTCTGTGATCTGAATGTTTGCTGCTTGCCTATTAAACAAATGTTGTTTGTATTTACATATCAACATCGCCTCTTTAATTTTCTTTTTATTATTATTTCTTTCAATTTCCAATATTTTTACGTTGTTATAATTAAAATCGAAACCATATATACATGATTTATTATGGTCATAAAAGACAGAAGCTGATAAATTATCATTATTTTTAAAATTTTGTTTTGTATTTTGAACCCTTTTAAATAACAATAAGTGTTCCTTTGTTCTTTTTTCCAACGTGCACCTCGATTCACCTATATATCCACGGCCGCACCCACATGTCCATTTGTAAATGATACAATTTTTATTTGTAAATAAAGTTTTATCCTTTGAATTGTTTATTAATTTATTTAATGTAGGTGGTGCATAAAATGCAATGTTACATATTCCTTTATAAATTTTCTTAATGAAATTTGCCTGTTGATTTGAAATATATGGTATTGATATCCACAATTTTTTATCAGAATTAACACTTTTATTATTTTTATATTTATAAGTAAAATTTTTAATAGTATAATAAACAGAATCATAATTGTATCATAATTATTCCTGTCTTTCACTGACGATAGCAAATAGCTTGAAATCATGATCTGAAAATGGAATTAAAGTTAGAGATAGTGAATACTCGTTCTGATGTTTATGTAAACAGAAAACTACGCTTGACGGTGTTTTTGGTAGAACGCCATCTGTTATCATATATATATATAACAATTAGAAAACAGTCACCATCTAAACATACCAATATAGATAGTAATCAATATAATATTTCTCACTGTTGTCAAGGCAACCTCTCTCCTTTTTTTTATTATTTAAATATATAAATATAAAATATAAACTAAACATTTAATGTGACTTTTGTTAATCATCATTATTCAGTTCTCAACTTTTATATATGTTAATTTGAAATTTATAATTAACTTTTATATATGTTATGATTCTCTTCATAGACTTGTTTTTCTTTTGATGAACTGCATGTTTGTGTGTGTCATCTCCACTAGGAAAAACTTCCATCTCTTCACTTAAATTTGCATCACTGTCCTGAAATAATCTAGTCTAATGTAATCGTATATCTCATTAACCAGTTGCATCTTCCCTCCACTACAGTCGAAGAGCAGCACTACAGAAGGGTTCAAGACCTGCAATACTGAGTTCGAACCCAGTAGATTGACTACACAACCTATAACTATGGGATAACGTACCTGCCACTACATTAGCAAACATCTTTTAGGCCACGGAGGTCAGGGAGATGCAAGAGACTCTAACTAATTCTATTACAACTAATATTATTACTAATCTAATGAATGACCTTGTTATATTTAATTTATTTTGACATGAGACACTATGGCTATAGGACATTAAGGAAATAGACATGAAGACGTAGATATAATTAAAACTATATTTAATATTGATGTAACTCTATTTACAAGCTTGGAATTTGATCTTTGTCAATACTTGTAATATGGAATGAGTTCACATTATTAACACATTAATCATTTGACTTGTCCCTTTGGGTACTTAATGGTAGCAATCGTTATTTCATGCCCCAGACTAAGTACATTGGCTATCATGTGAGGTAATCGTCCAAGAAGATATATGGCTATGAATTTACTCACCCCAACAATAGATTATATATAAAGTTTTATTTGCATGATTAATTCTAAAGAGATCCTGTTATTGGAGGGCAAATAACCTGGGAGACTTGGGAAATGAAATCATAAGCAGAGAGTAAAGGAATAATGAACTGGACGAGAGGTGGTATTGATAGAGATGCCATAGAATAATAAAGGAGCAAACTTTGAGATGCAAATCAGGAGGGAAATATAAATTCATGGGCGGGCTTTCTGCCAGGGACCCTATGAAACCGGTCATAATCGCAAGTCTGGGTTTATGGGAACTTCTGCCATTGTTATTACCCGACCGCATAAAGGACTCAGCTTTCCATGGGAGCACTTTGAACTGTGCCCTTCCATATGGAGTGGAACGATACCTTTAAACATAAGTATCCGGTGATTTCCGTGGCTTTAAACAAAAGAAAACTTTGGCATTGCTCAATAATAACACCTATCACTTGATAATATAATGTGATTTATATATTTAATTGCTAATAAATGATGACTCACTCCTGAGGCCCACATTTACAAGTGATTAACTTACAAGCCCTCAAATAACCTGAGATTGGTTTAATTATAAAGTTTAATTAAATTGACACCAATTGTTACTAATAATAGAAGGGTAAAGATTATAATGCTATCATATTTCTATTGTTAAGTTAAGATATCCGCCCACACTCATAGCTAATCATGAAAGTCAGATGCATCTCTGAAGCTATGATAATTCATTTAAAATATAAGATGATACTAGAAAGCATATTAATATAAAATGAGATGCATCCAAGAAATAATTTTATAAAATATAAAGATAGATAATTCCCGAGCTAGCCGCTTTATCAACATAAAATGAGTTTACTGTAAATATATTATCTAATGACTCCATGCATTTTGGCGAGGGCTACGAATTCTAACATTTAATAAAGTTGAGAGGCTAGGTCGGAAATTATTAAGGCAAGAAATTAATTACGTCAATAAATAAATATTAATAGAACTGGATACCCAAAGAATAGAAAAGATTGTATAGTAATTAAACATTTAAAGGTTACAGATTCCTAAGAATTTTAGTGGTTTTAATAGGATTTATATTAGAAATTATGAATAAAATTATACAAATTAGAGATATGAGTTCTAGTTTTGAATAAAAGAGCGTGAAAGTTCTTAAAGATTTTGGGTATCTGTTACCTTTGATTTAAGCAGAACATGCACGTTTCTGAGTCATTCTCTTGTTTATGAAGTATGGTGCAGTAGTTTTTCTTTAACAGTTCATTTAGTGATCATGATTATAAGCAGCAGTTGATTAGACAGCAGTATACGGATTACAGCAGACAATTTCAGTTCATTTTAAAAGCAAGTAAGGGATTCAGTGCATTTCCCATCCTCCAGAGGAGAATAGCGCATGCCTACTACTCGGACATCGCAATATTAGACGTAAATAGCATACTTTAATAATTTGATGAATAGGTTGTATCACAAACACATGAAAGAAAGGTAAAAAAAAAGCAGCAGGCCGATCCATTTTACCTTGAACAAGACTATATATACCTTTTTGTTTCCCTTGCTCTTTATCTTTCGGATCCATCTGACAGAACATAATTGTTCGCCTTTTAGGTCCGCTCAAATATCTGCAGGTAAAATAATGCATTAAGAGCACATGTTTCATTTGTCATTTCAATCCAAATATTTTGCTTTACTTTATTGCGTATTTCACCTATGACCTCATTATACTGCAGGTGTTTCTTTAAAAACTAATTAAAAGCTTTTAGGAATATTTCTCAGTATTCTATTGTCTCTCCCCACTCACTATGACTTGCAATATTACTTAACAAGAAAATTTCTACTTTTAATACATTTAAATATTTAAAAAGGTTAAAAACAAATTTTAGATTTTATAAATTAAAATGTTATATAACTTTGACCTAAATAATTATTAACGCAAAGTATTGAATATTCTAAATTTAATAAATTATTTTTAGAGCATTATATCTCGTATTGGAGTGTGTGTGCATGTGGCATATTTAACAAGCTTTTATGTATATAACTAATACTATTATATGCACACAGTCCAATATTGAGGGTTTAAATTTAGGTGGGATAGAAGAGTGGGTAGAAGACAATGGAACAAATATGACTGAGGTGAAACTAAGATTCGAATTTGAATCTTACAGTTTCAGTATGTTATTAGCTTTTCTAGTTTTTTTCAAAGCGGGGTAAATTATTGTCAATAGTTTTATTTCTTCGCAAGAGGTATCAAAATCTCTAGAATCACATATTAAATTTATTTTTGTTGCCTTTTTCTATTAGTTATCCATTAGGTAAAGTGCTGGACTTGTCCTAGTATTTTTAATCTAAAGCTTGAATATCCTGATATCTCACTGACGAAGCTAGTAGAGAAACCGGTCTGGATTGAGGATATTCTGCAAAGCTTGTTAAGAGCTCTTTATAAAAAATATCAGCATTATATTTTACATGAGTCATCCTGATTGAATAAATTTATTATTTCTAAATTTATATTTTTATTTTGAAAGACTTGTTAATCATGTCGTTTATTCACTGATTGGAGTACAAATTTTAAGCATTGATGATTTGTATAGTCTTTAAGTCCACAAAGTTTACAAAAATGATGTGGACAATCTTTTATAAAATGTGTTCTGGCTTTACAAAAAAAAAAAAACAAACATTGGAGGGCTGTGCCTCTAAAAGTGATAATAAGTGGTGAGCTGTTTGTTGAATGCAGGGTAGGGATATCTATTGGTTGCACTTTTTTACACAACTGAATTTCAAATGGAGCAGTATTAATAAGAACTGATAAAGAAGCTCTCTTTTCCAATAGATATTTAAAATTTCCAATTTTGCATTAGTTATTTAAAATTCTTGCCTTTTAAAAGCGGGTTATGTTTTTTTACCATATTTAAAAGTTTTAAAAGCGGGTCTATTAGTATCTATGTAGCATACAATTTTATCATTTATAAAATGTACAGTCATATCACAAATTGTCTTTGGTGTGATATTTTTGAATTCGAATATTAAATACCTATTGTTAGGATGATCCAAAACCTTGAAAATCATTCTCCACAACCTTTTTTCTGGCAAATATGTGTACATCAGTTAAAAATGTTAAAACAGATGTATTTAAATCAGTAGTAGTAATTATAGAAGTTTTTTCATTGTACAATGGAGAAAATGAATCCAAAACATGGTGGCCTAGTTGTTAGAATAGCTGTCTTCCAAGCAGCTGGCCCCGCTTCCCGGTCAACGCATCTGACATATGGAAAAAAAAAAACATGTATAGATACTGAATTATTAAATTTGCTGTAATGGTTAAATAATCCTGATCAATTTTAATATTAGAATGTAGATTTAAATTAATTGTATGAAATTCATTTTCTTGTTCATTTTCAATATTAAAAAATTCAGCAATACTACCATGATTTGAAATATGTTTTTGTAATATCTTTAATCTGAGATTCCAAAATGGTTTCTTTCATAATAAATTTAGTAGATTCAGATTTTTCTTTTATTCTTTCAACATTTTTAAAATAAGAATAATAGTTTGAAGTTGCAGCGTTGCAAAATCTAGCTTAATTTCTGATTTTTCATTGTTGTCAGCGATCCTTGCATTAATTTTACTACAAGAATTTTAATTTTTCTGTTCTAAATAATCCAGCCCATTCTTAGAAATTGAAAACTTTTTAAAAGTAATTTTAGAAGTATTAGACATTTCAAATTGAGTTTATCCAATATTTATAAAACTACAGCCCTAGGTAGAGCTTACCCTTGAAGAGAAACAAATATCTCTATTCACTGGTATAATTTTCAGTTTTAACTGTATAAAAATTAGCATAAAGCTTCAAATTTATCAAAAGCTGAAATAGTGGCCAACTGCCCTGGTTAAGTACAGCCTGATCATTACTACTACTATCCATGATGATGGTTTTTTTTCCCTCAGTATCCTCACCACAACAGGTCAGGGCCAAAGAAAGCCTCCCAATCACATCAATCAAACTCAAGATAAATGGACTTTTACTCTGAACACCCCCCCCCCCCAAGATTAAATCCACAATACCCATCAATCCCATATAACAATTTAATCTAATACTATTTCTTATCTGAATCCTATGACATAAGTTACAAAGATCATCATTACTAAAAATTATGTATGAATACTAGAGTAAATATTTACACACTGTGAAATATTCCCATATAATCATATCCCCTTTAATTCTACTCTAAACATCTACGTTTGTAACCAATCACTTGTAAACACATTTGAACAATGCTGTTTTTCTAATTGATATACGTTTGTTAAATCTGCCACACCAATATAATCCTGGCAGAACCATTGTTGTTGTAGTAATAATAATAATAATAATAATAATCACCATCATCTATTGAAAATTAGAAATAATCGTTTAAATAACCCAACAGTATTTAAGTACAAGTAGCTTTTGGAAAATTTTCAATAACAACCGAATTCTCTAGTAATGCATCTGCATTTATGTTAAAAAATATTAAAATACTGTATATTTTATTTGATTAATATTTTAAATATTTAAAAAGATTCGATTCTAAAAATGGAAAAAAAAAAGATTCAATATTTTTCATATTAAATGGAAAATTCCAATTTTAATAGATTTTTATACACCGAACTTTTAAAAAAAGTTTACTTATAAGTTATAATGAAAGATCATCATAAGATTCATGTGTGTGTAGATGCATATGTGTATAATCAGAAAAATTATGATTAATAATGTTTACTGCTAAGCAAATTAAAATTTATAATTAAATTTATTTTCTATAAAAATGTTTAATTTACATTAAAAATACTTTCTGATTACTATGGTTATTTTTTGTTAACTATAAACAAAAAGAAAAAAAAAGCTACATTTTAAAAGATACATAAATAGCAAAATGTAGAGGGCGAAATAGGTAAAATTTTGGTTACTTCATTAAATTTTTTAAGGTAAAATAATATAATTTTCCATTAATGCATGTTTAAAAAAAAATCAGGATTATATTTATTTTAGAACAATAAAATTATATAGTACAATAAATATAGGAATTAACAAGTAAATATTTAAATTAGGGTAAAAAAGAAACTCAATCTTGTAATATGTCTTCCTCTAAGGAAAATGATTTCAATCTTTCAATTTTTACCTATGTAAACGCTACTAAAAGTTTTTCCAATAATAAATCATATCGGATTTTAAACAAAACTGACAATAATAATGACATCAGTGAAAATAAAAAAAACAAATCAATCCACAATCCCTCGATTTCACCATTCAACTATCAATGACGCTATCAAACTGAATTTACTAGCACAGCCTCCTAATTCAAAAGTTAACCTTAGTCAGTTAACTTGGTCTGATGACGAACTGGACTGAATATCAGAATATTTCAATTCAACAGTACCTAAACACCTTTTTTTTTTTTTCTCTTTCAAGAGATTTTTTTTTACAAAAAAATCAATAATACTTGCCATCACCAATACAAACTGTTCACTATACAGATTTCAAAAAGATCTATATGAAGCATTATTAAGTATATACAACCTATGGGATGCAATCTTTCAAATTGCAGAAGATCCTAATCCAAGATATATTGCCATTGAATTTCATAATGAAGAACAAAAAGAGATTTAAAAAAAAAAGATTAAAACGCTAGGAGATTACGTTCTAATCAAAGTAAAACAACACAAAGAATTTTATCACTGGCTTGATTAAAAATACTTATTTTAATTATAATATCGATAACTTCCATAGACTGATGGAACCTTTGGAGTGGTCATAGAATTTCAGCCAACCTACTTTAAAAATGCTCCTGTTACAATATATGGCAATAGTTTCGAATTCAAAGTCAAGCTACATCAAAACATAGACCCTAACAATATTCCTAACCAAATCATGGATCAAGAAGCCATGCTACTACTACTAATTCATGGACTCAAACTTCAATGCTTTCATTGCAAACAAAGAGGCCACACAATAAATACCTGCCCCAGATTAGCCTGTCCACAATCTGATATGAATGCCACTGTCTCACACTAATGTACCAAATTAATAGAACACACTCAAAAAACAACAAACACACAGTTATCTGATAATGGAGCAGAAACATCTATAACCAGTATGGATCTTGAATATTCTGATACGTTCCCTAATATAACTAAAAAAACAATTCAACAATCATCTAACAAAGCAAGTTTAACACCGACCATAGAACAGTTATCAAATAAAAAATTAGAATCAACCTCTAGAATAAGAATTGACTTTATGAATAATGATGATTCCCCCATTATAGATAAAGTTTACCAATCAACTAATAAAGTAAATAATTTTTTTCCCAGCTGCAAATCAATGCAAAACTAACTATCAAACTAATAATGATACACCAATTCTAACACTCAATAAGACAATCATCTGATATTATGGACAATATTATCCTTTTCAAATGTTCCAACAATTCCTACAAATGAAGAGCATAATTCCAAACGCAAGCCTGGTTGTCCACATTGTAAAAAATGAAATAGAAAGAAGGCTTGTAATATGAAAGCAAGTGATAAAGAAGTCTTTTTATCAAGAATGGACTTTAAAGTTAAGACTACTACAAATACTACTCACAAAACAGAACATGAATTCTCTTCAGAAGAAGATCAAACTATTATTGAAGATACAATGTCAATGTTTTGTCCTTCAATTAACAAAAATACTATTGTGAATATAAATCCAAATGCCAATATATCAGAAGTTGATAATACTGATTCATTCATGACCTTAGAGTCAATATTTTTTTTAAAAAATCCTTTTTAATTATCCTAAACTAACCCAAAATGAAAATAAAAATTAGAGCATTTAATAATATCAGGGGATTAAATCATCCAAACAAAATATTCCAATTAGCTAAATGGTTTGACATTGTTCAACCACACATATTAGGCCTACTTGAAACAAAAATTTATTGTAGCTCACAAACTGATCCATTTAAATATCTCCATAACTGAGATTTCTCAATCTTTTCCAAATCATCCAACTCACCATCAGCAAGAACTGGCTTAATTATAGCAGTCTTGTTCTTTCAAAATATTGTATATTGATCCACATATGTTAATAACCACTCTACATCACTCAGCACTAATTTTAAATATTGTCTTTGTTTACATTCCTTCAGGCCTATACATTATAAATAGAATAAAACTGACTTTAAATTCCTTCCATGCTTACTATTAGCAGATTTAAACATGAAAATTTTGACTCTAGATGGATATACAGATTGTCCTTTCCACTAATGAGTGGCGAAAACTTCTTACTGAATAATTCATATTGATTTAATAATGGTAGACACCTATCACTAATAGATTTGTTTTTTTACTCCTCCATGTTACTCATCTTTCTCAGATCATTTAGCCTTAGTAGTTTCAACGAATCTTGACTTATTCCAAAAAACTCAATTTCATAGTGGTAAAACAATTTGCTCTTCCGAATAACACTACAGAATTCCTATTTTCAGAAATATATATTCAAATATTTAAACTCAGCATACTAGATCTTGATCCATACAAACGTAGATTGCATTCATTAATATTCTGTCATTTACAATCAATCATATTACAAAGAATAAACCCCTCACCAATAAGATTATTAGCACTTGCAGATAAATTACATAAAAGTAATTCACTCTACACCATCCAATAATGCAATGTAAGAATTAAAACCTTAAAAAACCAGTATAAATCCACATGTGAAACACTTAGGCAGTATTTAGCAATTAAAAAAAAGAATATATTGAAGCAGACCCCACACTGGTAGAGAAACTACATCCGATGGGCATTAGGCCAAACCCCAACCATCAGAGTACCTACTACACTATATAATGAAAATAAAATATATACAGGAGATAATGTGCTACATTTCCTGTTTATTCATTACAAAAGCAAACTCAAAGCAGGGAGGCATTCAACCCATCTGCAAACTTTCTTGAGTAATGTGAAAACATGCCTCTCTTCACACCAGAGGGACTTAGTGCTAAATTAATTTCTTTCCCAGACTCAAGTTATCCAGGCATTTATGGCCACCATGTTTTATTTTCAACCATTTAAATCATTTCACATCAAAATACCTTGCGAACTTGGGCAATCACATATCTAAACAAGTCTGTCATATACATGGAATTTATTCAATATCTCTCATACCATTTATTAAAAAACAAGAAAAGATTCCATCATTTCAAAATCTTAGGTTAATATCAATGGCTCCACTAGGAATTAAAATTTTAGAATCCACATTAAAAGACAAACTAGAGCTATACCTTCTACTTGCATTATTTAAATACCAATTTCCAAAGAAGGTTGCTTAAACAAACCAAGCAGCCTTTTTTTTTAAATTTAATAATTTTTTTTTTTAAAAAATAAAAAACCTTTATTAACACAATAACTATTTACAATTTATACAAGTAATTAAACAAATGATAAATATGTTACAGTTTTGTATACCAAAACCCAAAGAATTTGATATATTCCACTATTAAGGCAAATCTTTTTATTTAAAACAATCATAAGCATAGTAAGAGAAAGGAAAAAAATACAGTCCATTAGTGATTCAACTAGATATTAAGATTGCACTTGATATGATTCAAATAGACCTCCTTATTAATGCCGTAGAAGAATATATAGTACCTAAAATGATCCTATACATACCAACTAACCTCCTCATAAATTATGAAATACATATAACATTGAATGGAAAATTCACCACAGCCTTTATTTCAAATTGCTCAATACCAGAAGGTACCCACTAAGTGCTCTTCTTTTTACTACATACATCAATCCCATTACTTTTGGAGATTGAGAAAGAATTGCCAGGAATATTCATTCCAGAACTTAATACCAGCATATCAATCATCACATATATGGATGATATATCAATATTTCTAAGAACAACTAAGCAGATTCCTAAATTACAAAAAAATCTGGTTAATTTTACTGCAAAATATAGTTTAACATGGACAAATCATGTGCTTGGTTAATCAACACAGGAAAAACATATAAGCAACTTCAAAGGGAATCCAACTCCTTAACTTGGTTTTCTATTCTATCTAAGTAATTTAACATCACGAAAAGAATGAAAGCCTAATAAAATCATTTTCTAAGTCACACCCATCTCTCTATTCAAAAATTTCTCTGCTCAACCTTCTCGTTATAACAAGAATTGCATATTTTTCACCAATAATAATATATACAAAAGTTTTTAATAGAAAAATATATCTTCAATTAAGAAGGCTAATTTGGGGAAATTGTACAGCAGTTATCTCAATAAACTACAACAACCACTAAATCTCAATGGTCTTGGATTACATATGATTAATATATTTAAAATAAAATAAAAAAAGTAAATGTCTTTATTTCATGTAACAAATTATTCCCACATATAATAGAAATATTAAAAATTATGTAAACTGACAAATCAGCACCACTACTCAAATTCTGGGAAAATCTCATTGTACCACTTTGCACAATTCCTAACTTTAATCTTTTCCCCTCCAGTCCAAAATACAAATATTGGCAAATATTTAGTCTTATTCAAATCTCTACCTCAAATCATGAAAAGAAACCAATACTTAATATAAACAACAAACAACAAATTAAAAATTTAAATTCTGGTCGCTCAAACCCAAGTATTTTGAATTTCTTATCAAAATAAACATAGAATCCCTACCTACCTTTCACTTTTGTAGACACAGAAGACAGTATAAGCACATTGATGAACAACGCAGCCTTTGCCATAAAGATTCTGAAACTCAACATCATCTTTTCTTTGAATGTGAGGGCCTTGAGAACATGCACAAACCAATATCCAAACTTTTTAACAACTCCAAATGCTCTCTGGTGCACCAGATGCAAATTCATGTCTAACAGCAATCCCAGAAGACCCCCATACACCTGAAATAAACTAGAAACTTTTAAGGAAAGAGATAAAAAACTATCATCCCACACAATGTTTGAAGACACTTGGTCTCTAAGGCAACAACATCTGAAACTATAATAAGATATAACCATTCTCTGAAAGTAAATGCAACAATGGTAAAACCTCAAGATTTAGACGTCTTCTTTTTTTTCTTTCTTTTTTTTTTTACTCATATAGTTTTTTTTCTCAGTAATAAATTTTAAAACTATTATGTGTAAATAATGATGGATAAGACAATAATGTAAAACCACTTTCTTAATCTGTAATATGCCATAGACACTTTCTCATTATCAAAGCTATATTGTTGTTTTTTTAATTCTGATGTAATAGATTCTTATAGAGCAACAAATGCCTTTAAAATATAAAAAGCAAAATGTCTTAAAACAAATAACAATAATTGTGCTATTAGTAAAATACAGCCAATAATAATGATCTTTTTTATAGTTTATTGAGATGTCACATTATGTTAAATTCTTAAATAAGTCATGCGACAAGAATTATGAACAGAATCGACTGTAACAAACATATCTGATGCTTCAATTGACCTTTTTTGCTTAAAGTACCCTATTTTAAATTAGATTACTAAAACTGGTTATAATTATATATAAGTTGGTTAACTTTTCTTAGAGAAATTGTAATTAAATTATGAGCGCGAGGAACGCTAGATAAAGAAAGTTTAAATGTAAAAGTTTATTATAATCTTATACTAAGCCGCTTTCGATATCTTGAACTTAATATCATTTATATTCATAGCAACAACTGGTGGATAAAAGGGCAAGAGGTATAAATATGATCTAAATCTATGAAAAATGAGTTAAACTACCACTTTTTAGAGCTGGGAAAGCAGGATTCCTTTTTGTTTATAGAGTTTGAATTATTAGTGATATGCCGCTTAGAATCATTTCTTTCAATGCACAAGATGTAGGTTCAATTGTATGGTCGAGTCTATTTTGGTACTCCAGAAATATGGATCTGTGGTCTGAATTGCTTTTAGCCCTTCTGTAGAGGTATTGATATTGGGACCTTATTGTGTGGCTGGCCGTGATTCTCTTAATTTAATTAAAACTGGCTATATATATATATATACTGTATTTTGGAAATACTTCATATAAATTAAAATGCCTTTAGATATTGTATTTATTCTCTTTTAATTCTATTTGCATTTACATATGATAATAACTGTAAAAAAAAAAAATAAAGGAAAAAAGAAAAGAAATTTTTTTTCCTTTCCTTTTTCCCCAAAATTATTATTCCCATCTTAAAAAAAACTACCTCACCAGAAAAAATTAAAACCTACTCTAGAGATAAGTTTTGTGACAACTCCCTCCAAATTAGTTTTTTAACACAAATACATTCCCAGGCAGAATATATTGGTCTGTTTTTCCTATTTGATATTTTCTAATTATTATATAGTTATTAGTAACCACTCATAAATGAATAAGACTATTTTCACCTTCAAGTAAAAAAAAAAGAATGAAAAAAAACTAACTCTTGAGATGAGTTTTGCCACGACTCTTTACAAATCAGACTGCGAACACAAATACATCCCCATGCATAAGCGTATTGGGCTATTTTTCCTTAACTGATATTTTGTAACATTGACTTTTAACTTCTGGAGACTGCTTCTTTCAGAAACATTTCAGCACCAAATCTAATTGTAGCTAATCAATGCTCTCTCTACTTTAGGCATATCTTCCCAATAGAAACAATCAACTTTATATCTCTCTAAAATATCTTTGAGATAAATATCTTATAATGTAAACAAAATCTATCTTTCTTATGTAAACTATGCTCAAATTCACCATACATTTTGTATTGCTTAATCATTTTACATGTTCAACAAAAGTATGATATTATAACAGTGCACTTTATAGTATTACATTCAGAAAATTAAAGAATACATTGAATCTTTATATATTTTGACATTGTATTTGTAAAATTTTGTTGAGCACACTTTAATAAAACTTTTCTAACACTTTTATGTTTTAGGATATCCAGGTCTAGATAGGTAAATTGCAATAGTTATTTCCCTATTATGAATTATCCTATTTTTAACTTGTTAAAAACAGTAGCAACAGCACATTGAAGAGTATGATGAAACTTCAATAATTATCCATCTTTCTACTTATAAAAATACTAAGATAAGTTGCTGAAAATTTTTCTTCCAATTGGCCAATAAAAAAATACTTGTTTTTCAGATATTAATTATTAAACAAAAGTCTTTATATATTGGGTTCAAGACATATATATTCTGTAGATTATCTTATGAACCGAAAAAAAAAAACATAGCACAATCATCAGCATATTGTAAATATAGAATGCAATATGATAAAGCTCTTGTGCTTATTTTTGATTCAAATTAAAATTCCATTATCATACCTGTATCACATCTTTATTGTATCATTACTCCATCTATAAATAATTCTAGAGACCACTGTCTTAAAAATTGAAAACAATATTGAAGCAAGTTACATATTCTCCTTTAATATGTTTTCATTTCAAATGCTTCAGATTTTTCACCTGTAGAACTAACATTTCCTCTTATCTCATTATATAGAAATTGTGCAGTATGAAAAAAAAATTAGTGGATAGACAACTAATTACAATAGTGCTATAGACATGTTCAACTAATTCATACAAATGCCTTTACCAAATCAATAAATGCAATATGTAAATCATTCTTTTATTCTTATATATTAGACTATTTCCATTATCTAATATTAAGTATTGAATGTCTTTTGAAAAATTAATTTTATTTAAATCTTTCAGTTACATTCAATTGTAATAGAACCAGACTAGGACATGCACAATGTTGCAAGAGGTATTATTCTCCCCTCTTCAGTTGAATGTAACTGAAAGATTTAAATAATGTCAAATTTTTCTGAAGACATTCAATACTTAATATTAGTTGATAAAAATAGTCCAATATCGAAATACAACTAAAATACCATCATCACAAACATTCAGAAAACTCTCTTTTATTGTCTATACCTTGACTGCATTTGCCTGGTAACAAAAACTATATCTATAGTGCTTTGGAATTCTCTAAAACTATAATGGGTTTACTGAATGCAAGAAACCTATTCAACAAAATACCTTTGCTTCACTGGATAATTTCAATAATATTGTCTATTAATTTTTATTTTTAAAAAGTGGAACAATAGAAGCAGAGATCAGATGGCACAATTTCATAAGTTTATATATTCCTAAAAAATTCCAATATTTTTTGAAACTAACATATCACCACCATATTTTAAAACTTTCTTCATGTATTTCCATCAGGACTTGCAGCCTCTCTATTTAGGATATTACAACTAAATGTTTGATTTCATCAATCCGGATATGTTTCAAAATGAGAATATAAAATAGATATATCATCTCAATTCTTCAATCATTATTCAAAACATGATCAAAATACTTCTTTCACATATTCAAAATATCATTGTCATCATGTAAGAGAGTGCTACTGCTGAATTGGGATACTGTTCTCAGTTCCGTATATTATCTTCAGAGCATAAAAAGATATAGGGTGAACACAACCAGAAAATGCCTCTATGTTTTTTGCAGTTTTAATCCAGCAATTATTTTTAAGCCTTTTGGTGACTTTCTGAACTTCTACTTTCAAAGCTCTATTATAAAGCTCCAAATTCAATTTACTATTCTTCCAATCAGAAAATGCTACACACTTCCTTTTAATCAAATCATTAATAATAAGATCAATGACAGAAACCCAGTAATGGTTCTTCTTTTTAGTGAATCCAAGAATAGGTTTATGGTCACGTACTATGAACTTCTCTTGCATTCTGATTTATAACAATAAAATAACTTTATCTTTCTTATTGCATTGCCAAGTTCATACAATATTAATATCATTTAAAAAAGTACTTTTTACAATGCATTTTATAACTCAATATTGGCAGTTTTGATTGCCTCAACAATCTTCTTCAGAACTTCTACTTATATGGGTTGTAAAAAGCCTTGTAAAAAGTAATAAAAAACAGAAATGATATTAATATTGTATGGATTTGGCAATGCAATAAGAAAAATAAAGGAGTTAATATTTGAAAATATAAGTAGATGTTCTGAAGAAGATTTCTGGGACAATCAAAACCATCAATAGTTGGTTATAAAACGCATTGTAAAAAGTAATAAAGAACATAAGTGATATTAATATTGTAATAATAAATAAGTTATTAAATGATATTGTTTTGAGCATAGATAAACTTTTTTGCCTTTAAACAGAATTTGAATTAGTTTATCCATGTATTGTGAAAAAAATTCAATAACAAGAGACCATATGAATTAACATCAATACCACTGCTTCAATCAACTTTAGGCCAAAATCTACTATTTATATCAACATGTCATTAATCCAATCTTTTAATAGTATTACTGTAATAATGCTACCCAGTTTTCTTTCTCAGAATTCTCTGAATATGCATATGCAGTAATAAAATGAGAAATTGGTACTATTAAGAAAGCCAAATTTTAACATAAGTAGCCTTTGATTGATGCAATGAGGAATTACAAGAATAAAAAATAAATTAGACTCTACACTATAACACCATGCATTTTCACTAATTGATTCATCTTTTGAAAAAAAAAATTGTAAACACCTAATTCTTCTATTAAACTTCCTTCCTCTAGAAGGCAAGTTTCAGAAAGAGCAATTTATTAACATTAAATGTTGTCAGCTCTTTAATTATCAGTGCTATCCTCTGTTCTAGTTTTGAAGAGTTTGTATCAAATAAAGTTCACACATTCTACGTACCTATAATTTTAAAAATATGAAATATATAATATTTACCTTTAATATTACCACTGTCTTCAGCTTGATTAATATCACTATTATTATTATTATTATTTCTAACACTTTAACAAGTAATCTACTAGTTTTGCCAGCTTAGACAGCTGTTTGATAAGACCCTTTTAAGAGCAGATTTTCTAGTTCCCTTCCACTTTTGTGATAGGAAGAGATCCCTAAATAGTGCTTCCTAAGAAGATAATTTTTGCCAATTGAAACTTCTGTCTCAAATACAGATTCCAATTAGACTCTTTAGATATTGTAATGCCTCAAACAAATATCATAATTAAAAACTGACAAACTGAACTACTGCCAGTCCCCATTATAGCTTTTTTAATTCTCAAGGGTTTGAACTAAAAAAAAAATGAACAAGACAATTGGAATTAGAAATGTGATGCAGACAATTTAAGATTGGAAATATAATAACACAAACACATAATCCAAATGCCACACTTATTATAGGAATATAACAAAAGCCCTACCCTATCTCCAGTAATAGAAAGATAAGTAGAAGACAAAAAAATATTGGAAACAGTACCTAGACTTTGATGAACCGACATCCTATGTAACAAGGCAGCAGTAGGTTTTATTGGTCAAGCACTGTTACATGCTATTCACATTTAATCTTTATATATGAAGATCATGCCATTATCTGCCACCAGGGGAGCTCATTCAGTAGTCTGAGCATATTATGTGATTGTTTTTTTTGCAAATAATGCTTCGGAGCATTATATGAGCTACTACAAGATAAAAGAATGTGGGAATAAATATAAAATATTAAAAATAGTGAATAGTCAAAGTTATTGATAAAAGAAGAAAATATAGAAAATCAGTAATGAATTAGAAGAATTCAACAATGATAAATATCTGAGTCAGATGGGATTAAATTTTGGGTTTAGTAGAAATATGCATCCATCCCCGAGAAGAAATATATTTTTATGTGTTTTTACAATGCTTACTTATTAATCTGAGATTTGCATACTTAGTAAGAGATAAATATAGACCATAGATTAGACAGCAAAGTTGAAGAAATGCACTATGGGATAATCACTGAAAAAAAATTAAAAGCCTTAAAAAAAGCTGGGAGGCTAATTTTTTCATAGAAGGGATAACAACAGATAAACAATTTACACTAAATTATGAAACACTGTAAAAAGACCTAGAAAGAGACTTTGTATGAGATGGGTAAGATACGAAAATTTTGGTGAGTCTTGAGGAGAAGAGAGGTTTCAGGTGAAGAAACTGGAAAAATCTCACAAACCATCCAGCAACATTGAAAACAATGGTGCATATGTATATACTTAATTAAATATATATATATTATTAATTCACATTTATGCAGTTACAAATTTTTTTGACATAACTGCAATGTTTTATGAAATAAAATTTAGAAAATTAAAATAATTCAAATTTTCAATTTAAAATAATCTATAATTAATATAATATATATTAAATTAAACATACAAGGGGGGGGTACTGAATGTGCATATTTAAATACTCATTTTCCATCAGTCACATCAAGTACATTATTAACACTGAACTAGACATAAATGAAAGAAAAACATTTAAATTAGATAAATACTCGATCCTAATTTATTTTTTTTCTTAATAGGAGGGGTGCTGTTGTAAGGGTACTCAAAGTGTTTGTTTACAGTATTAACTGTCACTGGGTTAAGATCGAGTAGCTCCTACCGTACTGTTCTCGATTCTAGCAACCTGACATTATTTAATCAAGTTTAAGTATTTTTGTATTTTGGATAAAATCCTGAATCTCAATCTTCCGAATGAATAAAAGTAGATTTAATACAGTCTTTGAAAAATATTATTTATTAATACTTTTTTTTTTTTCATATGTCATAGCATCGGCCGGGATGCGAACCCACAACCGTCTGCAACCAACTACTTGCTTGCAAGGCGGCTGCGATGACCTCTCGGCTAACAACGCTTTACTATTTATTAATACTTCTTAGTTATAAAATCAAAATATAAGCTAGTGTTATTATAAGAACATTTTCATTTTTCCGCATAGCAAAATTTTATTAATTCACTTTTTTTAAACTAAAACTATTTCATATTATTTAAACATTAAATAATTCTTTTTTTTTTCCTTTTTAAATTTAATGTGCTGCCCTCTATTGTAATTATTACAGCTAAATTTAATATATTTATATTTTAAATTAATGTTGGAAAAAATGGGGAGGGAGATATAATAGTACTTGTACACATACAAGTTTTTTTTTTTTTTTGCTTTTTCCATGTAATTAAAAATAAACTAAATTACTTCCAGATCTATGGAAAAATAAAATGAGTAATTTAAATAATAATAATAAAAAGTAATTTTGTCAAAATTTCTAGTAATTATATATAACTGATATGTAAGAGAAATAAATTTATACAATAATCTAATGATAATTATATTATTACAATGCCCGAAATTATAAATATATAATAATTATGGCAATTTTTGAATTAAAAACCTTAAAAACATGTTTAAATCACATAATCACATTATTAGAAAAAAGTTTTTATACTCTTAACCTTTCAACTTTTTCATTTTTTTTGATTCTTTAAATGATATTAAAAAGATTTCAAAAATTTAGAAATTTAATTGTAAAATATATTATTATTAGATTTAACTTAAAAATGTTTGTTGATTATTTTAAATTACGATTTTCTTACAAAATACAGCCATTATATATATATATAGTGTGGTAAGGAAGAATTATCATTACTGGTGAAAAAATCAAACTCAATTCCAATTCATTCATTGTAAAACAATGAAGGACCAAACACATTTAGTTAAAAAGTAAAGATGGAAGATACGATTGAATATAAAGTTTATTATTGTTATACAAACATTTGTTATAAGATTAGGAAAACGAGCTTTGTAAAAGATTGTTTAAAGAAAAGGATATTTTCAGCACAATTATTTATTTAACACAACGGTAATTTATGATTGTGTGATTTAATAATCTTTTAAACTCTCAAATTGAAATGTACATTTGCAATTTCAATATATAAACTCGATTCACAACATTACAATAGAAGAAACTATTTTATAATTCTACCATAACTGACGAAATGGTGGTTTCAAAAGGCAAAATATGTGTTTTACGAGGATTTGATTTGTTTTTTGCTGGTAGTGAAAATTGACTTTACAACATACATCATAAAAAAGTAATTACTTTTTTTTATTATCAATTATTCTTTCTCAAGTTAGAAAATTAGCCTTACACTTGTCCCTGATTTATATAATGTGTTTTCTTTCTATAATTTATTTAATTATATTATAATTTCTACTAATGCGAATTAACAACGTTTCACATTTAGATGTAATTATAGACGATTTGAACACTGACTTTCAATCACCCTAAAGGAGCTTGAATCTATGTTCAAATCCCCTATAATTACATTTATAGTATGATTATATAATATTGTTGTTGTATATAGGGGTTTGAACTCAGACTTTCACAATATCCTCAACTAGCTACGCTATCTCACATTGCCGACACACTTGATCACAAACATGTTTGGTCCAGATTATTATTTCTGCACATATATATAATCAATGCTCAAATTATATGAAGATAGCCAATCTTCATGCTTTAATGGACAGGCTTCAATCCACTCCACAACTCTTCAACCATCCATTTCATTGAAAATCTGATGATGGAATGCTAGGTTGGCATCAATGTGGGCTTTAAGCGTTCCTCCATCAGATTTTCAATGAAATGGATGGCTGAAGAGTTGTGGAAGTGGAGTGGATTGAAGCCTGTTCATTAAAGTATGAAGATAGGCTATATTCATATAATTTGAGCATTGATTATATATATGTGCAGAAATGATAATCTGGACCAATTGACGAGTGTCGGCTTAGCACAAAATACATATATTGGTGATTATTTATCTTTCCAACATATGTGTGATCAAGTGTGTCAGCAGGGTGAGATAGTGTGGATAGTTGAGGGTCATGTGAAAGTCTGAGTTCAAGCCCCTTATATATCATATTGGAGTGCAGGTATGGAAAAGCCTGTACTATAGGAAAAAATTCATATATTAAAAATATAGTGCTGTAAGGTCTACCCATCCCTCATATATGTATGTAAATGGATTATGTCCTGTACAAGAGGGGTCAGACTGACTTATGGTCAACATGGGTTGGATGAGAAAGTTGGTACCAATATGGGCTACGAGCATTCCATCATCAGAATTTCAATGAAATGGATGGCTGAAGAGTTGTGGGATAGAGTGGATTGAAGCCTGTCCATTAAAGTATGAAGATTGGCTATCGTAATATAAGCTGAGCATTGATTATATATATATATGTGGAGATGATAATCTGGACAAACTGACAAGTGCTGGTTTAGCACAGAATACGTATATTGGTGAATATTTATCTTTTCAACATGTGTGTGATCAAGTGTGTCGGCAATGTGAGATAGTGAGGATAGTTGAGGGTCGTGTGAAAATCTGAATTCAAACCCCCTATATATTACATATTGGAGTGCAGGTATGAAAAAACCTGTATTGTAGGGAAAAAAACAATTCATATATTAAAAATATTATTGTTGCTATGTTTTCCATATAGAACATATATTTATAATCCTAGTATAATAGGTATTGTCTTATGATGATTTTGCAATGAAGTTACAATTGACTTGACAATATTGATTGTGATGTAAGTTTGATTTTAATACTATGATAAATGTTAAATAAAATTTTGATTATTTATAGACAAGATTTAAAAATGTATTTAAAAAAGAATATAATTATATAATAGCTGATTACCATTAAATATTTCTTTGTAATAATTATGTAAAAAAATTGCAAGTTCTTGATACAAACTGATAATCCAAAATGTTTTAAAAAGAGGGAAAGGAAAATAGCAAAAAAGACTGATTATTTGCTGCAATTCAAATTAAAATATTTGTGGATATCGAGATATAACTCTGCACAATATTAAGAAATATAAAAAGAGATAAAGAAAAGCCGGCTATTCTCTTCCAGTATTTTTGTTGACATCTAAAAATATATTTCAAAAATATTAAATAATTATCATAAAAAGTTATGACAGTAAAGCATACATTTAACAATTATAGAATAGTAAATTAGAACAGAGGCCCTGCTTAAGTTGATATGGATAGACCATTGAGCCTCTATTAAATGTAAATAAGAGATCATCATGTTATATAACGTTTCACTATACTATACCTTTTATCACATATGCATAATGTTTCTTTTGTTTTGATTGCTAATTATTATTTTTAATATGTTTTGCTCTAAAATTTGCAAATACATTGAACAAACTGTTGCTGATCTTAAAATTTTGGGTACTTTTTAAACTTTAATTTTAGCGTAATGGTTAAAAGTAGCTTACTCAAGCTAAAAGTTATTGAATTAACTACTTTGCATTACAATTTTAGTTTCAATCAAAACTACATGTTAATTTGGGGCAAAAGTTCAAATTTTATTTTATTTTTAAAACCTTTATTCTATAATAGAATTCAATCAATTTAACTTGGTTTATTAAAAACCTAAATTTACAAATGAAAAGTATTCTAAAAAATCATATTTGAAACTTCCAAATATTAATAACATAACAATAATAATGTGATCTACATTGAACTACATAAAATTTTTGTTTGTTTTTTTCCTATTGACCAATTACACTAAAATCTAAAAGAAAGTAAATTAATTAAATGTCTATTGTACAAAGTATGAACTCAGAATCTGGAAAAATAATTGTAAATTGCGCACAAATTTATCAAATACTGTTCTAAAGTTAAAAATTGTATTTATAGTTATTAAATTATCACAAAACATCATTACTGCCAAATTTTGACAATCCATAAATGTACATTTGTGATTTTAGTGTATCAAAGCATTTGCTTAATACAAATTTTCAAAAATAAAAAATATAAATGTGAACATAAAAGGATTTATTTTTTATTGATTATTATGAAAATATTTTGTACAATTAACTATAAACCTTTAAATAAAGTCCAGAAAGTGGCTGTTTCTTTGCAGTTTGATCAGAACAATGAGGGTGTGTCCAAGTTTGTTTATACCCTTAAGATAAAACAATGAACCAATCAGCAAATGAATAATAGATGGAGTTTGCATTGAGTTTTGCTCTGTGAGCTACTGACATCTTCAGATTTTTTTAACCTAACAACCTAGTATTTATGTTACAAATTAAATTTAAAGGGGTAAAATAATTTTAAAAACGATTGAAAGAGAATGATTAAAAAAACTGCATTTAGTGCCATCACAGTACATAATCAAAATCATGGCTATATTAAAGGTGTTTATACCCAATTTAGGTATGTGAAAATTTGGTCAAATTAATAGAGCTGTTCTTATCCTGTTACTTTATTATTCATTGTGTTTTCATTTGGACAATGGACCATCTGATTGTACTTGCTTGTTATTAATTTCAAAGAAAACAAAATTGCTAAATTTTTATTTTTTATATACAATTTATAATATGGTACGAAATTATTTGTATATTAAATAATATTTCAAAATATCATGGCTGTTATTTTCCTAAAATAAAAGTTGCATGGTTTTGACTCAAATCATAAGTTAAAAGCTTCAAACAATATCTTCAAAAACACATAATGAAAAACAGCAGTGCCAATATTATTGAGTTATAACAAATATCTAGAAGTGAATTTTTCGGATTTATTAAAAAGAATTTCTAATCTAATGCAACATTCATAGTTATCTACCAAGATATAAATTATATAAAAGGAAATTCTAGTCAATTATGCAAAAAATGCTTTGTTGTTATTATTTTTAATGACATTTAAGTGCAAATAAAAAAGGCACTATTTTTTATTATTTAAAAAAAAACACGAGTAAATTACTTTTGTAATAGATCTGCTTTAATGAAGGTCAATGGCACATACAAAGGTCTAAATAAAGATTGAATAAAACACACAATATTGTAAAAAGAATTAGGAAAAAGTTATTATTCAAAATGTAGTTTTTGCTGCTAATTTTATGATTTAAAGCGTGTTGTGATATCATGAAAGAATGCTGGAATGACTAATCGATCATTTGGCGAAAGTAAAATGTATATAAAATTTACTGTCCAGCTTTAATTCCAGCTGAGTGAATTTTTTGAATGGTTTTTTTATCCAACAAAATGATTAAAATTTGGGAACTGCCTGCTACCAAGGCCAATACAATCTATTACTTTCAAAAGATGGTCATAGATACATTTGTGTGTGGAGTATGTTATCCTGAGAAAAATGCAAAATCCTACAAAAATGATGACCTACGAGCTGCCAGAATACAAACATTTTTGTGTAAATCAAGGCTATGCTTACAGTCTGCCCAATTGATTGTAACAAACAATCTTTTGCTTTTGTTTTTTTAATGGAATAAATGTATATTGCTAAAAGCTTAGTATTTTTTTTTAAATGTCATAGCATCGGCCGGGACGCGAACCCGTAACCCGGGCAACTGCCTGCAAGTGCAAGGCAGTTGCGCTGACCTCTCGACCACCAATGCAAGACATTGCAACACTTTTTCTCTCAAATAAACCAATTATACATACATGTTCATTTATTTCCAGTAAATAAAGTTTTAGGTCACTATTTTATATGAAATAAGGTTAGTTCTCATCATTTTTGCAAATAACCCAATTTGCTTCCAAATTTTAATACATGTTTATTTCCACTAAATGACATTATAGGTCACCATTTTGTTTTTTACTAAGTAAATTTTCTTGTCATCATTTATCAAAATTAATGGATTAAATTGGTTAGAAGATCCCATGCAGATATTATTTTATGTGATCGCAAGGTTAGAAAGTTTTTGCCAGACTAATCTATATGTGATATTTCACAGCAGATCTAATACATAAGTCCCCTACATATAATTTAAATTAATTTCCAGGTTAGGTATTTTGACATGGTTAACTGATCTTTTATTATTAATACTCTAAACATACTAATTTTACAGATAAGTATTGCAAAATAAAAATATATCCGATTTCTTTCAAAGACAATAAATAATTTCAGATTTTTTTTTTGTTATTCTGAGAAACAAACTGCAAGGCCTTCTGCTATTTATAGCATTATTATATATTGCTTTACATTATTCCAGTTTATTAAAAGCATGATTGGAAAGTTGTAATATGTCAGTATGATTCAAGCTTGGCACTATCTTTTCCTAGGGCATTATATAATTGTTGATTTTACTATCAATTTTATTGAAATAAAAAATATAGCTTAAAATAACAAAAGTTGTAAAAGAGTTTTAAATCAAAATAATCTTGTTTTCAAATGAAAACTCTATTGTATAGTAGTTGATGATTGGTGAGATTGTTCCACGTGAGTACAAGCAGTCCCCAACTCTCGTACTTAATTGGTTCCTGAAACATATAGGAAAGTTGAAATGTATGAAAGGTAGAGCATTGTAAAAAAATTTCAAAAAGTGTTTTTAGAAGATTTATTTTTTATTAAGGTGTATTAGCACAAAAATCAATAAGACTTTATTAATTAGTATCTAGTGTTTTCTTTATAAATTTATCAAGAGATAGTTGAATTGTACTCCTCTTTTTCTTTTCTTGATAATAAGTTCCATAACTGGCTGTGTCTTTTTCTATTGCTCTTAAGTAGAATGTATAAAAATAGAGGACTAAATTTCTAAAAAAACCATGTAATTGTTCAAAAGTTAAAACTAACCATTATATTAATGGACTAAAACAAAAGTCAAGTTGTTTTGGAGAGACAATGTTTAAAAAGATAAAGATACTTTTAGGCCTTACATCATATTAAACACATACTATTTTTTTTTTTTTGCCAATTTTAGCTTGGTTCTTGCAGCTCACTTTATAAACCTGCTTATACAATGAAGACTTCTGTAGTCAGCTATTCTGATATTTGAGAAGATCTAAATGTTAATAATCTTCAGATTATAAACTATAAAAATTATTCTTCATGCTTCTATTAACACCATGATCTAAACTGTCTATCTACATCACAACAAAAAAAAAATCTGAAGAGTGCCATTTTTTCTCTTTCACCTTCTACTTTATATATAGCATCATTACAAAAATTTTATATTTGAAATTCTTTCTTATAAAGTAAGACATCCAAATTTAAATATCTCAGAAAAGTTATCCAATCTTGTTAACACTCCTTTAGTGAGTCATAATTATTATTCTGCTTTCATATAAAATATATGTGACTCTTCATACTAATTTTAAATTTACTGTTCTACTGTATAACATTATGAAAGCAAAAATCTTACTCTATATCCTTAACTTTATATGGCTAGTTAAATGTAAACTTGACTCTGTAATTAAATCATCCAAAATTTAAAAAAAAAAGAACAATATGTGATAAACATATTGCTTTCTTGATTGGAGATATCTATTGAGAAGCATTTCAAGTAACCAGGACACCATTTTTTCTCAACATGCAGAACCTCTTGATATTCTGATTTATCATACATAAAGATTACTAATCATGCATTTACTTTAGATTATTTAATATATTTATTGATAACATTTTATTTCATTATTGATATATAATAACTTATTCATAAGCATGAGTGATCTTGATAATACTATTGTTATTGCAAAGTGGTAGTTTCATTTTTTTAAAAAAAAAAAAAACTTTTTTTGCAAAGTGTAAATACCTGGATCTCGTTTTATGCGGTAGATAGGTTCCTCAAAAATGCGCACAAAAGAAATCGCACAAAAATAAATGTAACTTACCTTGAAAAATGGGGGATATGTTCTGTAATTTTCGAAATCGGCATAAAAGCAAAGCAACAAGGAAAAATTACTTTAAAATTCGCGTTAAAAAAATAAGGAAATAAAGTATGACTAATAAAAAATTTCAAATATTTGAAAAAAATTAATACAAGACAAACTTTTTTTTATTAACTACAGTATTAATTTTACATTTTTTCATACATATTTTAATCATTACCACTATTAGACAATATGCGTTCATTTGTGAACTAGTAATAGATCAGATGTGATGTGATGTACAACTAGCGCCACTTTCAGTCTTGTGCTATGTTAATGGTTTTCTGTTTCTATATTAAAAAAATGAGATCACAATCAAAACAAAAAGATTATACATTATCATTAGAAAGATTATTTTCAGTTTATAAAATCAATAAAATCTTCGTTATTATTTATTTTAAAAATCTAAAAAAATATTTATTTCTGTTAATATCTAACAAAATATGTTTTAAAAGTTTAAATATTTTTAATATTTATTGCTATACTTAATTATAAATCTATTATTATTACTTACTCATTAGTATAAGTAGGTTATTTACATAGAAGCTAAGATTCTAAATACAGCTTCAGGCCATATTCACGTTAGCTGATAATATATTATATTTTTTTTAAAAAAAAAAAGTATTTCAAGTCAAAATAAGTTATTAATAATTTAAATGTCTTGATATCTAATAAATATAGTGAAATATGAAAGATATTAAGAAGAAACATGAATGCATAACTTCAAAATTGCATTAAAATAATCCGCATAAAATGAGACCCAGGTGTGTATATATATATATTAATATGGATTTTGCTCTGCAATTATTTCTAAATTATGTTATAAAGATTATGCTAAAATTATTTGTTATCAAAATAAGGAAAGCAAATTTTGAAATTCTAAAAATATTAAAAGAAAGACAAAAAGATAATTTTAATCTTTAGCTATCTGTTTAAACTGAAAGTCATAATTGACCTTACAGCTTAAAATAGTTACTCCACTAAGCCGTTTAATATTGATCACTAAATGAATATCTAGCCATTATTAACTAAGATCAAACACCCAAGGTTAATCTGGAATAGTCAAGCAATTCACAATACAAAGAGGTAAATATATAAAAAATACAATTGTAATGCATTTAACTTTTTTACATATATGTGGGCATGTGTAAGATGGGATGAATGACTGAAGGAAGCTTGAAAGTCTGAGTTTGAATCCCTCTAATTACTTCCAATGTAAACATGTATACTATACTTGTATTTCAATATTACAGATTCAGCCTATATTCTGCACATCCCTTTTCTATGTATTCAAATAGTCTTAGAGTCCTATATATGAGAGGTCAGAATGACTTACAGTCAACATGGGTATGACAACAAAATTGACAAACAAGGGTTTTGAACATGCCAACACCCGATATTCAATAAAGAATTGGAGAGTGAATAAGACAGAAGTCTGTCCGTTAAGGTTTGAAGATTTTCTATCTTAATAGAAACTGAGGACTGATTATATATATATGTGTGGGAGATGATGATCTAGACAAACTGATGAGTTCTAGTTCAGCACAAAATACATATATTGAAGATCATTTATTTTTTTCACATGTATGTGGTTATGTGTATTGATTGTATAAGATGGAATGGATGACTGAAGAAAGCTTGGAAGTCTAGGTTCAAATCCTCTCTAATTACATCTAGCTTAAGTATTTAAATTGTAATCCATGTAACTTTTGCACAAGAAACTATCATAATTCTAAAGTATGTATAGATATAATAAACAACTCCATACTATCCCCATTCTTTTTAAATTCATATAATAAAAGACAAATGACCCCCAAAATGCATTTCGTGCTGAACCAGCACTCATCAGTTGGCCCAGTTCGCTATCTCTCATATATATCTCTATTATATGCAAAGTATTTATCTAGAGTAAGGTGTTACATTTTCATTTACCATTGTCAAACTCCCTCCACTCACAACTTTGACGCCATCCATTTCAGATAAATACACTAATGATTATTACTAATCATTTTCGAAACTAGAGACAACACAGATATATAAACTTTAAACCTCAGTTAAAGAGTAATATATTTGATTTTTTAATTTTACACACACACACGGAGTTATTCACCTTTCTCTGTCCTGTATGTAATATCTTTACAGATATAATAAACACCTCCATACTTCCCCATTCTTTTTAAATTCATATAAATAAAGATATCATAAAGGACAAATGACCCCCAAGATGCATTTCGTGCTGAACCAGCACTCATCAGTTGGCCCAGGTCACTATCTCTCATATATATCTCTATTATATGCAAAGTATTTATCTAGAGTAAATTGTTATATTTTCATTTACCATTGTCAAACTCCCTCCACTCACAACTTTGACGCCATCCATTTCAGATAAATACAATAATGATTATTACTAATCATTTTCGAAACTAGAGATTATCTCTAGCACAGATATAAACTTTAAACCTCAGATAACAGAAATGATTAATTTTACCGTTTCTAATAAAATATTTCATTTTTTAATATTCACAAATATTATGTTCTTAATATGCAAAAATGAGGCAATGCCATTTTTATATTTTGTAGTGGATTATCCAAATTTCTCATCCATAATCACTGCTTAAAATTTTAAACAAAAACTTTTTAAATTATTTTTTAAAATAAAATAATACAATGTGGTATCAAAGATATTAAAATAGTACTATTATACAACTAATAGGAATATGTATTTTTGATTATCCATCAATTGTAATCTTACTTATAACATTATATTAATTGACTGACAATGATTACCATATTTAATACTGTCAAATTCATATAAAGATGAATAATATTTTTTCCCCTGTAAGAGTTAAAATCAGACTGGAACCAGCCTTGGTTCATAGTGCATTATTCATTAAATTAACTCATCTAAAAAAAAAAAAAATAGTTAATGGATAGCTGAACGTATATTATCATTTAGATAGTAAACACATACCCATAAGTAGATGCATAACCGATGTTTATTTTATCAAACTTGATATTAAGAAAAAAGACTCAATAAATTAAATTCTCTTAGCTGAAAGAAAGATAAAAATCTTAATTCAAGAGATCAATCACATATATATTTACACAAACAATGAACTAAATGTCAATATCTTACATCATTAGACAAGACTTAGACTTGGTAGATATCATAATGACCTAATGTCAAACCACTCACTAAGTAACCAGATATGGAAAGTGACAACAGAATTCTATTACATAATCTTATTTTACTGTCAATCAATATAACACACATAACAAAAGCATATATATATATATTGATGAAAGAGGAAATGAAATGCAAAAATAAAAACAATGGGAATCTAAGGCCGTATAAAATCGAACTCAGTTGATTTCCTTGGTCTTTTTACTTTGTTCAAAAGGACACAAGAGTTGTACAATACCGACATCAGAAAATAGAAGTTTGATTATCAGATAATATGGATGACTTATTTGAACAGTCCAAATTATTAGTCTAATCATTGTGACAGAAACATTAAAAAACTACAGCCAATAATTAAACCAAAAAAAAGAGAAAAAAAATTATTAGAGTTGCACAATTGAATAAAATTAGTCGAACTGATTTAAATAGATATTTAAAACAAAAGGATGATGCGATTATTAAAATGCAAACACAAACCAAAAAATAGATTATCAGCATGTATATAAACAGAATAAAACAATTCATTTCTCATATAACTTATTAAATGCCAAACAGTGAATCAAGAAAAGTTAAGTATTTTATGAATTGCACAATGATGTATTCCAGCTAATTTAATATTGCTGTGGAACCGAAGTGTCGTTAGCCCTGTACCATAGGAGGTGAGATGATTTAACATTCATCTATATATAATGCCTGCTTAAACAACAGCTATGAAGTGTGTCTATGAGGGACAGTACTTACCAAATCCATGAACTCAATTTTGAATAATTCGGGGAAAGTATTATATTGCTATATATTTTATACATTTGTAGAGTTTTGTTTTCATTTCACTTCCACATCTGGGAACTGAAATATCTATCACTTGGAACAGACAATCATAGCTAAAATCGAGAAAGCATAGGGGGGACGGATGTTAAGTTCAACATTTTTTTTATTGAATAAAATTTAGGTTAGTTCCCTCTCCATAGTGGCTTGACATTGAGTATCCTAGTCTTTAACACAATATGGAATGAAGTAAGATTTTACTTGATATTGTTCCATATTAAGACCATACAATTCTACAGAACAGAGTTTATTTATTTTTTGTTAAGTAACAATATTTGTTTTTTTTTTGGTATGGATGACTAATGTTCTTGAGTGAATGTTCTCTTCTATATATGGTAGAAAACTTGTATATAGTTAAAGGAGGGTCCTGAAAAGTGAACAGAATCTCTACCATTGGAAATGAACTATGGAGCTAATGCATACATCTGTAAATAATATTGTAAATATTTAGCTAGCTTCGCATTTATTATACTGATGAACTAATAATTTTTCTACTTTGTAAATATCTTTTGATTCAGCATGTATATCTATCAGAGAAAGGGTTGGGTTAATAAATATGTTTATTTGACAATATGACAGAGATATATATTTGATGCACACACATGTACATATACACCTGGGTCTCGTTTTATGCGGATTTTTTAATGCGATTTTGAAGTTATGTGATAAAGAAATTCATATTTCACTATATTTATTAGATATCAAGAAATTTAAATTATTAAAAACTTATTTTGACTTGAAATACTTTTTTTTTCAAAAATATACTGTTATACTAGCAGCTAATGTAAATATGGTCTGAAGCTATTTAGAATCTTATTTATGAGTAAATTATAATAATAGATTTATACATACGAAAATAAAAATCTTGCAATAAATATTCAAAAATTTTAAACTTTTAAAATATATTTTGTTAGATATAACATAAATAAATACTTTTTTAGATTTTTAAAAATAATCAGAAATAAGAAAGATTTTGTAAATAATCTTTCTAGAAATGATAACATATAAATCTTTTTATTTTGATTGCAACCTCATTTCTTTACTATAGAAACAAAATGTGAACATTTTAAATTTATTTCAGTAGTAAACAAAAATATATATCAAATGAGGACAAATTTATTATTTTCTGATAAGTAAAAATCATTTAATCATAGATTTTATGTTGATGTGTGAAACAAAGAAAAACATCAGAAAATGCTGAAATCTGAGAGTTTGCTGCAATGAACAACCTCTTAAATTCCAATGAGAGCTAAATAGTTGTATGTCTGGATATCGCGAGCTTTATAAAGAATTAGTAAAATCATCATCTCGAAGTTTAATCACCAATTACATTGTCGACAGAAAACCATTAACACAGCACAAGACTGACAATGGCGCTAGTTGTACATCCTTTTGTGACGAATTTGATTTTTTACCAGTTCACAAACGAACCGCATATTGTCAAATAGCGATGATTACAATATGTATGAAAAATGTAAAATTAAATACTGTAGTTAATAAAAAAAGTTTGTCTTGTATCATTTTTTTTCAAATATTTGAAATTTTTTATTAGTCATCCTTTATTTCCTTATTTTTTTATGTGAATTTTAAAGTAATTTTTCCTTGTTGCTTTGCTTTTATGCGATTTCTGAAAATTACAGAATGTATCTCCCATTTTTCAAGGTAGTTAAGTCGGTTCCCGTCTTATAGCTAAAGACATTGCTCAATGGTGCCATTTTCACGCTGAAACACATAAAAATGCCATTTCCGTGGCCGACATGTTCGAACCCGCATTTTCTATAATACAACTTTTTTGTTGTGCTACAGATTGCAGGCCGCTATGTCGTGTCGCAGTACAGCATGTATGTCGCATTGCAGCAAATAAATTTTCCGAATTTGCACAGTTTATGGTGAGAGGGTGTGTGTATTTGAATTGGATGGAAATGTTGTTTTCATTGGATTTTTATTTTATTTTAAAGTATTGAAATGTTCAGATTTTGTAAAGTAATAATTATCAGACTTTTGACACCGTACTGTATTGAAGTTTTAAGTGGGAAAATGTTGACAAGATATATGTGTAAAGTGAGTTGGAATTAGGTAACATGTCAAGTAACATTCCACGAGACAAATAAGATTCTACTGTGTGTATATTTTTGAAATAAAAAAGAGCGGTAACACAAAAATATCCAGTAAGAAAAGTACAATTCTGCACGGTTTTTTGTAAATTTCATAAAAAGCATATATTATAAACATGATTAATAAGTAAAGAAGACATTATATATATATGTGTTTGTTGTTGTTTTAAAAAGTTTTACTTTCTTTCTTTTCTCCGACTACGGTTATACTTTGTTGAATATAGTTTATGTTTATTGTTATCATTTATTTTATAGATGTTACTAAAAAAAAATATTTACAAAAATACGATTTTGATATTTTTTATTTTAGCATTACAAACAACAGAACACTAACCCTAAACCTAATACTAACCCTAACAACTTTTACTTTTTGTTGTCATTCTATTTGAAATAAAAAAATAGTGATAATAATCTGTTTGTCTGTAAAAAAAAAAAAAAAAAAAGTAAAACGAAGACTAAAAAAGTAAAAAATAGCAGTAACACAATAATATCTGTTTCTCTGTAGAAATAAAATGTAAAAGGAAGACTAAGAAATTTTACTTTTTATTCCGATTATGAGTTTTGAAACAACAACAACAAAAAAAGTCGTAACCCCAGTAAAAACATATCCAATAGAAAATTGATTTTTCTAATAAAGCAAAATAAAAAACACGAATCAAATTGTAATTTGTTTATTTTATTTTACATTTATTATTATTATTTAATTTGTATACATTAATAAAAAATAATATTTAAAAAAGACAATTTTTTTTTTTTTCGCATTATAAAAAACACATCAAAATGATTAAAATCAACCGCCCGGAAATGGTCATATTTTATAGTTTTAGCGTGAAAACGGCACCATCGAATGGCATCTTTATCTATAAGACAAGCACCGTTAAGTCTATTTTTGTGCGATTTTTTTTGATGCGGGTTTTCTGTGAAAACTATCTACTGCATAAAATGAGACCCAGGTGTATATTATTATTATTTTTTATCATGTTAAAAAACTTTGGAATTTTCATTTTGTTAATCAAATAAATCTTGTTCAATTGATTTTCATTAAATGGTCTCTAATTTGTCAAAGGTATTTATCCATCCATCCATCCATTCATAACTGGATATATGCACCCACACCCAAGCTTGCTTTTACATCATAATATAATAACATGGTTAAGTAAATCTTACACTCAATTGGAATCCACACCATGATGCAGTGGTTGCTGTGTAGAATAAATTCAACTCTGAAGAGAACCGAGGGCAAAATTGTCTGATTTTATGAGTAAACTTAGAGCTAGCCCATTGGAGGTAGACATGATCATTGGTAGGTTACTTCATTGCGTCAGTCGCAGCATCCCACCCGAAGATCCTAGGCCCGACCATAATAAGATGCATTCTCCCTCTTCTGGTGGAAAACCCAGACAGTTACACCCTATACAGAGAGAAATATTTAATTTCCATAGAATCTTTTTGGATAGTTATATTTGAAAATTTGACAATTCTAAACAGATTGTTATTCTTTCTAATGGAAGAAATCAAGATACTGAACAGAGAATAGTCTATTGTTTCCTCACATTTCAACCTTGATTAATGATAGGTAAATATCTGGAATGAAATCTAACTTTGATAATTTCAAATCAATGTTCAAATAATCACTTTGAAACTTCAAACAATAAAAAGGATTTGTTTACCTATGTGAAAGAAAAAAACCCATAAATTTATACTGATGCTTCATCAGATCATTTAGAAGTTACTTTTTAAATAAAACAGCAATATGTTAATAATTAAACTGAATTCTTTCCCTTTAACAGTCTTTATTGATTTAATCATTTTCGCCGTTTTGATGAACTATAAAATTAAAAAGAATTGTAAATTTTTTTCACTAAACAGAGAATATAATTAAAAAATATTTTTAATAATACATTTATCTCTCATTATACCTTATATAGTTTAATGCAGTGATAAAATTTAAGATTAAAGATTCATTGTTTGTAAGCTTGATTTTTTCCATTTCCGGTATTCAAATGTCATATGAGTTGCTGAGTAACAAACTTTCAATTACAAATAGATTTGTCGCTATCAAAGGCAACAAGATGCTACTAAGAATTCTCAACATATTATTATAGAATGCAAATTTTCATTTTAAATTCCCTTCAATTTTACACAGTGGGAAGAAAATAGTTCTTTCAAAAACTATTTTTATATCTTATTTCTAATCTTTTTTGATTGACAATTTTAAGATTGATCACAGATCTACAATATAAAAATTTTATACGCTAATTTATTTCACAGAATTGCATTACTTGTAATAATATTCAACGCGTTGAATCATAAAAAAGAAATAAAAGAATACTTATAAAATGGTGTCTAATAGATGAAGTAATTCAAAGTAAACATTTCTTGATTTGTTTACATTAAACATTTGTTTCTCTGCTAATTTTTTTCTTTTGCCATTAAAACATTTATTAAATTTAAAATTTGAAGCATATTTCACTTAATATTTTAATATATTTTAAGACATAATTATCATTATAGCCAATGAATTACATTTTTTTTTGCATGTTTTCTTTCATTTAGCTAATTGCAGATAAAGCTTTAGATGAAATGAATTCATATTTGTGAAAAGTGAAATTTAAGTAAATAATATTTTAAAAGATTAGACATTCACCTACCTCTAAAATTTTTGGTATATAATACTATCAAATATTATGATAACATGTAAACTTGGGTTCAAATTTGGGCCAGAGGAATCTTAAAATATTTTCAGAATCCAATCAGCTTTGGATTTCTAATAGCCAACTCAATTAATACCCAATATGACTAGTAAATGACATTTAGGTAATTTATGGTAAGAAAAAGATTAAAAAATGTTCACTGCCCAGCAATTGGTAAGTCCAATAAATAAAACTTTCTCTGACACTGTCCATTATGGCCGCTGCTGGAGAATATCCTACAGTGGGCTATTTACCTGTTTACTTATATTATCATTTCAAGTTTACATTAGCTGAATAAATTTAAGCTAATCAACAAGCAGATCAGTTGATTTAAAATTATCTTCTAGTAATATATAATATAATGGGGAATGAGGCAGGGAAGACCTTGATGGATATTAATGATTAGTTATCCTATTGTCTAAATTGACAAAAACTATATTAAAAAATCAGTTTGTTTATTACTTTGATATTCTGGTAGGTAATGTGTATTTTTTGTAATGTAAGATTAAGCATAATCTAGAAATATGTGAAAAATGAACCAAATGAAAATTACCATTTTTTTTTTATAATTTTTGCAAATGAAAGAAATCCCAATCATTTTTAATTTAGGTATTATTATTTTATGGTTGACTTGTTTTAAAGGTGTCATATAACCTCTAAAATAATATTGCCACAACAATATGCTAATTAACGCATAATATTAATGAATGGTTCTCACAATATGCAAACAATCAGCCTTAATAACATTATATTCCTCCCATCAGTAATGAAGGCTGCACTGCATTATATTCTATTTTTGGTTTTACAGTTTCTGCAATGGCTAATATCAGAAATTCTAGACTAAATTAGGATTTTAAATCTCTACTTAATAGTTGGCTATTTAAGTTAGATAGCCGTATTGGAAAACATATGTATGTCTGAAAATTTCAGAGTTTCTCCATGTGCTGGAGCTTGTCCTGGTATTTTTAATCTAATGATTGAATATCCTAGCACCTCACTGAGGACACCAGTAGCAGAAACTGGTCTAAAGTTGGGGGTATTCTACAAAGCTTGTTAAGAGTTTGTTTTGCAAGCTTTATATATAACATTTGTAAACACAAGCTTATTAAATTAAGTCATGTGACATCTGACTTGATTTTTTTTTTGTAATTGTACTTAATAGTTTATATGTATATAAATACACTAACTGAATTATGAGCAAAACTTTATTAACAATAAAAATACTGTGATGCTTAGCATGCTTTTGATAAATAATTGTCATAGAAATACTTAGTACTTAATAGTTTGTAGATAATATTTCCTAACCATATAGAAAATTATCTGAGTTTGCTACAATTTCCAAAAGAAAAATTTACCTGTAATCTGTAAAAAAACCTTCGCTAATATCCATCCAATCATAACCAAAATCCCAAATCATAAGCATGACAAGTGGATGAATTAACCACTATGCTAGGAGGTTTTTTATAGCATGGATTTAACATAATGGATATAAACTAAAAATCAGCCTTTCAAGCTAACATACATGCGCTTTTTATGAATATTAATACTAATAAATGAATACTTTCATTTCCAACACAAGATAAAGTCTTTTCGAAAGAACAGAATGAATCCATCTATTCTTTCAACCCAAATGCTTATATATGCTCTATATAAAATAAATGCCTCATTTACATATGTTTAGTTTCATTTAAGAATGACGTTTCGTAAATTCTAGAAAATTTCGTGGGCATCATTCATTCAGACATAGTAAAAAGTAATTTAAAGTGATTGGTTTATCCTCATGCTTTCATTTCCAGTACTTAAGATTTGCCCATATATATAAGCATTTGGGTTGAAAGAATAGATGAATTCATTCTATTCTTTCGAAAAGACTTTATCTTGTGTTGGAAATGAAAGTATTCATTTATTAATATTAATATTCATAAAAAGCGCATGTACGTTAGCTTGAAAGGTTGATCTTTAGCTTATCATAATGGATATAGAAAACTTGATTAGTTGTTTCATTTCCGTGACAACTAAGTTGTGTGTTCTAGTGTAAAAAAAATAAATCTTATAAACAATTTTGACTAACTATAGATGTAGATTGGATAATTATGTCTTAAATCAAATTTATTTACTGCAAAAAAAATGAATATATAAAACTGTTAAAAAAACGTGGAAGCAATAGATTAATATATATCAAAAAGGAAAAAAAGAAATTTATTTAATCTATAATAATTAAAATTAAACTGTTATTATTAAAACAATTAATGGAGATAAAATATAGTTTGAGGCAAAACAGAAGTTCTTCCATATTTCACTATTCACCGTTTTTTTTTATTGGCTCAAATTAAAACTAAGAATGCTATAAATTTCACAATGTGAAGCATAGATTGCTTTTTTTTTTCTTAATAATTTAATAACTGAAACACACAGGCTTATTATATATCTGTGTTTATATATGTAATATATAGGGTATATGAGCACAGACTTTCACACTACTCATCACTCTCCACACTATCATAACACGGATACACCCGAACACATATATGTTGAAAAGATAAATAATCACCAATATACATATTTCATGCTAAACCAGCAATCATCAGTTGGTCCAGATTACCATCTCTACACATATATGCCATAAGTGCTCAGATATATATTAAGATAGCCAAACCTTATACTTTAATGGACAGGCTTCAATATAGTCCACACTCCAACTCTTCAACCGTCCATCCAATTGAAAATCTGATGATGGAATGCTCAAAGGCCACCCTGAGGCCAAGATTCTGATCACCCCCATGTTGACCTAAGGTCAATCTGACCCCTGATGTACAGGACATAATCCATTAAATACATTTACAAGGGATGGGCAGACATCTCTATTATGAAATAACTGAAACACACAGGCTTATTATATACCTGTCTTCCGTGTTATGAGATAGTGTGGAGAGTGGTGGGTAGTGTGAAAGTCTGTGCTCATATACCTTAATAATTTAAATAAAACACAAATTCAAGTATCAATAGTTGAATTTTGTTTCATAAGATTAAAAAATAAATAAATCAACAATAGAAATAGTAAAACAAGAAAAAAGTCCAGTGACAGTTCAGTTTTCAGCATAACCATTTCCAATGATATTACTAACTATCTCTCACTCAAAAGATAACAGTTAAGAACGTTTATTGATTCGAAACACTTTTTTTTTTCCTGTTGACTTATCAGATACCTTTCTAAGAATAATTATTAAATATTCTTGCAATGGCATCAGAAAAGTCAAAGGTAAAAAAAAAAAAATGTTTCCAATCGTAAATCTGCTTAATTGTTACTTTTTGAAAGATTCTTGGATAATAGTAACTACGACAACAACAATAATAATAAATGCTGTTTATATAAAATTGTGTTATTTGAACTTAAATAATAATAAAAAAGTAAAGAAGAGAGATGAAATAGAAAATATATTTAATTTTTTTTAGGAAAACTAATTAAAAAATGTAAATAAAAACTAAAAACAAAAATGAAATGAGTATCTTAATGCTATGTTTATGCCCATATTTAAATCTCAGACAAATAAAACTTGAAGGGTCATTCAAATTACAGAAAGGTTTTGAATTTTTCTATTAGATAGTACAATAATTAGTATCTACAGTAACAATTTTTTCCACACAATAGTGCCACCTAGTATAAACTCTTGTAATCAATAAATGCAAGTAGGTTGTGCACCATAATTTCCATCCAATACTTTCCCATTCAATATACTCAGACTAGTCACTAGTTTATGGCTTTTATCAGTGAGGAGCTTTGAAACTGGGAACAGTGCACTTGGATCTATGGACCTAATGCACTTACTCCAGCACCCATTTTTTACCTTTTTTCTAAATGATAAAGTGATAAGCCCAAATCAAAGCTAATTTGTTTATAGTCATAGATACTAATCCAGTTCAGTATCTATATAATTTGGTATCTTTGGGTTATTAATAACCATAGTCATCTTTATCCTTTAGCTAGGATTGGTATTAAAACATCATATAATCACTCTTTTTATGCTTACACAAGCTGTTAAAACAACAGCAAAACTTTTTACACAAATAATGACACCTACTGCAATCTCTATTAATTAATGGATGTTAGAAGTTTATGAATCATAATCCCTATCTGGTCCTCTCTAATCAAAATCCTCAGGCTAATTTCCAGCTTATGGCTTTCACCACTAAAGAGCCTTTGATGTGGGACCATTGCATCTAGATTTTTAAACTAAATGCACTCCTCCATGATATAAAGCAGATAAAAATATAAACAAAAACAATAACAAATAAGGTTTATGGTGCAATTGGCTCTACAGTAATGGAAAATATCATAAAAGCTAAAGCTAAGTAAATAATGACAAAACATCAGGTATTCAAAGTGAATTTCCAAAGGCTATGAGAAAATAAGGTTTGAAAATTTCTGATATTTAAAATGCAATTGATGACAGAAGATAAAATTAAAGCAGTGCAGTATTAGGATTATTGAAAAATAAGTTAATTCTAATGAGGAAGTAATCAATCCTCCTCCATACATGAATCGTACTATAATATTCAATTAGTGATGTTAAATAAGAATAAACTCAGACTTTAAAAAAATAAGAGCAGCCATCTTATCTTTGTACTGAAATGCAATTATACAGGCAAATCTTAAACACCTTGAATGAGAGTGTGAATATATTAAATTATTCACTTTATTTATATTTCTTTTTTATATTCTATTAACACTTGTGAAATATTGAAATTTACTTAATGTCACTATTGGAAGATGTTATACTTAATGCAAATAAGCAAGAAAATTTTACTAGTGCAGTATCAAGCTGTGATTAATAAGATGGTAATAAAAAATCTCCACACACACACAATATTAGATTAGCGATGTTAAATACAAGTAAACTTTCATTCCATGTCATAAAATAAAGACTTTGAAAAAATAAGAATGGCCGCTAATTGAATATTATAGTAGGGCACATGTATGGAGGTTTTATCACCTTCTCATTAGAATTACAACATGAAACTGTGCTAGTAAAAGTTTGTTGATTATTTACATTAAGTATAACAACATCTAACATTGACAATAATAAATTTCAAAAGTATTAATAGGATGTAAAAAAGAAATGTAAGTAAAGTGAATAATTTAATATATTCATGTTCTCTTTCCAAGATGCTTAAGATTTACTTCTATAATTTAGGTATGAAGATGAAGACAACTAGCAGAGTCCACTAGAGGGAGCCAAGGACTCCAGTTAACTCTGTTTCTGGCTCCCTGTTTCGTTTCCTTTTCCTAGTTTAGGGAAGTAAACTTCGCTAAAACTATCACTATTAAAAAGGAGAGTTTTTTAGCTCTCTTTTCATATGCAACCTATATCAACAATGTAATCACAAATAAAAATAATTTCAACATTTATAAAAACGCTATATAAATATATGGCAGCCACTGAAATTACAAAAGATTTCTACAGAGATTTTACCTTTTAATGAAAATTTTAATTTCACTTAAATTTGTTGAATGAATGAGAGAGTCCGGTTGTTGGAGGGACCCCCAGGAGCCTAAATCCTAGTTCTTTTGAGGGAGGGGCTGGGGTGAAGGGGCTGTGGTGATCGTTACCAACTTTGGTTTTTTCTCATTCACAAGATAGAAAAAATAACGTTATTTATGATAATTCTCTAATGTTATCATCATGAATGCTTTTATCCATGTATTATTGCAAAATAAGTTGCAGTTTGGTCTCATGATTCTAATTGCAAGTGACTTACCTTGTTTAATTTTATTACCTCCAATGTTGTTATTGACAAGGTTGGCCTTCTACTGTTCATGTGATTTTCATGATGGATTGAAATGGTTTTCAGCAGAGACATTTTGAAGTTTGGATTTTTTTCCCCCTTGTTCTCCATAATTTTTCCAAAGTATTCAGGATTGCTCTCTTATGAGGATATTCAAGGCCATTTGGAAGAACTGAACAGTTAGATTGATTTAGTCTGCATTTTATATTATCTCCAAGTGTTTTCCTATTTCTCTACTTATCTACCTCAAATTGGATTTCCCAATATTGCACTCCTAAAACACATTCACATTTAATCCTAGACTTTACAAATAATTCCTAATTGTACCTTTTAATTAAAATTTTCATTACAATCAATTTTGCTGATTGAATGAGAGAGTCTGGTTGTTGGGAGGAGCCCCAGAGGCCTAAATCCTAGTTTTCTGAGGGAGAGGACTGAGATGAGGGTGTTGTGGGGACTGTTGCCTATGTTGATTTTCTCGTTTACAAAAAGGAAAAAAAACGCTATTCATAGCGGTTTTAGGATTCTTATTATAAACAATTCTATCCAAATATTATTGCAAAATAAACCACAGTTTGGCCTAATCATTCTAATTGCAAGTGATTCACCCCATTCAAATTTATTATTTCCAATGTTGTTATCTCCAAGTCTTTTCCTATTATCAACTTATCCATTGCAAATTGGACTTCTCAATATTGTGCTCCTAAAATTCTACTCATATTTAAACTTTAGACTTTAAAATAATTCGTAATTGTAACATTTATTTGTCTTCAATGGTTAATGCACACCCTTTCCACACCCCTTTCCCTTTTCATATGTATCCTTTCCCTTTCACCATGTTGCTCCTGAATTTCATTTTTACCATTCTTTGTAAACCTTATTTAACTATATTTGTACATTTTTTTTGATGAATAAACTTTCATCACTGAGAAAAAAGATTAAGACAACTATTTTCATCTGTTTTAAAGTCTTTACCTTGTGACTTAGATCGAAAGTTTACTTGTATTGAACATATCTAACATAATATTATAGTACAGTGCATGTGTGAAGGTTTGATCACCATCTCCTTAGAATTATAGTTTGATACTGCGGTAGTAAAAAATTCTGATTATTTACAAAAATAACTTAATGTTTTATGCATTTAAAATGCAGTTGAAATTTTTTGCTTAGATATAATTCTGCCAGATTAAATACATTTCTAAATAGGAATTACAAAGAAATAATAAATTTGATTAAGTAAATAATATAAGAGACAGATTATATATATATAAACAAAAGTATTTAAAAACATAGAGGAACAAAATATAAAGAGTGTGAGGACTATCATTGAGACATATCTAGAAAGAAAGAGTTAATATTTATTTCAATGAACATGAAATAGCATTTTTTTAATAGAGATTTTAAAAAAATGAAAAGAAGTGTTACAAAAAAAAAAAAAGGATATAGGCAAAATTGCCAAAAAATAGAATGTTTGCCTCATGTTGAGTTTAATATTTATAGCCATGAGTGTTCTTTAAATAAAGATAAAACTAGCAATGGATAAAAAAGAATCTAATATGGGAACTGAATCTAATGTATGGGAACTGATTGCATGCTAATGCTTTCAGATTACGAAGTTGAATCTAGGAAGTGTTAAATATGATTGATAAATATGATTTATAAAAACAATGGAATGAAAACAATTACATTAAAAAAGACTGTAAAATAATTAAAAGATTAAGAATAATAGCTGAGCAAGAAATTGTTAAACAAGCTAATGTTTTTAATTGTTTGAAAAGTTGATTAACTCATAATGAAAGAAGCAATAAAAAATAAGAACGTAATAATTAAACAGACTTTTAATTGGGCTTTTCCATATTTTGTTTCAACTGTAGTTTTACGCAAGACCTGGTCAACGGGGGGTGGGGGTGGAACTTTTAGGAATGTAAAATATTGTGGGGGGGGGGAGATGCACGAAAAGTGATTATTGAACAAACAAGACTGGGAGAAAAAACTTGTCTATCTTGAATCTAAAAGAATAAAAAAAAGCTCAGCTAATTTTGGTGCATAGAATAGCAGACTCAGAAGTTCAAGATTTGTGGATCAAAATTCAATTACTACTTCAATGCTCTAACTTTTTATCAAATCTCAAGCAATAAATCATTGATTTACTTTATGAAAAAAAGAATTTATAACATTTAGAAATATTACTTTATTAAATATAGACACTAAAAGGCAATGCCTTGTAATTGCAAATTCATTATAGATTTTAAAACACCCAAATGGAAACTGCTTCAACAAGTAGCAAAAGAATTCCCAGCTTAAACTTAGAACTTTTCATAGCGTTTTTTAGTTAGTGAGTAAAGTTTCAAATAAATTGGTCAGATGAATGATGATTTGATGACTATAAAAGAAAAACAAACAAACGGAATATGATTTAATCTTTGTTTCATATACATATATGGCTGCTTATTATATGCCTTTGATTAATAGTTAAAAGTTGCAATCACAAAAAAGAAAGTAACTGGATAATAAAAAAAAGAAGAAATTTACTGACTACACCTGGGTCTCATTTTATGCGATATAGGTTCCTCAGAAAACACGCGCAAACGAAATCGCACAAAAATAGACGTAACTTACATTGAAAAAGGGGGGATGTGGTCTGTGATTTTTCAAAATTCGTGTAAAAGCAAAGCACCAACGTAAAATTACTTTAAAATTCGTTCAAAAAAAAAATAAGGAAATAAAATATGACTAATAAAAAATTTCAAATTTGAAAAAAATTGATACAAGAAACTTTTTTTAACTATAATATTTAATTTTATTTGAAATAATATATTTTTATGCATAATTTACAGTAATTTACATGTTTTTATACACGTTTTAATTATTATAGCTATTTGCCGAAAAACACGTTCGTTTGCAAACAACTAGCGCTAACTTCACACTCATGTTGGGTTGATGGTTTTCTGGTGAAAACGTAATTAGTAATTAATCTTTGAGACAATGATTTTATTAATTGTTTATGAAACTAACAACTAAAAATTAAATTCTTATTTTTGTCTTTAATTTTCAATTCCGTTTAAAAATCAAATTTCACATCACATTATTTCAAGTTGCCGTAAGTAATTTTTAAATTGTTAATTACAATTAAAAATCAGATTTTAATTTTTAATTGTCAAATTTAATTGTGCCCACTGCTATTACTGACCTTTTAAAAATAAACTTGTGGACACTAAATGATTAATAATTGATTACGTTCTTTTTTAAAAAGCAAAAACAGAATGTGATTTAAAATGCAAAATTAACACGCACAATGTTTAAACAAATTTACATTATAATCTTGTAAAATTTAACACATGTATACATAAAATGTGGAAATCATGATTTTAATTTCATTATTGCATAAAATCTTACTATTATAAAGCACTGAAAATATTGAAATTACTAAGTTGAAAGTCGAATTTCAATAATGTGCTATTACTTTCAATATAACGTAAGGGCGTGAAATTTATTATTTAAAGTAATAGCGCAATATCAGAGTTTGACTTCCGGTGAAACACGAATCACGTAACTTCAAAATCATGTTAAATAAGTCCGCGTAAAAAGAGACCCAGGTGTATTTTTCAAATTCATACTTTTTCTTTTTATTCTAACAAAAATGCTTTGAATATTTACATGAAGTGGATCTATTCAACTTCTTTATATAAAGACAGATATATTAATCTTAACTCAAGGTTAAAGTTATATCTACTAGAGATAATTTCTAGTTTAATAAATAATTAGTAATTATCATTAGTTTATTTGTCTGAGATAGTTGGTGTCAAAATTGTAAATGCAAAAAATTCAACACCTGTAAATCAAATTGCAGCTTTATAAAATGTATTTATATGTAATTCTTTTTTAAAATTATGTTTACTTATAATGATGCATTAGTGAAAATATGATTCTAACATATTCTAGTAATAAATATTTAAATGACATGTGCAAATTTAAATAATAATTTTAAAATAGTCAAAAATAGCAATAAACTTACTAATTGTTGACAGACATAAATGCAAATAAGATAATTATTATGTAACCAAAAACCTACTTGACCTATGAAAAGGTTATCATTTTTTTTCCATGTGTCATAGGATCAGCCAGGAGGCGAACCCACAACCGTCTGCAACCAACTACTTACTTGCAAGGCGGCTGCGATGACCTCTAGACTAATAACACTTGACCAGGTTATCACTTTTGTAATATTTTTTTTTAATTGTTGCTTTAACAAATTTCAATCACTCATGGTATTTATTACAGTGAAGTTGTTTTTATAATAGTTTTAATTGGTTACTTTAATAATTTTTTTATTTTTAAGATTTAATGTAAATTAAACAAAATATTTTTTTGCTTTGCAGAATTACTTGCTGGAAAATGTACCCAGCCTATGGAAAGTAGTTTTGCTTTAACAATTTATTTTTTTGCTTTGCGTAATTACCGGCATGGACTTGGCATATGCAAAGGCCATCATTTTTGTAATAGTTTCTTTAAATTGGTTGCATTAACAATTATTTTTTTACTTTGCAAAAAAACTTGTTTTGAATAAAATACTCATAATCAAATTAAGCCTTATAAATATAAGGCAGAAATTACTTCCTTTGCATAAAATGCTTCATATAAAAACTAACAGTTTATTAACAAATAAACAAGTAATTATTTTTTTCTGTTAAAAATATGCCCTCTAAGAAAGAAATGTTTAACTTGAATATCACGTGACAGCATTATAGACAAACATTTAGGGATTTTATATATAAGATATTAAAAAGTTACCCAGCTTGATTGAATAAAGTTTAACACAATTTTAAAACATTGTGTATAAAACTGAAGTTTCAGTTGATTGCCTTGTATCCTTCAAAATTTATTTATATATATAGTCTACACACTTCTCAACATATATTCATGTTTGTTTAGTAAAAAAAAAAAAAAAATTATATATTATTAAATGGGCTATTTAATGCCATACACATCTTAAAAAAAGTAATTAATGTTGCATAAATAATATATAATTTTGAAATTGTATTCTACTACTTAGAATAAAAAAAAAGATTTTGTTACAACATAAAATCTACTTTTAATTTTAATATTTGATAGCTTTTTTTTTAAAAATAAATAAATAGAATAAATGTCTTTTTATTGTACTATGAATAATGGACTTGGTTATAAAAATGGCAGATAGAGTAAGATGACCTGAATCAATTCCTGAAAATAATATAAAACTTTTCTGTTTTGGCATTTTATTCCTCAAATATCATTTGACCTCATACCAATAAACCTTGTTATTATTTATGTATTATGTGTGTATATATGCTGCATGTGTATATATAAATTTCAATAATTTTAATAACTTGTAAATAAACTACAGCTATTATTAATTCAGTGTATTGAGTGTTTCTTGTATAAGTAAACAGAGGGATTTGAACTTAAAATCTACTTTTAATTTTAATATTTGATAGCTTTTTTTTAAAAAATAAATAAATAGAATAAATGTCTTTTTATTGTACTATGAATAATGGACTTGGTTATAAAAATGGCAGATAGAGTAAGATGACCTGAATCAATTCCTAAAAATAATATAAAACTTTTCTGTTTTGGCATTTTATTCCTCAAATATCATTTGACCTCATACCAATAAACCTTGTTATTATTTATGTATTATGTATATATATATGCTGCATGTGTATATATAAATTTCAATAATTTTAATAACTTGTAAATAAACTACAGCTATTATTAATTCAGTGTATTGAGTGTTTCTTGTATAAGTAAACAGAGGGATTTGAACTTAGGACTGTTCAGTCTGTATTCATTTTATACTCCAACTCAAATAACCAACACACATGACCACATACATGTAAAACAATAGATGATCTGCAATATATGTATTTCATGCAGAACCAGTACCCATCAGTTGTACCAGATCATAATCTCCCACATATATATAATCAGTGCTCGCTTATATTAAGAGATTCCTTAAATTTTAATGGATAGGCTTCAATCTTCTCACAAATCCAACTATTCAATTGACCTTACATCTATAAGTTCAGCCTATCTCTCTCCTATTAATATATGGATACATAATGGTCCGATAATAATAGGGGATAGATTGGACATAATGTCTAGATGGGTATGGCCACAATATCAAATCCACCAAGGGCTTTGAGAATTCCATTGTTAGTTTTTCAATGAAATGAGTGGTTGAATAATTGAAAGGGTGAGAAGATTAAAGACTGTTCATTAAAGTTTATAGAATTTCTCTTAATATAAATCAAGCAGGGATTGTAAATATGTGTGGAAGATTATGATCTGGCCCAACTGATGAGTGCTGCTTTTACACAAAATACATATATTGGGGATCATCTATATTTTTCACATTACGTGGTCATGTGTGTCAGTTTTTTAAGATAGAGTGGAGGATGAATATAAATTAAAAAATCCTAAGTTAAAATCACTCTATTTAACTATTAGCCTCATAATTTATAATTTTATTCATATAAGAATTAAGTCAAATATACTAACCATTACAACAACTCACAAGTCAAACTCAGACACTTGTCTAACCAACAAATTAGAATTAATAGGAGAAAATAGTTAGTACTTACAAATTTGTTAGAATACTTGAGTTTGACTTGTAAATTGTTGTTATGCTCCATGAATAAGACTACATATATAAGTACAGCTAAGGCATTCATACTATGGCATTGAATGCAAGCATATTCTAACATTAGTCAAGTAGGAACAGATGTTAATATAAAGCCTAGAGCACCTGACAAATGTTAGTAAAATAAAATAATGATCATGCTGGTTACAATATTTCTTTTCAATTCTTATCACCAGATTCTTAAATTTGTAAATTATTATTATTTCTAATATCTGATGCTTGCTTTGCTCATGAATATTTAGTGGTTCTTTTCATTTTACTATTGTTTAGTGCATTATTGGCAAAATGATATATTCAAGAGCAAAAAGATTCCTGGAATAAAGTTTAACTTATTATTTCTAATGCTTGAATATCATATGATTTTCTGGGCAACCAACTATTTATTATATTATTAATATGCATAATATGTAAAACTATACATAATGTGTATATCAATAAATTAATGGGAAAATTTTCTATTTCATTTAATGCACCTTTTAAAAAAGGCATTTATTTCAGCTGTGATAAATAATATATGATTTTAAAATTGTTACACCATTTAAAAGAAAAATAAATAAATTTCATTGACACATATTAAATTCCATTATTTTATAGATTAATGCAATCTATACATCTTTTGTTTGAGCTATGAATAATGGGTTCAGGATGATTGGTAACCAAAAAGGTATTGAATCTATTTTTATGAAAGAGCATATATAGTGGATTGGGCATGTGATGTGAATAAATGATAATAGACTTCCTAAAAAAATATTTTACAATAATTTAAGCATACATTTTTTGAGGCAGGCAGTTTATGCTATAAAGTTTATAACAAAGATACTATTAAAATATATACAATGGTCAAATATTATATTAAATACACTATTAAAAATTTATGGGTTGCTTTCTTTGGAAAGATATGACAGAATAAAATATAACATGAAGCTATACTTAAAACAGGCAAAACTCATCATACGTATTGCCACACACAGCAAGCTAGAGTAATCAATGGATGCCAGAAGGCTTGTACATAAAATCCCTATCTAGTGCCTACTCATCCATTGATTATTCTAGCTTGCTGTGTGTGGCAATACATATGGTGAGTTTTGCCTGTTTTAACAACAGTTATACATAGGCATAAGAGGTGGTGGTCATGTGATGTTTATGAAGCTATACTACAAAAAAAAAAATTGATGAATTCTGAAAAAAATAAATTGCTGTAGAAGGATAGCATTGTAAAATATCAAATGAACACACTAAAATAATCACTATGTATGTAATGTACATGAAATGCTGGCGATAAACAGATCAATTTGTATGATCATTGAAAACTCATCTTTAACTTTTTATTCTAATGTCTTTCTATATTTTTGTTCTTCTAAAGTTAGAATGAATATGTACATTTATAAAGAATATACTCATAATAATGATGACATCATTCACATACATATTTCAGATACTTCTAAAAGAAATAGGAAAGACATCACCAATAAATAATTTATAATTTTATTAATTTTAAAATCTATCATGAAGATTGCCATAAAAATCATACTTAAAAAAATATATAAATGCATTATCTACATGATTTTGAGCAACTCATGGTTCTCAATAATTTTACTTTTAAAAAGTACTTACAAATTACAAACTAAAACAAAAAATATGTCATAATTATGAATATACACACCTTTATAACATATATGAAAATATGTTTACATTTATTATAGTATTGCAAAATTCAGGGGGGGGGGGGGGGCATTATTAGAAATACTATTTGTGACTCTTTCTAAAAGAAAGAAAATCAGAAAGTTAAGCAATAAAACTATTATTAATTTTTATAAACATTAATTAAGATATAAACAGGAAATAAAAACGATTTTTTTTTTGATATTATATTCTTAGCATATTTAATATTTAATGTATTTACAAAAAACTTCAAATTATTTCTTTCTCAAAGAAAACATGCAAATCTATATCTGTTTCTGAGCAACTAATCATAATGTCCTAATATAATATTTTCAGATCTTTTATTTCTATAATTAAAAAAAATATTATTTACGATTTACGTCAGATGAGTAATAATAATTAGAATCATTTTTAATATATATATTCCACTTCTTTCACACACATATATAAAACCCATTAACAATTATTTATTACATAAAAAGAAAATAAGTATGCATGTATGTGATAAATTAATGATTTCATATGCACATTTATAAACATAGTTTCAAGTTTTTTTTTTCTTCATGTGTCAAAGCATCGGCCGGGAAACGAACCCGCGACAACTGCTTGTAAGGCGGCTGTGCTGACCAGTCGACCACCAACGCTTGACGGTAGCAATGCATCTTTCACTTTATCTCAATCTTATGCAACCCTCCCATCAGCCTAGAAATCTGACTAATCTATCTCACTATGGATGCAATTTTAGAAACATCAAGTAATCAAGAGATATATAGCACATGCTACAATTTAACGACATATCCATATTTTTAAAATATATTTAAATTTAACATGACTTTAGAAAAATTCAAACTTTAAACTTAAATGTAGTTTACATAAAATTTGATTTTTTAATTTAACACTTAATTTTAAATGATGAAAATAATTCAACATACTATTACAAATTTATGCACATATGTTTACTTGTCTGTAATACAATTTAATGTCTAATTGCAATTAATGTCACAACTTGCCAATTCTTAAACCATGCTACTGCATACTTATCTTAACCAGCTTTAAAATAGATTTTGACATGTACACATAACTGCAAACATCTTTTATACGTTGTAATTCAACATTTTTCCTTAATTAAAAAAAAAAAAAATTTAATTAAAAAAAAAGTTGTCCAAAGTCTTTCCTACTTTATTGTTGGGTATATTTCTTTACAAATAATTTCACTTCAGACTGATCTTTCTTTATTGATAAATTATAAAAATCTACAAGATTCTTCAGTCGTTTGAACAGTAAATAGCTTTGAAGATAAAAGCCAAGGAAGTGAAAGTATATGTTGTTTCTAAATCAGACAGTAAACGTAGACACCACAAATTTTCAAATCTGTTACTGATTATTCTACACTTAGTAAAAAAAATACTAAATAAAACAATTACTTAGACAATAAAATATTAAAGATTTTAAAAATTTCTCATTCGATAATTTAATATACAAAATTAACAAAGCGTATGACACACTTGAATGTGAAGCTATCAAGATACACATAAATTATTACACGCTAAGCGCTTTCGAGGCCTATGAATATGAGGCAAAAGGCCTCGAAAGCGCTTAGCGTGTAATAATTTCTGTGTATCTTGATAGCTTCACATTCAAGTGTGTCATACGCTTTGTTAATTTAGAGAATAAAAAAAAAAGACTAAATATATTTTTTATTATTATCACGTTTCTATTAATATAAATTTTTATAATTGTTTCTGCAATCTTTAATCTGCACTTTTAAATAGGAATAAAAATAGTTTGTATAATAAGTCACTAAAGTTTAAAAGTGTTTCATCTTATGGTCTGAAAGTTTCTCTTCCTTGAGTGCAAAGATATCTATATGTATGTGCTAGTGTAATTTTTAATTTTTCAATTGTTTTGTGAAATGGACAATTAAGTTCTTAATTATTATTACTTTGCTGGTTTTTCACATAGAAATAAGGAAATTTTTGTCAAGCGTTGTTAGCCGAGAAGTCATCGCACCCGCCTTGCAAGCAAGTAGTCGTTTGCAGACGGATGTGGGTTCGCGTCCACGGCCGATGCTATGACATATGAAAAAAAAAGTACATTTTAGAGAACGAGTTGCAAATGAATAAATTAATAAAAGTTATTGATAAGAGTAACCACAATACAGAATTTATTTTATTTAAGTTTAAGTACTGATATATAATGAATATAAGTAAAAAAAGAAGTAGCTTTTGTTATCCTTATAAATATATATAATCTATATTACCAACGCAAGTTTATTTTTAAATTTTGTATTCTTCATATTCTGAGATGAATTAAGATCAATTAATCTAGTGGTGTATCAAAAAAGAAAAGTGGCGAAATATGGCACCATTACCATCACCAAACACAAGTCTTTTAATTTACTTGCCAATACTGGAAAAACTGAATATTTGTTTTGTTATATATATATATGCCTGTATGGGCAAGAAAATCAGGTGTTGATGCCTTTATAACACTACACATGTATTATTAATTAAGTGAAAATTAAAAACTATACTTGGGCTAGAGATAATCTCTAATATAATGAATGATCTGCAATAATCATTGATATAATTTTATAAATCTTAAACAAATAATGAAAATATGTGTAAGAGATTGTGATCTGGACCAACTGATGAGTGCTGGATCAGTATAAAATGCACATTTTGGGGACCATTAATTTTTTTCATATCTTTGGTGCATGTTTCAGGAAATTATGATGAAATAAAAGTTTGAAATATAATATATATATGAAGTTCAAATTATATATAAAAAATGTATATAAAGTTAAATTACAAAATGAGCTAGGTATGCCTGACTCACTCAAAAAAAAAAAAAAATTGAACTGTATTTCAAAAATGCATCCAAAGTGAGAGAAGTTGGTCTAACTTCTGGGCTGGGAGATGGTTATGATATGAATGAGCTAATATGATAGATGCATTGGAATAAGAATAAAAATTTGTATATATATCAACTTTCAAATGGTTGATGTAATTTAGTGCAGTGTTAGACTTAAGAGTTAAATGTTAATGAACTGAAGCTTAACTCTGTTATCACCAAAGCTTTAAGGCCACATGAGTTTTGGAGCAATGTGCCTTTCAATTAATACATCACAGAAAACATTACAAGATGGAAATTTGTATCCATTTATTACTGAGATCTTTCTGTCAGTAATGTGCATACAGTTAGCTGGCTTTTAGAGCCAATGAACTATGCAAAAATATATTGTAGTGGAATAATTAGTTGTAATCACAGGATCTGTGATGTATTTCTATTTTAAAATATAGATTCAACAATTAGCAATATTTACACAAAAATTGGGAGGTATTTTCTGAAAGTATCACTCTTGTCATTATATAATTATGCTATTATTTGAGCTTAACAAATATTTCATAGAAAAAAAGGCATTATAAAAACTGCAGAAATCTCATTTGTGGATTTCTTCCACTTCAGTTAAATGTCTGCTACTTTTCAAAGATCTTCAATAATTAACTAACTACTATAAGAATTTGCTTATGATACTCCACCATGCCTCTAAAATAAGTTTTGGCATCTTTCTGTGATTGTTTCTGTCAAACACATTAACTGTACTTGAAATTTAATCATCATAAACTGAAATTTTACATATGAATCGATTAACTATATATAAGTTTTTTGATACTGTATCTCTGAAACAGATCTGACATAGAATTGATAACAATGTCTTCTATGTGTCCTCAGCATTGACGTAAACAATACTAAGCTACCTGTTCAATTATTCCATTTAACACAAATGAAATTTGTGTTTTGTGGCCAACTTTGATGACTTTCACACTATATCTTCTGGATTATATCTAATCATTTACAAAGCTACTATATTGTCATTGGGCAGAAATTTTTATGTGAAATCATGCATATAGATATGTGCAAATACAAAAAGTATAAAAAGAGAAGTAGAATAGAGCACAGTGAATAAGAGGAGATATAGGAAAATGAAAGGTGCTCTAATAAGTAGACAATATTGTAAATCTGTATGGATGACTTCACTATGGTATCTTTTTAATATGGAAAGTTTTGTATTGAAAATAAAATAAGTGAATACCTGTAATTAATGTTATCTAGGCAGAATTTATGACTTCTTAATTCCTAAATCCTTCAAAATATAAATAGTAATCAACTCTATATAACATACATTTTAATATAGAGATATACTTATGAATATTTTTAAATATTATACATATTAAATCTTTACCTAGTATTAAAATGTACTGATAATTTTTCATACATGTAATCTTCAGTTTGAATAGAGTTCCACACTACTCTGTCACATGACTTCAGTTTATTTATTACTGTTTCAGCGGAATAAATTTTTTTCCCCACCACTATTTTTAAATATTATACATATTAAATCTTTACCTAGTATTAAAATGTACTGATAATTTTTCATACATGTAATCTTCAGTTTGAATAGAGTTCCACACTACTCTGTCACATGACTTCAGTTTATTTATTACTGTTTCAGCGGAATAAATTTTTTTCCCCACCACTATTGCTGCCTACTGTAAACTTTAATAATTAATAGATGATAGTGCTTAATAAATCCCTATCTAGTATACTGCCTTATAATTATATATATGTGATTTTTTCGCATGCGTTAGTGAAGCTGTAATTATAATATAATGTTTAATATGCTCACTTAGCGCTTTCGAGATTTAGTATTCAAATCTCATACTCATAGCTTTACAAATGAAGACTGTTGTGATTTATTGTATACATATGCAAATGAGCTTGAATTTTTTTAATTAGTTAATCCATTGTTTGGAGAGCAAAGCATGCCTCTCTTCTATTAGTGGCACTGAGGTCATTTGCCATGTAAAAAACCATTGACTTTTCTTTTGGCATCATTCTTCTCTGTGCAAAGTATTTGGGCAGAACTGGGTTCAAATACATGGCCTGTAGCTGCTTGGTGGACCCAGAACATCGATGTTCATTCAACTTTATTTTTAACCCTGTTGTATGCATACCTGTGTTGGTAAATTCTTGTATTGATGTTAGCACGAGTCTCACCGTAGTAAGATGACTGGCAGCCTAATTGAGAGCATGCTATATTATAGACCACATGAGGGGCTTGATCTTTTTCTATTTTATCCTTGGAATTATTTATTAGTCGGTTAGTGTTGGGAGGTGTTCTGAAGCTAAATTTGAAATTGTTAGTCAAATATTTTAGCAATTTTTGAAGCTACATTAGGTATAAAAGGAATTGTTAAGTATTTCATATTGTCTTTAGGCTGTTTATTTTTGAGTTTTCTATAAAATGGTTTTTATTCTCTGATGGATTATATTGGGTTTAAAGCCTATGTTAGTCATTTCCTTTAGATATTTATCAATGTTGTTTTTAAATAATATTTATTTTTATAAAGGGCAGACGGTATTGAAATTAAACTGAGAGAGTGCAAATCTCTCAAGCGCTTATGACTATCACCAGCCAATCAGATCAGGCACCGAGACAGAGAATTTCACAAGAAAAAGTTGGTTCCAACTTTTTCTTTACTTGTCTTTCTAAATATCCAAGCCAGTCTAAAGTACTTAAATCTGAAAGCGTGAATGTTAAATATCTTCACACTCAACTCACTGAGTTCAAATTACAAACATACAGCGTGAAATCTTTCGATTTACTACGCAGTAGTTTATCGTTTGTATAACTTGCAGCAACGTATGTAAATAATATTTATTTTTATAAACCGTCTGGCTTTATAAAAATAAATTTACAAATTATTGATTTTACTATTTAATTTCTTTTTTTCAATACAAAGCTTGTCCACCCATGGATATATGAAAGAAAACTAACTTAAATACTTCTGAAATAAATTATAATAATTTGATTAAAGTGTATTACCACTTTGTATAATGATAATGCTGTACGAATTTTATATAATGCTATTATTAATGAAATTTTGGACCACTTAATGAGAAAAATTCGCATATATAAATGACCCAACAGAGCACAGTATTTGTTGCATATTCAATATCAAAAAAATGTCATTTACTAAAGTTATTGTTTTATTAACATTTATTTTAGTCTTGAAAAATTTATTTAAAATTTTTGGCAAATATATTAATTATATTCCATCTTTATTTATTAAATTTTTAAATTGTTTTCTGAAATAAATCAATTAAAAATTAAACATGGAAATGATATAAAAACGTTTGAACTTGCTTATTATTTTAGCTCTGCACTTTCAACTATTTTAATATGCCAGAGAAACTATCTAAATGATACTAAAGATTTTAGAACTGTTCAAATCTTATATATTTAACATGAACTATTTACGCGCTTTTTTAATATATATTGATTGATTAATACATTATTTTTATAGTTTTATCACATGTGCAACATTGAGAAAAAAAGATATACAGCATTATTTTTTTAAAAAAAAATATTGATGTCAAGCGTTGGTGGTTGAGTGGCCAGCACAGCTGCCTTACAAGCAATTGTCCCGAGTTAGCGTGTTCACTTCCCTGCTGATGCTATGACACATGAAAAAATATATATATTGATGCTTGAAAATTTTGCACCTATTAGCCAATTTATATTTTAAACAATCTGTAAATAACCTTATTTCTAGGTAACATTATTTGATTTTTCACGAATTAACAATGTTGATTCTGAACTGAAATTGACTCATGTAAATAAAAAATCATCATATATATATATCATTTGCAAAATAAATGAATTTAATTCTCGATAACTACAGATCAAATTCTGTAAAATAATGTCTCTTTTCAAATATTAAAATGGAAAATATAATATTCAAATGAGATCTTCAAGTCATTAAAATACAATCCATCATTTTGGTTAGACCAAGGTGTAATTTTATGAATTTTTAGATTATGAATGCAAAGACAAAATAATGCTGATTTCAGGAAATAATATTTAAAATCATTTTAACACAGTATTAAATAGTCAAGCGTTGGTGGCCTTCTGGTTAGCATAGCTGCCTTCCAAGCAGCCGGCCCGGGTTTGCTTCCAGGTCAACGCATTTGACATATGAAAGAAAAAACAATAACACAGTATTAAATAGTTTGTTATTAAACGTAAATAAGTAAGAATTTGGTAATGTTTAGCACTGTGAAAATAGTTAAAAAGCTAAATGGTTCTGATTATATAGTCAGCTGAATAAAATAAGAAAACCATTTCAGTCAATTGACTGAAGCACAGTATGGAGGCTATCACTTGGAAGCTCGAACATCAAACGACTTTCCAAGCAACTAATTATTTAAAATTACATCTATTCTATTGATTAAAGGTAACGTTTTTGTTAATCATATTTGCAGTAGTCATCAAATAATTAGGACTTCCCAAAGAACAATGAAATTTTTTCTGAGGTTTATATGCTTATAATTTAAAACATCAGTAAAATTTATTTTTCAGCCTCATTGTTGTTACCTTTTCAAAATAAAAATGTAATGTTATATTCTACGTTATCTATGGTATATTTATGATTCAAATATTCGGTAGGTTTCTGTGTGGTATATATATACACACACGCAATTGATAAAATCATTTAAAGTTGAAGTAATCACAGTTTTATTTAAAATAATACAGTAAACAAAATTATAAAAAAGTAAAATAAAATTCCATTGTCTTTGAAAAAATATGTATGTGTGATGTGTTACTGGAAGAGAATGGGTCTCTTGCTCTTTATCAGTAAATGGCTTTCATACAGCTGACCCCCCTTCCCTCCAATGAATGAATCACTCTTTCTAACAGATTAAAAAAATGAAGTGTGTTTGTAATTTTCTTTCTGAATAATCAGTATAATTTGTAGTAAGAAAATTTTAAATTAATAAAAAATAGATTTTTAAATGATGAAATTGAAGGGTTTCTCCTGGGTGAAAAAGGGAGTAAAAAGAGCAAGCATGATAATAATGAACGGAATACTAAATCTTGGTTGCAACTAAATTACCTCTGATATTTACGCAAAAACATTAAAAATTCTCCAAATAAATTAAAACTGTATAGTTGAAATTTAGGACCGACTACGGTTAGTTATGTTCGCAACAGTCAATTTGGTATTTATTGAAATAATGAGTAGTTATGAGTTTATGATTGTTTTTAAAAATTATACTTTTACCATTGGAGAGAGTTTTATTTTATTATCCTCCCGCCCTTTCTTTCTATATATATATAGCAATAGCAAATCCAGAAGAAAATATTCAGAATCTAGTAATAAATTTATATTTGATTAAAATATATATTTAAATCTAAATATGAAATTAAGTTCTAGTCTATTTCCATACATTTCATCGTTTGGGAAAAGGAAGAAAACTATCAAATTGTTAATATTAATGTCATTACTGATTAATTTAAAATTTAGATAATCTTATTAAAAACTTATTAAAAATAAATTTAACTGCATATTATATTTACTAACTACTTATATGTAAAAAGTACATTCAGTGTGAACACACTCCTGAATATGTCAATTATAAATAAGTGCAAAGAAAGATGTTTAATTACATATAATGTTCTCGTAATATAAAAGCGCGCACTACAGGGCAAAAACTTTCCGACACTCTCACTCAATGCAGAGAAATAGTTAAGGAGAAGACAACTCAGTAGATTTTTCAATTATAGTGTGCTAACAGGTTGATTATTTTTTTAATGTTGTATTAACTTCTCCGTAAAAATATTTAGTTACTCGTTTCCTGACCAAATATTGAATTAGTTGGACTGTGCAAGCCCTGAACATATGGACCTGTTTAAATAGCTAGGATTCAAATTCAAGTCATAGGGATGACAGCTTTATGTGCCACTATTCTATTATGAGGCACTTTAATATTGATATACAGAAAAAATGCTCACAAAATTTGAAAAATATATAGTATATACTTGATCTTTGCAAATATATATGTAATCGGAACGTTTATGATTGCATTTTACTTATAGTTATATATTGGACTATATATACTATACCATTTGTTATCACAAACATTTAAATGTATTTGGAAAAGCATAAATACAGTTTAATTTTTCTAAAAAAACTCAACAATTCAATTAGATGATGAAAATAGTGTGATATATACTGTATCTGTATGAATATACATAAATGGATTTAACATAAAATTAATATCACCTTCAGTACAATACCTACTAGTAAACAGGCAAAAACTCTCCATATAGTAGTGCCACATTGTGCTAACCAGAGTAATCATTGGATGCCAGAAGACTTGTGCATAAAAACTCTATCTAGTGCCTTCTGGCATCCATTGATTACTCTGGTTAGCACAAGGTGGCACTACTATATGGAGAGTTTTTGCCTGTTTACTAACAGTTATGTACTAGCATGAGATGGTGATCATGTGATGTTCAGGGGTTTACCTACTAGTACTTTATTATTATTAAAAAAAATAAAAATTATAATATTTCTGTAGTATAGTCAGTCATATGTTTATAATTACAACCCTCTACAGATGTTAAGTGCAGATAGAAACTGATTCGTAACTTGCATGAGTAGTATAGTGAAAATTACACTACATAAATATTATTCATTAAATGGATAATTTCAAGTCTAAAAATTATTAACATACTTCCATCACATGGTTTGTGACAAAGTTATAAGGATAGTAAATTTGACACTTATCATTTAAGCTGTAGTAATTCCATATCTATATATACTGCACAATAATAAAGATATGTGTAAGAAAATGTGATCTGGGCCAACTGGTGAGTGCTGGTCCAGTACGAAATGTGCATCTTGGGGATAATATATCTTTTTCACATGTCTTTGGTTATATCTTTATAATTACACCCTTCCACAAAGTATTAAAAATGGATAGAAACCAGTCCCTACCTTGCACGAGTGGTGTAGTAAAAATTACACTACAGAAATATTATTTATTAAATGGATAATTTCTAGCCTAATGAATGACGAATAAAAATTATGTTTACAAGATAGCAATTTTTTAAAAATTTATTTTATTAATGCATATAATAAACTCAAAAAAGTAACTATAATTTGATTATTATCCTTAAGATGATTGATCAAACGACAAAACAACTAATGATGAATGACTTGCAGATACTATCAAGGTAAATGTATTTAGAAATATTATTACCACTTTTTATTTTGAACTAACAAGATTATGTTTACCCCCAAAAACCGACATTGACAGATTTTCCCCACCCCTCTTGTAAAAAAAAAAAAAAAAATAGAAATAGAATGCATACTAATGTTAACGATTTTTTAATATTGAACTTGAGAAATCAAGAAAGAAAACTGACAATAAAAACACTGATAATGGGTGATAATAAAAAACAGATGAGGTATAGTTAAGTTCTAAATCATAACAAAACCATTTAAAATAATAGAAAATGTAAAATAAAATTTAGGGAATTTTATCTCAAAAATATATTAATAGATGGAAAAGTGTATAATATAAAAGTTTTGACTCATATTAAGTTTAATAGGTAAGTAAAATATCTTTTAAACACTGAAGGTTGAATGCTCTTCACTACATCATAAATTACAATATTTTAATTTCTTACTTTTTAAGCATGTAAATATTTAAATATCCCCCTTTCTCAATGAATATTTTTCATAATTACAATTAATGCCAGAGTTTACAATTCAAATGAGGTCATTCTTTTGAGAGAACACTTTTTTTCTCATGTGTCATAGCATCAGCCGGGAAGCGAACCCGCTATCCCGGGACAACTGCTTGTAAAGCTGCTGTCGCTGACCTCTCAACCACCAATGCTCGACAAACATTTTTTAAAAATATATATATTTTTTTCAAAGTTAAACTTATTTTGCCTCTCCCCTTCCCACGTTTTATCTTTTAAAATTTTGACAATTTATTGGAAAGTATCAAATTTACTGTTACACACTATGATGCCATCCTAATCATTGTTTAGGTTAGAAATTATCATTTTTGGCCCGAATAAACACAACCACATGGAGTATATAATCAATTCAACTCTATTCCACTTTTTTTTTCCACATATGGTTATATAATTTTAATTTTACTCCAAACACTCTTACCACATGAATAAAAACATCTAAAAAAGACAATGAAATAATTATTACTGATAGTGTAGTATCTATAAGTTTATATTTCTAAATTAGGACATTTTTTTAAAAAAGATACATTAAATGTCATGTTTGATGTTTATTTTTTCATATTCATCTACAAAATATATTAATCTGTAATATATTGATTGTTCTAATCATTTTGACTTGATCATCAAACTTTATATGTTGTCTTATCCAACATCTTATTTTTATTTCACATTGTGTGATGCTTTTAATATATTTAAAGTTGGCCTCTCAAATAAAAAAGAAATACTCTATTTTATTCAATAATTTTTATGTAATTGTCAATGCAATTTTTTAATTCAAATTTCAATTATCTCCTAATAAAGTTTCAATTTCAAAATGCTCAAATTTACTCAAGAATTTCAGTCATATATTTTTAAAACTTTGTATTTTACAAATATAACATTTCATGATCACCATTTAAATATAACGTTTAATTTGTTTTAAAACAGGAAACTGATTTACGATGTTTGATAATAATATAACAAATTTAATTTTTCTATACATATATAATTTAAATGCATGAAAGCAGTCAACACTTAAACATCAAGGCAACCTTCTTCTTTTAAAAATAAAGGTGGGAATCCACTTTTATTTATGGCCTAATACCTATATATAGACACTAAAAATTGTGATCAGAGAGATTAAAATTATTATTTCAAAGAAGTTTAAATAAACCTCATTAAACAAGTAAATATATCTTGTTCTTAAAGCAGTCTTTAAAAGGTAAATATAACTTGTTCTGAAAGTAAACTTACAATCAATTATAACTTTCAAATTGCAACTCCAACTATATATTACTAAGACAATAAAAACAATGATACTCAAGACTAAAGATGTTTATAAATAATTTTAAACTATATTGAATGTTTTATTCATGATTTAGATTGTTAATTTTGTGAATAAATATTTTAACATTTTACTTTTCTTTATGAAATTCTGAGAACAATAGGAGATGAGTTCAGGACAAGTTAACTTGAAATTTTTTCTGGGTTCTATTGGATTAATGATTTTTTTCTTCATATAGCTGATTCTATCAACAGAGTCAGTATTGATTGGTAAATGATAAACTAGTTATTATTAGCAAAAGAGTAATTATTCCAAGTTAATTTGGATTAATCAGATGAATGTCAATGTGTTAACTGTAAAATAAAAAAATACAGTTGTAACGTAATGTGACTTTTATCAATAATGGTAAAGATTTCAGGTGCTATTAAAAGCTGAACCCGAGATTTATATATAATAAAATAGCAGTTAATGAATTATCTTGCCATTTATTGATCTGGCAGTCAAATTCAGCATGGAGCATAATATTTGTTTTTTGAAATAGCTAGATATTTTTGAATAATTTGTCATCAACCAAGTCATTCAATGTTAATAAGTAATTAGCTATTATGAACGTGAAACTAAAATGAAGCTTGGGACAACATGGTTTAGTCAGATTAGAGATGATACATTGATCACAATAAGAACAAGTGGCATAAATGAAGTATAATATTCACCTCTGCTAAAAGTTTGTCAGATTGCCGATAGGCTGACCCCATAATTAACTTTATTATACTTTATGAAAGCTATTTATTATTGATCCAATGTCAGTTGTGTCTTCATCTACTGAACTCCCCCCCCCCCAAGTGGGATTATGGGTATAAATAAAATTTTGAAAGCTTTTCTATGGATATCTTACTGTCTCTTTGAACTTGAAAAATTTTTTATTAAGCCAATCCAAGTACATTTTTCAATCTGTCCAAAAATTTTCTGTGATTTATATTATATCTTTAAAACATATCAGATTACAGAATTTCTATCACCAACAAATACTAAATAACAATGTTTCACTTGCATTTGTGCACCAATAAAAATACTGCTAGACTGGAACTTACAAACAGCCATTTCCCATCATAGTGCAAACAATTTGTAAAGAAGCACAATTTCAAACTAAGATTAGTTTCATCTACATTGAAAATGACATTTTATTTATTGAAAAATTGCATTAAAAATTTCTTCTTTTAGGAGGATATGATCTCATAGGTGTTTTCTTGAATTTTTATCTTTCTTATCTTTTGGGGAGATTTTTCAGTAATACTCTACTGATTTTAACTGCAAGTAATTTATTTCAACTAAATAATTTCATACAACAGAAATCTATAAATGGATTCATTTTGAATTTTATTTTGCAATAATTATAAGTAAATAGACCAACTTAATTTTTCATCACTAGCCTGTACATATGTTAAAACAATCTCAATATCAAATATTAAAACAGTCATCAAAATTTTATTTTTCTGCTCTAATTCTCAAAGAGATGTGTTTGCTTTACTGACATTAAAAACTTTAAAACCTTTTCATATTTCGAGGTGGTAAAGCTGCGTTTCAGTTTTTTTAAATTTGTGTTTTTTGCCCTCTGCTGAAAATTTTGTGAAGCTTTTTTTTAAAAGCTTTAAAATTCACGTACATTTATTTCCTAATATTTTAAATATAAAAAAAAATCAAAAGATAGTGGGAAAATCGAATAGACAGTCCAACAAAGTATCTCAAGCTCCGCCGGTGATGGATTATGATTATATATTTCACGATCTCAAACCTTGCATGTTTACTTTGAGAAAATATTATGATGGTCTAAAAACTTCATTTTTTTGTAAAGTTTATGATTGTATTGGTATCGTAATTATGCAATAATTATTAAAAATGAAAAATAAATGTTATTACATATTTATTTTTTACAGAAATGTTTTATTTTTAAATTAAAAAAAAAAAATTTCTTTTAAATACTATTACTATAGAGATTATGGTCGTGGGAAAAACAGTTGTCAACAAAATGAGGTCATTCACCTGATTGGTATTATATTTAGCGATATCATAAAAACTATGAAAAAATTGTAAACTTTTAAAGCATAAATTGATAGATTTAGTAGTTATTAAAAAATTCATTCAGATTTTGTTCATTTTATAAATAGAAACGGCTCCACTTGAAATTTGATGACACAAATAAATATAATATTTTTTAAAATAATTCCAGAAATCAAATGTGATTTTTCTAAAATATATTTAGTTTCTAAACAAAAATATCTATCAAATGAGGTCAAATTTATTATATTCTGATAAATAATAAATGTTTAATAACAAAATGAAAGTTGAAAGCTTAAAGCTAGTGAGAATAAACAAAGCTGTCAGAAAATTAGTGCAATATGAGAGGGTTAAAATAGGATATACTATTTTTAATGCTTTTGCTTAACTTAGAAAATCTTTTTTTGTTTAGAATGTAGTTTGTAATTGAGTTTTAATATACTTCAATCAAATAGATTTCTTAACATTTTGCACGTGTTAAAAATCGATAATAGTGCAATATGTCAATAAAAAATTTCAGGGTTGTCAAGAGGTATTTATAATCTAAGGGTATACATTGGTATCAGTTCAGTATGTTTTCAGTAATGTTTAGAAGAGGGCAGTAAATTTTTTAAACACTTTTATTTAAAAAAAGGTTCCGCTAAAAAGTAATAATTAAAATAGAAATAAAAAATTGTTTCTTTTAAAATGGATAAAGTTTTATTTGTTTTTGATTGTGAAAGTTTCTTTTTAAAAACACTTCTTTCATAAACAAAATAATATTGAAATCAACTTTAAATGCATCACAAATTTTCTTTAAAATGCAGCTTAGATCACATCATTTGTATTCTTCATTTTAAATAGAAATAATTACAAAAAATATTCAAATATAAAAAAAAATTCACTTTGTCAATGCTAAATATATATATTATAATATAAACTTTTATTTACTGTGTACTAAAATGTAAAAAAAAATGTTTCATTCAATCACAATTGAATTGGAAACCCCATATTTTTGTTTCAAATTAAATATAAAAAAATCAACTGCAGTTGAAGAAAACCATTATTTTTTGATTTTTTAGTGCACATTAAATAAAAGCAATTATTATAACAAATTATATATATATTAAACAGGATTGGTGTTAATTTCAAAAATAACTTTATTAGTGTAAAATAATTGATTATTTAAGAATCAGGATTGGTGTTAAACCACTAAACATCACATGATCACCATTTCTTATGCTTGCACATAACTATTATTAAAACAGGCAAAACTCTCCATACAGTAGTGCCACTCAGTATAATCCAAGGCTCCTCTCTGATGAAGGCCACAAGTCAGAAACTAGTCTGGGGATATTGGATGAGTAGGCACTAGATGATTTTATGCACAAGCTTTCTGGCATTACTGTATGGAAAGTTTTGCATGTTTTTATATATATTATTCTATTTAAATCATGATTAAAAGCACTTTGCAGTTTTATTTGCTTGTAGGTAAGATCATTAGGACAGTAGTATATAAGTGAATTTATATGCTACACTGAATACTTCAAATAAGTGGAAATGAATATCAATGAGTAGGAGTAAAAAAAATAAAAACTACAGTGTTAAAAAATGTTATAATAATTTGAGTGTAATATTCGAAGTTGTTATATTTTTCTTATCTTGTTTGTAATTAATTGTCTAAAACATTTCTAACACTGGCAAAAGAAAAGATTTATTCTGCATATTTTATTAACAGTAGCTGAGCTCACTTTCAACAAGAGATGCCAGATTCAGAGCATTCATAATGTGACAGATATGCTGTGGTATTTACAGGTAAAATGCTAATTATTTAAATAGTAACATTTGCATTAAGTAGTGTTCTCTTAAGTATTTACATGAAAAGATACAAGTACATAACAATGAATTATTTATTGAAAGACCTATTGAATTTTTTCAGGTGATGAATTAAATAAGAACTGATATAAAAAATTGCATTCTTATTAGCAAAATGTTATGAAATAGTAGAGAAATAAAGCAGTTGCCTATCACAAACTCAATGAAGTGGCTGGATTGATGTGGTTTGCTGAACTACACTAATAATTTCTAAAAATGTGAAGTATTAGATGAAGTGATGATTCAATCAATCACTAATATTCTGTCCAATAGACAAGTCCAGAGAGTAGTCACAACATCAATTCATCTATTCTTCCATTCTATTCTCTTCCTTGCCCATTTCTTCAATTCCACATAAGTCTTCCCATCTCTTACATCATCCAATAATGCCAATCTCTTCTGTCCTTTCTTTTTATCTCCACACACCCTTCTCTCCAAAACATCTTTCAATAAACTATAATCTCTTCTCATTATATGTCCAATCCAGTTTCTCTTTCTCTCGCTGATATTCTCAATCAATTTTCTTTCTTCATTTACTCTTTTCAAAACTTCTTCGTTATTTTACTCATCCAACTGATTTTCCCCCATTTCTCTCCACGTCAGCATCTCAAAGTGATGATTATAAGAGAAATATTGTGATCCTGCTTAACTGTTGTTTTTCATAATTGTCTTAGAAAGCCCTGATGATTAAAATAAGATTTTGTAATGAATTTGTTTCAGATAAGATTATATCAGATAACACTAATGCATTTTCAAGTGAATTTAAACAATTTGGTCATTAGTTTCGATCAGCTTTCATTTTGAAGAAGTTCCCGTGAACACTAGGAATAAAACCAGGAAATAATTTTAGCACAAATGAGTGTTATTCTCATTTTAAAAGAATTGTATTTGTAGTTATATTTGATTTAATTATTTTACATTAATATTTTACAACTTTTAAAAAATATCTATTATTTCATTTTGACAGGAAAAAAAATCTATATCAAATTTCAAAATGGTGCAACTTGCCGACAAAAAAAAAACTAGTTATGTGACTTAACTAAATTTCTTAAAAAATAAAATTTTTCAAGTGGAAAGGATTTACAATTCAGATATAAAAATACAAACTACTAAATATCACCTAATCACTAATTCCTATGCTTACACAAGCTGTTGTGTAAGCATAGGAATTGGTGATCATGTGATGTTTTAGTGGTTTTACAATAATCCAGTCCATAGCATGATGGTGAACATTTTTTTTTTTAAAAAAAAAACAAAGATACTGAATTGGGATCAGCAATGAGCTTGGATTGAAAACATTATTGTTTTTACATTGAATCTCATAGCTTCATAGTTGACTAAATAGTAGCATTAGATTGTAAGATCTAGATGCAGTGTTCTAAGATCCAAAGCTCCTTATTGATGAAAGTCACAAGCTAGAAATTAGTCTGGGATTATTGGATGAGTAGGCACTAGACAGAAATTTTATGCACAGATCTTCTTGAATCCAGTGATTACTAAGGCTTGCAATGGATGTCACTATTGTATGGAAAGTTTGCTATAAATAAACATATTCAGTTTTTAACTTTCCTGAATGTTATATATAATTTCATTTAGATAGGTAATTTCTTGAGATCTACCAATAGTCAATGTTGAGATGGTTTTTGTATTATTATAAATGCAATATATGAATATTACAATGGTATAGAACAATATAGGATGAATATAGGGAGAACATGGTCCCACAAATGCGTTGTTGCCATTGTAATGGTACACAACATATTAGGGCTGAATTATAAGGAGATGAAAAAATTGTCTTAATTTCAAAATCTTTTTTCGTTTTATATGACAATTTTGACATATATAAAAGAAGTAACTGATAAAATTGGTAACATTTTAAAGAATAACAATATGCACACAGTTTACACTACTTAAAAAAAAAAGAAGAAATATTTCCACTTCCTAAAGATAAAATTTCTTTGAAGTGTCATTGTATATATGAAATTCCATGTAGGGTTTAATCACATACATATATTAGACTGATTAATCATAGAATAAATATTAGAAAAGAAGAATACATCTTGGCAGTCAGAGAAAAATCCAATTCATCAGCTATTTATTCTCATATAAAATTAACTAATCATGATATCAATTTTGATAAAACAAATATTCTAGCAAAAAATTGAACAATATGACCAGAGATTGATAAGAGAAACTATAGAGATTTTAAAAGATCCAAGAGCATAAATGAAAGGTGTGAATTAAAGAAGATTAACAACATTTGGAAGAAGCTATTGGAAGACAAAATAAATTTTAAAACTTCTCAACCAATAGAATTTAAGTAAGAGGAGAAACAAAAAGATAAAAATGATTTTAAATCTTACACACATTCCTATGATTTAAGAAAGAGAACGCTCTGAGGAAGGTACTTGTTATTGTACTGAAACGTCAGCTATTTTACTACATGGAATATCCCAAAAATAATAATAATGTAAAATTATCACTTATCCATGAAAATATTAAAATTAATATATATATGTAATAATGTGTACTATAAGATATATCCTACCTGTGCTATGTGTCCTCATGCTTTTGTAAATATAAAACTTCTAAATATATTATCACTTATCCATGAAAATATTAAAATTAATATATATATATATATGTAATAGTAATAATAACAAGTCAGATGTCACATGACTTATATATAGCTTGCACTTACAAATATGTAAAATTAAGAGCGTGCTAAAAGCTCTAAACAAGCTTTTTTATTTATTTATGATAAATGCTACTACAAGAGAAGGCATTCAAATCATTTTTATCTTGGATTGTCCCCATCCCCAGACCGGTTTCGACCTATGGGTCTCTTCAGTGAGGAGTTGGGACATTAGATCTAAAAAACCAACTCAAGCAAAGCATTTATCTAAAAGATAATTGTTAGAAGAAGATCTGAAACTTTTAGACATCTACATGTCTTTAAAGTCAGCTCTCCAACTGAAAAAATCATATGGGCCTGAACTTAATTCAGATACTCCATATATTAGTAGGCTTAGCTCTTTAATTTAGCTAAAGCCACAACAGTAAAATAATAACTTAATAACTGTTGTGGCTTTAGCTAAATTAAAGAGCTAAGCCTACTAATATATGGAGTATCTGAATTAAGTTCAGGCCCATATGATTTTTTCAGTTGGAGAGCTGACTTTAAAGACATGTAGATGTCTAAAAGTTTCAGATCTTCTTCTAACAATTATCTTTTAGATAAATGCTTTGCTTGAATTGGTTTTTTAGATCTAATGTCCCAACTCCTCACTGAAGAGACCCATAGGTCGAAACCGGTCTGGGGATGGGGACAATCCAAGATAAAAATGATTTGAATGCCTTCTCTTGTAGTAGCATTTATCATAAATAAAAAAAAAAGCTTGTTTAGAGCTATTAGCACGCTCTTAATTTTATATATGTAATAATGTGTACTATATGATATATCCTACCTGTGCTATATGTGCTCATGTTTTTGCAAATATAAAATTCCTTTGCAAATTATGATTAATTTTGGTGGTTCATTTATATATCAAACTTCTAAATATATTGGTAAGCTGTTGCAAGAGTCTTTAGAATTTGGGGAAAATGACATTGCTTCATCTTTTGATTTTGTAGAGAGAATTAAAAATATAATGATTAATGAGAATGATGTTATTGCTTCATTGGGTCTATTGATAGAGTGAATACCAGAAAAGTAATTGAACATGCATTAAAAAGTAATGGTGTTTGTAAATATGTGATAAATTTTTTTATTGATTCTTTAAAATTTTTTGATAACATTGTTGCTTCTTTTGAAGGTGAATATTATAAAAAGTCTAACATTTGGCCTATGGTTCTGACCGTTGTAGCAAAAGTTTGCAATTTTCTTTTGACTACATATGAGAATAGTATTTTGGATATGTGTACTTCTAAAGATATTAAAATTTACAATAAATATATAGATGATGTTTGTTTTTTCTCATGTGTCATAGCATCAGCCGGGAAGCGAACTGCTAACTCGGGACAACTGCTTGTAAAACAGCTGTCGCTGACCTCTTGACCACCAATGCTTGACATAGATGATGTTTTTGTTTGTGAAAATACCAATACTCTCAATTTACTTGTAGAGGAGTTAAATAATTTAAATGGCTTGAAATGGACTATTGAAAAAGAACAAGACAAAAGTATTTAAGTATTTAAATTTAATTATTACAAGAGATAATAGTTATAAAATAATAATCAAACCATTGCAAAAAAGGGGATATATGCCAAGTTTTAGATCTTTTTTGCTTTGTAATGAAAAATTATGTCATTACCAGAGTGATAAATTAAAAAATATTGAGATATTTGCCAAGGAATTGGTTGAAATTGGTTATAAGATTAAACAAATTAATAATACTTTGTCCATTTAAAAAAGTTATAATGATTTACAAGAGTTGAGGATTGATAATAAAAAATAGATATCTATTCCATATATTTCAAGTGAAATTTTTTAAGGATATATATAAGGATGTGTTTAATGTTTCATTTTGTGTTACAAATGTTAATAAGTTAGTGAATAATTCTAAAAATGTCATACCAGTCAAGCAGGAAAGTAATGTTGTATATCAATTTTTTTTGTGGATGTATGTTATCATATATAAGTGAATCAAGGTGCAATATTGAAAAAAAGCTTAAAGCAGCATGGATTGTTATACAAGCACATGAAAAGTACAACTAATAATGATTTAATGACTGCTTCAGTTTTCTCGGATCACGAAAGGACATGTAAATATACATTTAAGTTTGATATTGAAAGTATTAAGATTTTTCATGAAGAGAGTAACCATAAAAAAAAAAAAATTAAGAAGGCAATTTTAATAAATAAAAATAAAATGAATATAATTAATAGACAAGTTGTTAACATTAAAATTCAGGATTCATGGGAATTGAGTTGATGATGTTTGCTTCCATTATGTTTTTTTAAATTTAGCGGCAGTTGAGGAGGGTTAAGGAATTAACCGAAAATACTTCTGTGGATTGAAAGAATTATATGATAATTAATTACCATTATATTTATTATTTTTATTGTTATTATAATAGTTTTTAATTAATAGACATTTATTTGTAGTACATTTTTTTTTTTATAACAGATTAAAGTGATGTTAAGAAACAATGAATCGTTAAGGAGTAGCAGAAGCAATGTAAAAAAGTTATTAAACTTAAATGTAAGAATTGTAAAGTTTATTATGTATTCCCAAATTGTTGCAACATAAAATTGAACAATTATATAAATTTAGTACCAAGATATATGGATAAATTAAAATCAATAATTTTAAATGATGTAGTTAATAAATGTAAAAAAGAACTTTTTGATAATCAGAGGTATTTGAAAGCAATTGAACATTTAATGATTTTAAATGAATGATGTGCTTGGGACGAATATAAAATTGTTTGTGAAAATGGATTTAAATTATTTGAACTTAAATCAAGTAATGAATTTGAGAAAATTGATTTTTTTATTTAATAAGCAGTATCATAAACTCATAATGATATTATAACGATCGAAATGAAAGTGAAGATCGAATCTAAACGCAAACTACGATATCTGCTCTACAAGGTGCCATCTAGGCATTTAAACCTAGAAAAATTTATAGAGTAGGCAGATATGCGCTGTTAAGATTCCACTTTATTTAAATATTCTGATCGTTAGCCCAAGTCACTAGTTCAGTGGAGACGCAGAGATAAATAAAATATAAATTTTATATCTTAAATATCAATAAATAAAAGCCACTGCCAGAAATTAACACATAAAAATATTTATTTACGCACATATAAAATCATTCTAATTTGAGGAATATGTTTAACATTTTAGATTTTTATATTAACTTATAATTTTACATTTAACTAAGTTTCAATGAGTTTAATATTTTATTTAGATAGTCAAGTATGAATAGACTACATAGATCTGCATTTGAAAAGAAAATATTCTTCCCTGATTTAACCTTAGGCAACAAATTTCGCAACCAAACTGGCGCCAATCCATCTGATACATTCATGTATTCAATGTAGCATGATACGACAACACAAAATACTATAATGTCAGGAAAGTACATCTGATCAGTAAGTAGATTAGAGAAGACATGGTATCTCCACCAACATGAATGTGACATCTGTTGGCGAGTAGAACAATAAACAAAAAAACTCCACAGGAATGGACTGCGGTCTTCTGCCGACTTACAAACCCATCCATAGGCAAACAAAAGGTGTATGGCGTATATATGCAATCCTGCCCGAAGCGGATCTCATACTACATCTACAAATTACACAAATATATCCAATCCATTGAGCCAATTCAACTACGAAACGAATAACCTAAGATTATCCTCCCTTAATATAACTTTACCAAAACTATATAGCCATTCACGCCCGACTTAAATTTAACATTTCAATACGTTCGCACAGATTTGTTTAAAAATGTTAGGTATAGATCGATTACATAGATTCCACGGTCAAAAACATTTCAAAATAAACATAAATGATCAAAATACAAAATTATTGATACCGACAATCGCAGAGGGAAATTTATAAGTAACCCAATAGTATTCACCATAAGATACTTGCGTTGTCACCAATAACTTAAAATACATCCGAATAAATACATTTTAGATACCGTACGGTATCATTATTTATCGAATGTCTATATATTTTGATCAAATATGAAAACCAAAATATAATTAACCGCGAACGAATCCATGCAAGTGTCTATAAACAACTTAAATTTCATGCATTTAAATAATCTTTACAATAAGAAAAAAAAATTGGAAATGATGTTTATCAATCGGAAAACATATAAAATTAAACATTATTAATTTGATTTAAAAACTTACAAAAGTCAGATAAGAGTCCGTTTTAACATTTAAGTTGGCTTGTTTATCAATTTATAAAACTTGACTAAAGTTCTTAATTGATTTTAATAATTGTTCATTTCATATAGCTTATGGTAGAAGAGTCCAGGTTTCTGCTTTTAATTCCTGCGACGCCTCCATTGGAAGATAATGTTCTGGAGATGGCAATAGCTGGTTCAAGGTAACACAGTCTTTTCATTTTTCTTTTTTAAATAGAGAGTGTGGTATGTGCGTCCTACCGCATCTCTCAAACACACAACGCTGGAACTGTCAGAAAAAACTGTATTTCCCTTTTTATATTATCCACACGGATTCAACCAACAAAACGTCACTAATCCATCACTTTCGTTAGGGTCCGAGCCAAGGCTTAGTGCTTCCATTGGTCAAGCTAATTTCTTTTTATTTTCTTATCTATCTTTCATCAGATCATTTTAATTATACAAGAGCCCAAGGGCCAGTTTGGTTTTCGATAATTCATAAACAATCATTTCCATTTACAGATTACGAGAATTAATTAATACCTGTTTTTATTTTTAAATCTTGTACTTTTTTTTTTATAAAAAAGTACATTCAAATACTTATTTATTTGTTTTTTTTTTTTTTTTAAAAAAAAATATTTTTAAAGTTTGGCATCTGTGCGAATGTATATACATTTAACAAACATTTTAATTTTAGCGTTTAGTTTTTTTTTACTTTTATTTGCGAACTTTTAAGTTTTTATTTTAAATTAATGTAACGACATATTTATATATCGTTACAATATGAATATTGTTAATTTGTCAAATAAAAATATATAATTTGATTCAGAAATACATTTAAGTCATGGAGCTAAATATGTCAGTGGTACTTGGGATGATTATAATTTGAAATTCATTGCATATGAAAATTCATGGGAACAGGCCACTTTGGAATTTAAACAGAACCTGAAAAATGATAATATGATTTGTTTGAAAAAAGATAAAGGATTGTGGATGTGTGTAATGACAAAATATTAGTATATTGAGAAAATTAAAGTGCAAATGGATAAATGTGGTTTCTTTTTGATTGACTAATATAATATGGATGATCAGAGAATAAAATTTATTAATAGTATTTTAAAAAAGCTAAGAATAATGCCTTAAGTAATAATGCATACTATAAAATATATTCTTTGTGTGCTATATGTCCTCGTATTTTTGAAAATATAAAGTTACATAAAGAAGATAATTTATTATTGTTATATATATATATCCCACAATAAAAATATACATATCTGCATAAGTGTAACATTTTATCATGATAGCATACTATACATATATAGATATGTGAATTTTTGTATATACAAATGAGACATAAATATGTTCTCACAGCTATACATCTATAGATCTATATACAAACAAGGCATAACCCCCCCCCCCTGAAAATTTACACTTTTTCAAATGACCATAAGACAACGAATAGATACATATATATTGTAACAAGCCAAAAGACTCTGGAAACCATAAAAGCAAGATAAGCAGCAAGACTACCAATTGGGTAAAAGCAATAATCAAATAATAATAACAGTGACCACTGATCTCAAAACTGCTTTAACAAATAAATACTTATTAATTAATAAATATCTAGCTCAGAATAATAATAATAAATTTAATCATGAGACTGTGTTCCCATGCTAAAGTGTACAGACTGCCTTAAAGTCAAATAAGTATCAAAGACACATATCTGACTGCATAGAAATACCATTGAATTCCAACTCTTTAAGAATTACAATCATATTTCTACGACTAACAATAATAATCCTGTTTAAATAAAGCTAAAATAATATTCCAACTAAATATTTAAAAATAATAATAATAAAATTTATTACAAAAATAAATTTAATAGATCTAATTTTAATTTGAAGTAAATCTTGATCTAAATCTTTATTATATTTTAATCTTTACCACAGGGATATCATATTACAGAAAGAACAAAGCCTAAGATATTGGACAACAAAGGGTACTTTTATGGAAATCCAATAATCCAGACAAAATTTAGAATATATAAAATAATAATATTATTAAACAAGCAAGAACAGTTTTGCTCTGCAATATGATAACTAAATTGTAAGATTATTTACTTTAGGTCTTATAAGGTTTTAAATTAATTTAAGAAAAATCTCTATTCTAATTTAAGAAATATAATAAAATATAATTTCGATTATTAAAATAGTAAGCAATCATCTCTGATGATGACCATAAATAATAATAACAATAATTTTGGATACTATAAATATAATCTCACTAATCTTACAATGAAAATATTTGAATAAAATTTATTATTTTCTTTAATAAAGTAATTGGCATATGGATATCTAAATATAGCTCTGCTTACACATCTTAAAATAATAAGTTTCGTATTTGAATGCAAAATAAGTCAAATCATTATATTATTGACTGTTACCAATTTTAAATACATAAAAGAAATTTCTTAAATCTGCTACAATGTGACGGCTAAACATGATACTTATACATGATCCGATAGACTGATTTCTTCAACAATTTTTTTTTTATGAAGCAATTATAACTCATGAACAAATTATCATATACACTTTAAATAAAACCATTATCTTCATAAATCATTTTCATTAATATAATAAATATTTCCAAATAAAATAATTTATTATCAGTGAGCAATTTAAATATAATGTAAATATTGATTCAAATTAAGATCTCTGATGATGACAAATAAAAATAGAAAGCATAAATAATGGCAAAAACGACAAAACTTTGAATTTCACAAAAATCAACAATTTATTATAAAGACAAATTTTCATAATTTACAACAACAACAAAAAAAAACACTATTAAAGTTTTATTTACAAATTTTACTAGAACAAATTGAAAGTTATAATTTTTTTTAAAAATAAAATTAACAACAAGTTGGATTGCTAATAAATTATTTTCAACAATAAAGTTTTCTTGTCTCTTTCCAAATAAACAATACAAATATTTTTCCCTACCATTATATTTTCAAGTGGGTAAATATTTTGACTAAGGCTGGCACAATTATAAGTTACACTTTACTTTAGTTATACTAATATAAACAATATAAAGTACTACTATAACAATAAATACTTTCAAAATAACCATTAACATTGGTTAAAAGCATGTTTTACCTTTTATAGCATGTACATAGTTCTTTCACTTAATTAACAACATATACTTTGTTTTAATTAACTATTAATTATTTAGCAATAATTAAACTTTTTCAGAAATATAATTTCTAAAAGAATATTCAATACACTTATGAATAAATTCCAATACTTTGAAATAATAATAACTTAAGTCATACTTAAAATAGTTTTAAATTCAAAAGTAATGTATTATAATTATTCAGATTTTTTAAAAATAGTAATTACGAACTATCTTCTAATTATCAATTTGTAATTTAATTGACTGTCTTTATTGCTATCATGATTATTTGGCAAAATCACAATTATTTCAATTTTTATATTTAAATTAGCATTAATGTTGCTTATGTGTAATGCTAAGGAACACTCTTAGTACTACTGGCCCTAGAAATGTAGAGGGTATAAGCCCTAGATTTTGCAACTATGTACAAACATTTAAGTTTATGTGGATGGAATAATTTTCATTAAATTTTAACATATAGTTGCTAAATTAAGTGCGATGTCTGTAATTAGGTTCTTTTATGATGACATTTGAATAACTGGAAATAGAAAGTTTATGGGAATTACATCAAAATGGCCAAATTTGCACACATGATTAGAATACCTATGTTTATCCTACGACTTATTATATGCACTATGGGAATTAAACATAAAAAAAAAACTGAACACCCATATGAACCAACAATTACATTTTGACAAGAAATCCTTAAGTTTAAAACACTATACGCACACCTAAGCAATGAACTACAAGTATAATAGTATGGTAGCTTTTCAAACAAAGCTAAGATATAATTTATGAATAAAATTCCACCACATAAAGAAAAATACATGCTTAATAGCAAGACTATAGTCACTCTAACATAATTATAATTCACTCATATAGCCTAATGATAATAATAACATACACATAACAATAAAATACACATGTAAATAATTGTTTAATACAATAATTTGCCATATAACACATATAAAATTGTGACCGCACCAATAACCAACCCTAAGAAAACATCATTCATTCTTATGCAAACATTCTTTATAAGATTCAAATGGCAATTAGCATGATATGAGAAATAATTTTTATAACCAAAATACTTTAGGTTATTTTACTTTTAAATTCAGAAATAATACTAACTGACTTAAGTATATGAAACAATTATAATAAATACAACATTCTAAATAAATAATTAAATTACCAAAATATTATTATTTAATGACACTTATCCAGTGAAGTTCTGTTGAAACATCAAAATAAATTTATTATTTACCACACTTTAAATATATTTATACTAAATTATTTCATACCCACACAAAATACATTTTAAAACCCAACTTGAAAATATTAAACATAATATTTTTCTTAAAGCATAACAATTCAAATTTAGAAGTAAAAAAAAAAAAGAAAATAAGAGAAAAAGTTAATTTTCTGTTTACAAACACACCTCTAATGAAATGCATAAAAAAGTCACTTGCAATTAAATCTTTTTTCCCCTTTCACACATAGTTCTGAAAATAAACTTTAAAATAATAACAGATGAATTCCAATAGTGAATTCAATAAAAGTCTATTCTAAAGAGTTACATTCTTTCATTTATAAGTGATTCTAGTTTAAAAGAAATCATTTTCCTTTTTTTTTTCTCTTTTTAGATACAGTTTCTGGATAAAACATATTACTGATAAAACTCAAGTTTATTGCAGCAGTTAGATTAATTTATAAAATATTTCATTTTATATGCATATACAACTTAATATTAGTTTCCAGACTTGTTTTTCTTTTTCTTTTTGAAAGCATAATTATAGACTATCACAATATATAAGTCTAATTAAAATTTATATTTCGTCCATTCCATCATGAGTAATTATAATATACCCTAAGTATAAGTAGTAGCTTCAATTTTAAACATTTTTTTCTTGTTTTAAAACAGACTGTGATACTGTTGTAATAAATATTGATTTAAATATAATTTATATTTTAACCAATCCATTATAAACACCATAGCATATTATATGCATAAACTAATAATTTAAGTTTTAGTATTTCTCATTTTGTAAGTTATTAAAAAATTACAATAAGAAGAGGAATAAATAATTATAATAACAGTTTTGTATTAAAATGCTAATGAGAAAATTAAATAGTTCTATTCAGTGGAGTTAGTACTAAGTTATTTTAAAATCATTTAAAAGTCTATAAGCAAAGAGAGAATGATTTATATAATATAAGCAGATTCTTATATATTACACCATTCCTCTGCCAGTTGTTTCGACATGGTTAAACTTTTCCCATAGACATAAACAAGCATTTTGGCGATAATACAATTTTGTCAAAGCTATTCTATGCATTTTGCTTTTCTCTAATTGTTATGACAAGCAATATCAATGTGGCCCTTTTTGAGAGTTGACTGATTACTTTCTATTCCATATTAACATTGCTTTAAACAAAGATAAAATTTTAAACACATTTTTTAAAAATAATAATATTAACTGTTTCTTTTAGCAAAATTTCTTTTTTTAAATTGTTTATCCCTTTCTTAAAAAATTCCACACACACATGCACAATTATTCTTCCCCCTTTTATAGCTAATCTGTATTGATTTCAGTTGCTAACTTTTAACTTCTATTTTTAGACTTAATTAAAAGACAGGAATAAAAAAAAAATTAAAAATAGCAATTTAATTACATAATATTTAAACTTTTAATAAAATATTTTTTTATAATTATTTAATAAACTAAATATTATTAAACTAACATTACACAACAAATTATTTCTCATATTTATTCATTATTTATTAAATACAAGTCAAAAAAATTTTTTTAATACATTTTAGCTAAAATAATTCCCACATATTATTATAAATGCTTTAATTGGATAATGCTTTTCCCTATTCAATATTACCTAATGATTAATTTAAAATACTTTAACTTCAATAACTTTGCCTATTTAATTTATCATTACTAAAATTAAGTTTACTTAACATGTAATTTATATTATTTTAATAAGTCCAGTATAATACTTATTCTTGAACTATATGACTATTAATCTACACTTATAAGAGATTATTAATATGCATTTTAAATATTATTTAATACATTAATATAGTTATATAAGGTATCTTTAAGTATAATTACTTTGTTTATTGGTTTATAATAATGTTAAAGTTCCTTCAATAGTAAAAAAAAAAAACCAGATACATAAAAGTGCAAAAATAAAAGGCAGAAAATTTTTAGACTAATATATTTTTAAAAAAATTCTTCCAAATAGAAGAAATATGTGTCATCATGTTTATTGATATAATCTGGTCTTTTTATTATATCATTTAAATCTGTAACCCATGAAAATCTTTGTATCGATATGTATAAAATATTTATATAAATCCATTTACACTATTTTAAATGATCAAATTTCAATGTTAAAATTTGTCCATAAGTTGCCTCCTATATGTAAAATTAAAAGAATAAATTTAAAACAATATTGAGATAGACAATTCACTATAAACAAAAAAAATAATTTAATACATCAATCCAATTTTCATTCCTTAATGGAACCGTTTCAAGATATTTCTTTTTACACAATCACATGACCAACTATACTACAGCAACTCCCTCTAATGTACATTATTTGTATTACATTACAATAAATATAAATATTAAAATACATACTTTATATATAATTAATAAATTACATAAATGATTAAACTTATTATAGTCCTTCCTCTTCCACCATAATATATATACAAATAATCTTAAAAAATTATAGCTCTAAAGTTTCAAATAAAAATGTGCATTTCCCCCCTAACTGCGCTGGACCTTTAACTATGTTTACCCATTTGTTTAAAATTTCTAGAATATACAGTTTCATAACATTTTCTTTCCTTGAAATTTTTAACATACTTTATTACCTGAATATTTTTTTCACAAATCATTTTATATTAGTATCCAAATAATATATATATATATATAACCCTGATCTTATATATTTTCTGTTAATTGCCCTATCATTCCTCTTATCTGTTTGCATGGCAGTCTTTCAATTGTGAATTTGACAGTTTTTTTTAATTGGTTGCTTTAACAACTTTTTTTTGCTTTGCAGAAGTATTTGTTTTGAATAAAATGCTTGTAATCAAATTAAGTCTCGGAATTAAATTTTTTAAATATATCTCTTATATTTAATATGTAAATATGATAGCATTATGAACAACTAATAATGGTGGAATTACTTCCTTCGCATAAAATATTTTTTGTAATTGTGAAATTTAATAGTTTTTTAAATTGGTTGTGAATTTGACACATGACAGCCTTGTGGGAAAACATTCACTTGGGTCATGTGACAGCCTTATGAACAAACATACATTCACCAATCAGACGACAAAAAAAATAGAGATTATATATAGATAGTGAAATTTAAGCGATTGATGCATTGCAAATTTTTAGCCACAAGCCATAGCAACCAAGTTTGATATTAGCAAGAATCATTACAATATTTCAATACATACAATTCAATAAAAAATGGTTAAATAATTAATAGTTTTTGAATTTTATTTAAATATTGTTGACATTGAAAAAAATTATTTGATGAGATTAATAATAATGTAGTTTTATTTGCTCTCAAAATTTTGTTCTTATGAACATTAAAATTTATTTTTAATTCCATTTTGAATATTTTAACACCTACCTACCTATTTCTCCCATTCTATCTATCTGTCTATCTATCTATTTACTTAGATAATAAGAACTTTTTCTAAAATTTCACTTCATGTCAACATAATTTTGATGCATAGTAATTTGCCATTATTCTTAAAGACTAACTGGCTTAAGTATACTAAAATCAGAAACAGTAATGATCTGAATCTTTCATAAGTATTAAGTGAGTGGTAAATCATATTCTTTAAAGCCCCTATATCAATATTACTCAAAAATAGCACAATTCTGCAACAGTGTCTTTATATTCAGTAGTACAAGCTCAGCAAAGTTTGTTACATTGTTTGCACTAGCTACATTTTAAGGTCATGTGATATTCAAGTAGCAGAAGCGATGGAAGACAGCTTCAATCCAGGGAATTTTACTTCATTGTGACCCACTGTTACATTGCTGCATTAAATTGCAGAGCAAAACAAAACTGATTTAGATGAAAAAAGATAATGAAGGCCAAGAAAATAATTGAAATATAAATTACAATGAAAATACATCAAGCTGTGAATTTACCCAGATATTTTTTTTCTTAAATGGAGTGAATTTAAATAAAATCAAATTTGTAATCTGGTCATGTGATTTCTTCATCTTGAAAAACATTTTGATTGTTGTAAATTGGAAAAATCATCCCCCCCCCCCCAAGATAAGTTTAAGAAGTCATGATCTTTGCCAATAAAAATATATCACCAAAATAAATGAATTCCAGAATAATTATTTTGTATTATATTTCTAATATAGCTCAATTTCATGCAATTTAAAAATTGTTGGATTTTGAAATATTTATGTTTATCAAATCCTCATTACAATCAGAACTATTCAATTCAACCTTAAAGTACGAAATTATGTCAAATTGATTATAAATGTGATTTATCATGTCTTTGAATTGTTTGTTTTATTCTGATGTTTACTATGACTTTTAAACCTGATTACTCATAGATTTTAATGCATGAAAACCTAATAGTTATCCGCATGATATTTTAAACACATTTATAGAATATGGTATAAATATTTTAAGAAATTTAAATATAATAACTACCTGTTTTCGATCAACTTATTAAAAACTATATATTTTATTATCATATGTAATTAAGTGAACATTTTTTTTGAATGGCTTATATTATTAACAAGACATCATAAAAGAACCTGTAGAAACTTCAATCAGGAGATAGTTTCACTAATGGTTTAGTTAAGACCATTTCTGCCATTATATCCATAGATTTGCCAGTTATAAACTATGTGGTGGTCAATAGCTGTTAACTGTCATTTATAAAGTAGATGGACACAATGACTGGATTGTTGTGAATCTGTGAATTAGACTTTAATAAATTCAAGCTCACTTTATTAAAAAATCTGGAAAAAATGGTTTGAAATCTAATAAGAAGTCCATTTTTATGCCATAATTATTTAGTACATCCATGAAGGAAAAATCGATTTGAATTAAGTTTAGATGACAAAATTATAACTTGAATTATTAGCATATTCCGACTACCTAACAGTTTTTATATATATTTACTGTGAGGCAATTTCTCTTTTGATTTCTGGAGGATGAATCTGTGAAAAAATAGGAAGCCATTGCAAAATAATAGACTTGAGTATACTATTAATATTTCTCATGATAATATTTAATTGAATTTCCAGAAGTTTAATAGAGGATTTTTTCTTAAACAGTACAAAGGAAGTTAATAATAATCTGTTGTATAACAGCAAAAAATCCAAAGTAATTAGATAAAAAAAAATCTATATGCTGAATAAATAAATAAAAATTTGAATTTATTAATAGTAGACTATTGAAAATTTTACGAGTAGACAAAAAACAAGGGGATACTTGCTAAATTAGTCTGATCTTTTTCTTGAAGCACAAAAAATAAGTTTCAATATTGCTCATATCATGAAGTGTTGTAAATTTATAGAAAAATGTAAAATGCTTGAAAATTAAAAAAAAAGGTGATCAGTAATGAGGTGAAGAGACTATACCACAATAATGAATGTGATATTTAATAAGATATTTACTAAGGCAATAAACCTAAAGCTTGTGCGGTTAAAAATGCGAAGTTAAGGACCTCTACAGGTCTTAACCACAAGCTTACGCATTGGAAGATGAGAAACCAAAAATAGGTATTGGTTCCTTTCTGACAAAATGCTATTCAGATGAATACTGCACTAAAACAATGTGAAATAAAAAGGGAATTGTTTCATATATAGCCAAAAGAAATCAAAAGTATAAATTTAGAATAGGAATACACTCCATTCATTGATCACCCTAATGCATTTATTTTTAAACTTGTAGAAGGAAAATAATATTCCTAATTACTAATATTTTTCTGTCCATATAACATTATTTTATTTTCCATACAGGTTTAATTAATGCGGAAAGATTTACTAAAGATATTCCCTGATATCCACTTGTTTATTCCAGATAGAACAAAAAACATTTTGTTTTTGATACAATATAAGCAGAGCAAATAAATCCTTGTTTATTTTGGCCCTTTTTAAGTTTTTCACCTTTTCCCCACCATGATTTGAATTAAAATTGATACTTAAGTAAAGAAATCTAAATTTCAACAACCAAATTATCAAAATAAAGTACAACATTAGAATAACAAAATACCAATAATATGAAGATAATTATGGTATTAGCATTATTAACTGACTAATAATAAATTTTAGGAAAGAGTAGATTAGGAAGACTTTTTCTTTTAGAGTCAAAAAATAATCATGAAAATGTTTTCCCCTAAAAAACTTCTTAATAAATAATACTTCTGTAATGTAATCATCACTCCATCACTGGGACTGGTTTTCGTCCCCTTTTAACACCTTGTGAAGGGCTGTAAAAGATATGTGAAAAAGATGTATGATCCTGAAAATGTAACAGCACTCATCAGTTGGCCCAGATCACAAGCTCTTACATATATCTTTATCATTGTTCAGTATATATATATATATATCCATTATCTAATGCATCTTATTTACTTATTTAAAATTTTTTATTACTAGAACAAAATAAACCAGAGGAATTAATTAAGTGTCTTGAAATGTGTATTTAAAAATTTTCTTAATTACAAAATTAAAAAAAAAGGATTACATTATCACTTTAGAAATCAAATTATCAATAAGTAACAACACAAATCAACAGATAACAACAACAAAAAACAAACAATGCAAATTATTGCATATTCAGGCAAACGGTATATATATATTGTAACGACATATTGGGCGCCAATTATAACGATCCAAACGAAGTGGGAGATCGCATCGCACCGCACTACCAAGGGCGCCATCTAGGCATTTGAGCCTAGAAAAATTTATAAAGTAGGCAGATACGCGCTGTTAGGATTCCACTTTATTTACATATTTAGATTGTTAGCCCATTGTCACTAGCTCAGTGGAGACGCAGAGATAAAAATCTATAAATTTAGATATAAATATAAAAAAAATAATAAAAGCCACTGCCAGAAATTAACACAGAAAAATATTTATTTACGCACATATAAAATCATTCTAAACCCGAGGAATAAGTTTAACATTTAGATTTTTATATTAACTTTTAATTTTACATTTAAAATAGCTTGCTATAATGTTTAATATTTTATTTAGAGGGTCGGGAATGAATAGGCTACATAGATCTGCATTTGAAAAGACAATATTCTTCCCTTATTTAACCCTAGGCTAAAAATTCAAAGTCAAACTGACGCCAACCATCCGATACACTTATGTATTCAATGTAGCATGAAAATACAACGGCACTAAATAGACTATACTGTCAGGAATGCACATCTGAACAGTATAGTGAGAAGACATTGTTGCTCTCCACCACCAGGAATGCTACTTCTGATGGCGAGTAGAACAATAAACATAAAACTCCATAGGAATGGATTGCGTCTTACTATCCAATTCCATAGGCAACAGAGGGTGTGCGGCGTATATATGTAATCCTGCATGTGGCGGATCTCCTGCTACATTTACTACCTACATAAATATATCGAAACCATTGAGCCAATTCAACCACGAAACAAATAACCTAAGATTACCCTCCCTTAATATAACCTTACAAAACTATATAGCCGTTCACGCCCGACTTAAATTTATCATTTAGATATGTTCGCACAGATAACTTTTATACAATTTGTTTTAAAATGTTGGGTATAGATCGATTACATAGATTCCACGGTCAAAAACATTTCAAAATAAGCATAAACGATCAAAATACAAAATTATTGATACCGACAATCGCAGAGGGAAACTTATAAGTAACCCAATAGTATTCACCATAAGATACTTGCGTTGTCATCAATAACTTAAAAGACATCCGAATAAATACATTTTAGATACTCACCGTAAGGTATCATTATTTATCGAATGTCTATATATTTTGATCAAATATGAAAACCAAAATATAATTAACCGCAAACGAATCCATGCAAGCGTCTATAAACCCCTTAAATTTCATACATTTAAAATTTAAACAATAAATAATTTATACAATTAAAATAAATGGAAATGATTTTTTTATCAATAACAAACATATAAAATTAAACATCAATTGATTTTAAACTTAAAGGTCAAATAGAAACTCCATTTTAACATTTAAATTGCTTTCATGAAAGTTCTTAATTATTTAAAAAAATTTTTTAAGTTCATTGTCGCTAGCTTACAGTAGCAGAGTCCAGGTTCTTGTTTTATATTCCCGTGACTTCTCGTTTAGAAGATAATGTTCTGGAGGTGGCATTAGCTGGTTCCTTTCGGTATCTCAATCAGTTCATTTTTAAAAATAGAGAGAGTGAGGTATGTGCGTCCTACCCCATCTCTCACAACAAACAGCTGGAACTGTCAGAAAAAACTGTATTTCCCTTTTTATATTATCCACAAGGATTCAATGAACAAAACGTCACTAGTCTATCACTTTTGTTAGGGTCCGAGCCAAGGCTTAGTGCTTCCATTGGTCAAGCTAAAATTTCTTTCTTCTCTTATCTAACTTTTCATCTGACTTTTTAATTAAACAGCTTTTAGATAATTAATAAACAATCATTTCCATTTATAGATTACAGGAATTAATTAATACCTGTTTTTATTTTAACTTACGTTATTTTTTTATTAAAATACTTTTATAAATCTTTTTTTATAAAAAATACATTCAAATACCTTTTTTTATTTATTAAAAAAAATATTTTTAAAGTTTAGCATCTGTGCGAATATATATACGTATAACAAACGTTTTTAATTTTAGCGTTTAGTTTTTTTTTTTACTTTTATTTTTAATACACTTATTTTTATATGCGAACTTAAAAGTTTTTTATTTTAAATTAATGTAACGACATATTTATATATCGTTACAATATATAGTGAGAGAATAATCATGGCCTATAATCCTAATAATGATACATAATGTTAGTGTGTTCCAGACCTACATCAAAATACAATTAAAAAGAAGTATCAGTTTTATCACATATTTAACACATTATGCATTATATCCAGTTATTAAAACAATAGCAAGATTAAAGATACTAGAAAATAAAATTTAAAGGCAGAAAAAAATCCTAGCTGAAACATAAGGTGAAGTTAATATGGAGTTAAAAAGTTACAGAATCTATAATGCTTTCTATGAATAATATTTCATGAGTTTTAAAGAAAAATGAGCAAATGGTTCAAGTTGCCCATAGAAAGTGATCTGATAAACTCCTGCTGCAGAAAACAAATCAGTCCAAAACAACAACAACAATAAAAAAAACAACAAGATTCATCATAAATAAAAGGTAGCAATCCATTTGCATTCTTTTAATCAATAAAATAAATTTAATATTGACTACAATGAACTGAAAATTGATGAGGGGAAAAAGCAAAGATTGGAACTTAGCAATAAAAACAGATAAAACCAAACATTATATGCAGAACGTATTCTAATAATTAAAGAAAATCAAGAAAAAAATTGTTCAGAATAATTATAAATATGTAAGTGTACAATGTATTGTTTTCAGAGAATATTGACGCTCAACAGGAAATACAAAAATATTAACAGTAGGAGAGATGTTATGAAATAATGAAATAAAAAATATAAGTGCAAAATAACATATATAAAGCATGATACAAAGGTATTTTATTTTTATAGATCTAAAGATAAAACAATGACTATTAAGAATAAAGATAAACAGAAACTCTATATGTGGAGGTAATAAATTATAAAAATGCCACAGATATATAATTAGAAATGATGTTACTTAACAACTGAGAATACAAGAAAGAGTAATTAACTATATACAGAGATAACAGTCCTGTACTAAGTTATTCGAGAATCAATGAAGTAAATAACATTAGAAAAATGAAAAAGAAGAAATTTCTTAAAGAGAAGTATATAGAGAATTTCCTTTTCTTTCTCCCTCTCTCACACATATATGCTGCATATACGTTCATTTATTTAAATAAATCTAAACAAATAGCTATGAACAAAATAAAATCCTTGTTAAAAAAATTAAACACTCAAAAAATTGAAATATTTGTGCTATTAAAAACATAGCATAACCATGTTCAGCAATACATCAGTAAAGACTATTTATGAATCTATTGGTGTTATAATGAAACCAATTAAAACTTAAATATTACTGGATGTAATATGTTGATACTAATGTATATATTCTAAAAACTATTATTACTCATGCCGTTTGTAGAAATATCAATCACTATGATTGTATTTTTGACATATTTCTTATTTAAATGTCATTATCAGGTCAAGCGTTGTTAGCCAAGAGGTCATCACACTCGCCTTGCAAGCAAGTAGTTGGTTGCAGACGGGTGTGGGTTCGCATTCCGGCTGATGCTATGACATATGAAAAAAAAAAGTTATTAACAGTCATTTAAAAAATAGGTTGCACATATCAAATCAAAATGCCTTCTCCAAGTATTTCTATTTGGTACTCTACTTTAAATGCAGACATACTCATAATAAATTAAGAATTAAGGAAAAGATTAATCAAATGCTAAGTGTAAAGTGTACTACTGTATGGTCATGAAAATGAGGAAAGGATTGAAAATTTTTGAGATGTGGTCCCCAAAATTGGGAGAAAAAACCAGTTGGATGAACAAAATAACAAATGAAAAAAATTTGAAAAGAGTAAATGAATAAAAAAGAAGATTGAAGAAATTAGAAATTGTACTAGACATGCATTAAGAAAAAAGTATAGTTTAATGAAAGATGTTTTGGAGGGAATGGTGAATAGAAACAAAAAAAAAGGATGGAAAAGAATGACCTTGTTGGATGATATGAGATGGGAAGAGTTATGTTGAATTGAAGAGTTGGGCAATGAAGAGAATGGAGTGGAAAAATGGATGTATTGGTGATGTGACTACTCTCTGGAACTGTTCATGGGACAGAATACTATTGAGCACCTCTACTTTAAATCACTTATGAACTCTCTTTTTCCTTTCTTTTACATATTCTCCACTATTTATTTTAACAGATCCTTCATAATTATTTAGTCTGTCCATATATATGAATAGATATAAATTGTGTTGATATCTTAATTTTATCAATCATTACAATTCATGTTGTAACTTGTACATTTCTAAACATAAACATTCATCCGATATTTTCGAATTTTTCTTTGAGTTCATATATTAAATAAACCAAGTCTTTCTTCTTTTTCATTTGGATCATGTAAGGGTTTATTCTATATAAGATTGCATTTAAACAAAGCAATCAGCAATCTATTATTTTAAAAATTTAACCTACAATGAGTAATAGAATAACATTTTTAATTATTTTCCTCTGTTGTTATTTCAATCACAAATGATTCAATGTCTTTAAGAGTTAAATAACAACACCATGTTTACTAACATCCTACTCAACTACCATACTAACACTGAATATCATCTATTCTCATTGCTTTTATTTTATTTACATTTATTTTCACATTGAACTTAATCTGCATTTTATTATGTTGTTAAATTTATTCTCACTATCTGCAAGTAGTTAAACATCATCAACAAATAATATAAATTTTTTAACAGTTCTTTCTCTAATCTACAATCTTCCTTTTCAAAATATCCATAAAAATGCTAATTTTTCAGGTCACTAACAGATATGGGATTTACTTTTATATAATCAATTCATAATCAACTCAGATAGCCATGATTAGTAGTACTATTTAATAAAAGAACAGTACCTACCTATTATTAGTAGGGTCCCAGCTTAAGTTTAAAAATAAAAAAAAAAGACAACGATAATGACTTTTAAAACTGATGAGACTATATTTTTATGGGTGCTGAGTTATGGCCTTTTATCTTACTCCATCAAATACTTTATCATAATCAATAAGTAAAATATTAAATCTAATTCTCTCATTTGAATTATCATTTAGCATAATCATAATTATTTTTAAAAGTTCTTATTAACAAAAGGGATTATGAGATCGATATTGGATTAAAATTATTATATGATGAAGTTGTTGTATAAATTAGTCTGTCTGACTATTAAATTTTTACATGATCTGAGTTCCAATTGGTGTAAACCAGATTGGTTTCTATCTTCAGAAAGTATTAGTATGAAAGAATCATAAGGAGTTTATAAAAATGCTAGTTGAACTATTAGAAGTAGATATATAGACTTTGGAAGTCTAAGATATATGATTTTCAGTTAAAAATTTAAATTCTGGTAATGTTTATTATTGCAGGAGTTTTTCCATTTATTATATTTCTATATTCTGTATTGAATCCAGAAACAAATTTCAATTAATCTATTACCAATAATGAATAATAAGGGATGTTTTTTTCGCTCATGTTTTATTACATTATCATAATTGAATAATTTTATAATTTAAAATGATTATTAGAGTACTTAATCTAATTGGAAGAAAAATTTTTCAGGTAAGGAATATTAGTTTATCATAAAAATGAGCATAAGAACCTCGAAATAACAAACAATATTTCTAATCATTTAATGAATTCTAAATCTAATATTTCTAATCTCCCTTAACAAAGAAATCTTGTCAAAAAGATTCCCAACCCTCAGATATTGACTCACACACTACAAACATAAAAAATTCTCAAAACTCCTTTCACCTAAACTTTCAACATTTCTATTTAATATTTACCTACATTATTTATTATGCATATTATTTTTTTTGACAGTTAAATAATTAAAAACAAAATAAAAAAAGCTGTAAAAATTCCAAATAAAAGATAGAATCATCAATAGCTTTAATAAGTACTTCAATTCCGTCATTGTAGCCACAGATTCAACACATTTTAATTATGTGGTTCACAGTTTGCGTTTCCCAGATTTACAGAGTTCATTTATTGACCAATTCCATTTATAAATGAGAATCCAGCTACGACCAATAAGATGAAACGCAATTGGCTTTATTGTTAGATGTGGAAATAGATATTTGTTTGGAGTCTCATAAGAATTCCACATTTTACACAATAATTTTTCAGTTGTAGATTCTTGGATAAATATCCAAAAGAGAGATTTTGATTTGAGAAGAGTCTTAGATGGTGAAATTATATCTTGAGTTTTTAAAGAAAATCTGATTTGCCTAACAGATTAAATAAACATTTTCCTTGAGAAAACTTCTGATATCCGGTGGAGAAATATGTGAAAATATAGGTAGCCATTGAGAAGGAGTAGACAAGTATACCAGTGATATTTTTAATTATAATATCTAACTGGGTATACAAAAGTTTAGTCTAGGAATGTTTCTTCTAAACAGGAGCATAGTATTGAACAATGGAATAGGCTAGTACTGAGAAAGCTGTCCTTAAAGTATTTGCATTATAACCCCAAGTAGTGCCAGCTAGCATTCCAAGGTTATTCTTAGAAATTAATTTTGCTCTAATCTTAATTGGTAAAGGAAATTGTGGACTTAATGAATGAAGAGAACAACAACTTTACACTCCTGAATCAGGATACTTCGGATTGGCCTATATAAGTAGAAATTTCGGTTAAAGATAAGACGGCTGCTCTTATCTTCATAAAAGTCACTATCATGTATCATGGTTTGAGAGGTCCCTCTATCAGCAACATAATATTGCTTGACTATTATAAAAAATTTTCAAGATGCATCTGATACAGGTTAAAGCCCGTCTTAAAAGTATTTACATATACTTCCTGTGCGCTCAATAAAATTATAATTAAATGAGAAAAATAAGTTAGACTCCAATCCAAAGTCACTTCTAAATAGCATGGGGTAGGATTATTTTTCATTCTATTATTACAAAAGATTATATTTTGATTATGAAAAGATTCCCTGTTATTTGAACAAAAAATAGAACATACTGCTTTCACTGTATTAAAAAAAAAAGACCTCGGTCTTTGGGGGAAAAAAGCACTCTTTTCATATTCTTATTAAAAACTTTTTTCATTTCAGGAAAGAATCTCTTTTGGAAAATCAAAACAATACCATTAGCAAAAATAAATTTCCTGTATTCTGTTTCAGTAAAATCACTGATAAATATATTAAATAAAGTTGAGAATAGAACGGAACACTCATGATAATGATGAACTTGAATGTGTCTTGGATTGTTTTAAATCCAAAAAGACTCTAGAAACGGTATATTTCCAGAGTTTCTAAAAAAGCAAAAAGCATGGTTAAGTAAAACTAATCAGTAACATTATTCAAACAGAAACTATTCCAAAAATTTAGCACAAAGAACAAAACTACAGTAGTTTTAAAACCAAACAAATCTAGTAATAATCCAAAAAGTTATCACCCAATATCACACTTTTAGAAAAAATCATATTAACAAAAATATTGCCAATAGCCAAATGTTATCTATTTATAAAGGTGAGTTTAGTTTCAATAATAATTTATTATTTCTAATGTATACAATGATGTGTAATCATACAATTGGGGTTTACATTGTTGTTCTAACTATCTTGTTATTTCCATTTGGGTTCTGATGAGTCTATGTTGTCCAATATGGTGTGAACATTAGATCTTTCACATATTTGTTATCTGATTGTTAGCCCCCCCCCCTTTTGCCTTGTTGTTAGTTTGGCATATTGTATAATGTCCAAGTGTCTTCAAATGTTTTCGACGATGCCAGGAGTTGGTCTCTCTTCTGGATTTTAATCATTGTTTTGGAAAAAAACCTGTTTTATATTAGGTTGTGGGTGTTCCATGATTAGTTTACAACGTGTAACCCATATGGCATAGTTCAAAAACACTGAGAGACGTATTATTGGATAAGTTTTAGTATTGATACTATCTTTCAGAGGTGAGTTTAGGCCAGGAAAAGGTTACTATGATCATGTTTTGTCTTTAACAATTTATATTGAAAAAATAGACTTCAAAATGTTTAATTTTTATTGATCTAATCTCAGCTTGTGATTCTGTTTGGAAAATAGTTTTCTAAAATTGTTTAAATGTAGGAAAATCATTAATTTATTTGACTAAACATTGCCAATACTTATCTGTGATTTTCCATTCTTCAAAACAACTTCTTTGCACAACCTATGTCATTTTAATAGTGTACATAAAATCTTTTATCCCTAATACAACATATTTTATTCTAATAATGTGGAAGGCTGAAACCTCTGACAGATGTAGTGGATTCCATCTTTTTCTCATATTTCTGGCTTGTGTTTTTGAATTGAGAGTTCCACATGCAGTCATTATTACATCTGATTGGCTGTCACATAAGCATTTTTAAGGCACATCTGTCGGAGGTTTCAGCCTTCCACATTATTATTATTATTATATCATCTGCTTGCGCTTAATAAATTTAATATATTTATATTTTATTCTTTAAATTTTTTTATTATACCCATCTCATTTCTTTACCTAAAATGCTTTCTTCTATTATATATATAATCAATTATAACTTTTGAACTGCAATAATAAGTTTCAAACTGCCCTCCAAATATATATTACTTAAATAATAAAATTAATAATGCTCAAGTATTAGCTTTATTATCTAAGTAATATATATTTCAAGTACAGTTTGAAAGTTATAATTAACTATTTGTTACTTTGCTTTCAGAACAAATTATATCTACTTGTTTAATGAGATTTAGTTGAACTTTTTTGAATTAATAATTTCACTCTCCTGTAGTCAAGTTGCAATCTTTAGTGTCTATATAAACTTATTAGATCATAAATAAAAGTGGATTTCTACTTGTACTGATAAAAGGAGGTTGCCTTGACAACAGATTCAGATTGTTATTGATATTGTTTAAGTGTTGGATGCTTTCATGTATTTGCATTTGTAAATCTATCTAACCCTGAGCATTATTAGCTTTAATACATATATATATCAGTAATACTCACGATATCTAGAAATATACTTCTAATATTAATAATAATAATCACAGTGTCAAGATTTTAATAAACGTAATATGAAAATTTGGTATATAATTTAAAGAATACTTTGAAATAAAACAGCAAAAATATTTTTAAAAAAAAAATATTGTGTTTTTAATATCATACATAATTAAAAAATAATAATAACAATAAATAAACAACTTAAATGAAAGGAAGAAAACATGTTTGCATGATTTTGCAACATTTATCAATTACTTTTGTATAAAAAAATAAAAATATATATTAAATTTTTCATCAAGAAGGCTTTGGGGGCATTAGAGGCTAACATGCCAAACCAACTCCTTTCCTTCCTTTTATTTCTAATAAATCTTTTAATAGCTAATCACATATTAATTCCAGCTCAGATGGCAACAGGCGAGCAACTTTCAGCCATTGTAAATAGAAAAAGCGATTGAATAAAAACAAGATGAGGGCGGCGAGGAAAAGGAGATAGGAAAAAACAAAGACTAAACATTTTTTTTTTTTACTAAAAAAAAAAGTGGTTGTTGCTCTATCTGTACTACAGTTTACAAGAGTATAACAATATAAAATATGTATGATATCGATGGAGATAAAAACTATTTCATTTAATTTTTTTTTCCTCAACTGATTTCATATAACAAAGTAATAAATAAAAGAACCTGTGAATATTAGATGCTACAAGCAAACGAACTTGCATCAGAGCTGCTTCTAATTAAAATTTTAGGGAAACATGGTTGAAATTTAATGAAATACATAAAAATAATTTGCTTTTGTGACACACATCAAATTTTATGGCCCAAGACGAAGTTGTAAAAATCTCCAGAACCATTAAAATGCTTCGAAAAGAGAAGGAGAGGGAGAGAGAGAGAAAAAAAAATCACCAGTCATAAAATATTCTGCATACAAGGCCCGGATTCTATTTTATTATTATATTTTTATTGGACTAATAAATAATGGTCTCTAAAGTCATTACGAGAATATTTTATTGATGAGCTCAGAATTACATTAAAAAGGCTCTTTATTTTGTTTGCTTCAAATATGCGAGTGAAAGTTTATTTTAAAATTATGCATAGTAAAATATATCCCCTAGCTCGAGTATAAATAATTTCAGTTTTTATAGAAACAAGTGATTATTAAAGATTTGTGCAGAAAAGTAATATCTACTAAATGTTCTTTTTTTAATATTAAAATTTAGAAACTATAAAATTACAAAATCTTTCAATCTATTAGGATTTGTTGGTTACAACTGAAGATGAAAATAAATAATTCGAGCAATTTAAATTTTAATAATTATCCAATAAACTCTGATTTTTTATTATTATTATTATTAAATTAAAAAAAAATTAATTATTTAAACATAATTTAGAACTAAATAATAAAAAAAAAAAGATATATATGTCAACTATAGTTTGTGGCAGATAAAATTGTTGATTTTAAAGAAAATACATGAAGGAAATCCATGAGCACAGAAACTTAAAATGAAGTAGGATATATCCTAAATTTATAATTATTTCTCAGTTTAGGCTTTTATTGAATAGATACTTCTTAAAACAATTTACACTTTATTTCACATTCTTTTATACACAATTATTATTATTTGGTGCAGTCAAGTTGACATCAATTTATACCTGATCATATAAATAGCACTTGTCCACAATGAACGATTATCTATTTGGATTTTAAGGTTAGTCAAAGGCACTTTCATTAGCGTGATACAAAATTCGTCTAATCACCATCATCACTTTTCTAATAAATTAAATCATTTAAAAGCTATGAATATTTCACTAATAGTTTTTATTAATCATTTAATGGACCAGATATTATCAATATAATGAATAATATAATATTTCTGTGGTATAATTTTCACAACACAACCCTCTTGCAAGGTAGAGAATGGTTTCTATCCACTTTTAACACTGTAATTACAATTATATACAGACGCTATAAAAATAAATGCTTATTTTAACACTGTGGTGGAGTATAATCATAAACCTATGATGAAAGACATGTAAAAAATGTATGATCTCCAAGATGCACATTTCATGCTAAGCCAACACACATCAGTTGGTCCAGGTCACATTCTCTTACACATATGCAGATCAGAGCCGGCGCTGGGTACTAGGCGCCCGCATGCAAATTTGATTTTGGTGCCCCTGTCAATATGTATGTTTACTAAGGTGACCCGACCGTGTCCCGTGGCGTTTTAAAAAAGTCATGATTTTTAGAAAGAATGCACGATGTAATGCTATTTTTGATATCAAAAATAGCATAAAATTGATTGTTAAATTATATATTATTTCATACAAACGGTTTGTATGAAATAATATATAATTTAACACGGCAAATTTAGATTTTTTTTTTTTTTTAAAATTTCATATTTATTATTTGCGTCACTGTCTGTTTTTAACAAACATGATCTAATATATATATATACGCATATACATACATAAGTTCTAATTTATAATACTTTTAGTGTGTGTTTATTTATATATTTGCTAGCAGAAAGTTACTTATAGTTTACTATAAGCAGTACTATATATATATATAAACATTACAATATGAAATTTGTAATATAATAAACTTTATGTTTAGTTTATTGTTCATGATAAATAATAGATTTGATTGTTTTATATTTTTAATATTAAGCAGAGCTTGTGTGCAGGCCTGCTTGTGTGTGTCATTTAATAAGATATAATATGACTTCATATGATTTTCAATAATCTACTCTCAATAATTTTTGTAAATAAACATTTGAGAATAATATTCTTCAAATGTGAGTATTTTTGTTAGTAGAGTTTTAATTTCTCAGGGATGACGCCTTCTTTTTCAGATGCTAATCTCTCAGTGATGGCGCCTCCTTCTGCCAGCGCCCGCATGCCTAGCATGCGTTGCATGCCCGCTTCCGCCGGCCCTGCACATATGTTTCATTATTCAATATATATATATAGGAAATTACTACAGTTTTATTTATAAGTATCAAACTTACTGCCTTCACAACTTTGACACAAATCCCTTGAAGGAAGAATGTTAATGGTTTTTATTAGTCATTTAGTAGATTAGAGATTATCAATATAATGAATAATATTTCTATAGTCATGTTGTGAAAATTGCACTACATAAATATTATTCATTATATAATTATTTTAGTTTGGCTATTTGTGTTTCAAGCAAAAATTCAGGTCTAATCTATAAAATATGCACTTGTCTGTTTCATTGCTGTCGATGGAATTCGCAAAAGTATTTTATTAATAAATGCAACATTTTAGTAATTCCATAATTTTCAGAAGAACTGACGGATATTATTTTTAAAAGCTAAAGATCCCTGGATCAAAACTTTATCACTTCTGGTACCTAAATGTCATATAACAAGTGACCAATTTCAATTATTTATATTTATTTCTAATTAACGCTATTTTCTTAATATTTCGGAAGTATTTATTTTACTCAATGTAAAGAAACTCAATTATTCAGCAGCTTTTCATACCCTGGGAATTAAAATAATTGTCACAACCCTCAGACAAAATAACACTTTGTTTCTTGAGGCTTCGATGACAACACCAATTAGATTCATAGTTCTTTTCAGGATTATCTCAATTTTTATTTGCATTGTATATAGACTGTTTTCCCTCATTCTGATATTGTGATTTCTGGGTCAGAATCAATTTTAAGGAATACAGTACAAACTTAAACCACCAAAAAGTTTTTTTTTTGACTATAAACCCCCCTTTGTAAAATCAGTGTGGAAGAACTATATTGAATAATATAAAAGGTGTATATCCATCCCCCATCACAAAACTCACAAAAATAAAGCTGGCTAATGCTCTCATAGATGTAGAGTAATACATGGAATACTAATCTAGTCAACTATATTCTATCATCAAGAATAGTGTAAGTTAAAGCACATTACTTAGTTAAGCTGAATTCTACAGTAAATTTACTGTGGTATAAAGTCATTCATAATTAATGATTCATAGCAGAATTAGACTTTCATTAATATTTATTCAAGCTTGGGAAATGATTTCTAATCTGTGTTAAGCACTGGCACACTGCAATCATTAATATACATTAATCAACAGACAAGTATCTTCTTAGGCATAGACTAAGTTCTCTACTAACCATTTCCATTTATAATTGGTCAGCATAGTCACATAATAAATTTATCATTATTGATTTTTTATATTGATATTTTTGATGTCAGTTTTGTCTACAATCATACTACATTAAAAGCATTGGTTCTCATTTGATCATTAAAGTTAAGCAAATGTAGACATAATTAGTATTTGGATGGAAAAACACACAGATTTCTGAACAATGTAGACCATCCACTTGCTTTGAGAAGTTTAGTACACTGATGATAGTCAAACCCACAAAAAATGTTCCTGGATCAAGACCTAACTTGGTATTTGTTTTTAATCAAATGGCACATGATTATATAAGCCACTAATCATCTGATTATTTTTTATATGAACATCAGTATTAATTTATTACAGACTTCAATTCAATTCAACTTACTGTACTATCATACTGACATTAACCTAACTCCCAGCTTAAAATGATTAGATTATTTGCAATTATCAGAGATATTTTATATTCCCAAAATAGTTCAATGTAAAGTATATGGCATTAGTCAGGCTAGTCATTCAGTTTTGGTCAGAATACAGATATTTATTTATCTAAAGAGTAAAATAAAAAAATAAAATGATAAAATTCTCATCAAATTGTCTGATGATTTTTTATTTAGACATGTATGGGAGATCTTTGCTGTAAAGTAGGACATTTAGAGCCATTCCTTCACTATATAAAAAGGAAAAAGATCATATTTCTATTCTATTCGAATACATAAAATTATGACTTGATTTAATATTTATTTCAGGAAGACAAAATATAAAAAATTAACTATCATAAATTGTATAGTAAAGGAATTGTATACAAAAGGAATAAAAGATGTACAAAAACCAAGGTTAGAAATAATAATAACACATAAAAGTGATGAGAGAATCTATAGAAAGGATCAACGAATATAAATTACCATTTGCTTTGGATTATTTTGACAATTATTAAAAAAAGATTTGGAACATCAAAGTATGGTTGCTTTTGAAAATATTGCTAGGTTTCTGAACTCCTATAAATGTTACAAAAGTTATAAGATTAATTCAAAAAAATAGTACTAAAGACAAAACAAATAAAATAAAGATTGATGGCTTTTCATAATATAGACTGAAAATAATGAATTAGAAGATATTTACAACTATAAATTTCTGGTCAGATTATTAATATAGATAGAAGCATAATAGATAAAATTAATCTTACACTTAACCTTGAAGAGAATGTGTTGTGGAAAAAAAATTAATATTAATAAGAAATATGGCTATATTCTTAAAAAGCAAGATCCCAGATCCTTATTATCAATATGAAATTTGGATACTTAATAAAAAAGTATTGCAGACTTCAGAGTATATGGTAAAGTAAGGAGAGAGATGTAAAATGAGATTAATAAGGAAGAATCAAAGAAAAATTACATAGATGAGATAGATGACTTCATTAAAAGAATAGGAAGTTGCAATAGAATTGGGGTTGACATCCTATTAAAAAAATGATAGTAGAGGGATAAATGAAAATTTAAACTGATACCTAAAAGATCATAAAATATCTAAAAAGAGAGTACACATAAAGTGTAAGAATTGATCAATTTGCTGAAATGATATGAAAAAAAGAAATTATATATATATGAGAAACAGGATTAACCCTCAACAATTACAATGTGGTTTTGCAATGGAGATGGCTACACGCAGTATCTCGGGCTGCTCCCAAAAGAATTTGTTTTATATAATTATCATTCCAAATTTGACTTTTTTTTATTATAGCATTATTTACAACAAACATTGTATGTAAATCAATAATTATTTATCTAGCAGAGTAATTACCTGCAACTATTCAGAAATAAATAAACAATCACATGTGTTGTTTATTTATACTGTATGAATCTTACACCCATAAGTAAGTTTTAAAAGAATAAGTGAATCACTTGACCTTAGAGTTTATTCATATATAAGACAACCCTTATCATGCTTAACTCAGGGCTTATTGTGTTCCTGAGAATTCAAATAAAGAATTGTACAAAGATCATATTTTATAGGAGAGAAATTGTTTAGATTATATGTAAATCAATAATTATTTATCCAGTGCAATATCTATCTGTAACTATGTAGAAAGAAAGAAATCTTCACACAAGGGTTGTTTAGTCATATTTTATGAATTTTACACACCTTCACCTATAAGAGTTAAAAAAAAACAAACAAGGGAATCACCCAATCTTAGAGCTTTTCATATATAAGCCACTCTTTACTTACCATGCTCAATTCAGGGCTTGATTCTATTGCAAGCTTGATAATTCAATTGATAAACAAATTGTACAAAGCTAGTTCATATTTCATAGGAGAGAGAAAATCTCTCATTTTTAATCACCTACAATTTTTTAAATGTATTATATAAATTTAAAATATATGTAAATCAATAATTATTTATCCAGTGCAGTATCTTTCTGTAACTATCCACAAGTAAATAAACCTTCACACAAGCACTGATTATTTATACTGCATGAATTTTACATGTATTCACTAGTAAGTGAAGGTTTTAAAAGAACAAGTGAATCACTTGATCTTAGAGATTATTCATATATAAGCCAACCCTTACTTATCATGTTTAACTCAGGGCTTGATTCTGTGTGCCTGAGAATTCAATTGACAAATAAATTATACAAAAGTTTATTTCATTCTGAATAATGACAGATAGATACTTGACCACATAAACAATTATTGATTTATATATATATTCTAAATTAATATACATTAAAAAAATCAGAGGTGATTAAAATATGAAATGTTCTTTCTCCTGTGAAATATAAACTTTGTACAATTCATTTGTCAATTAAATTCTCAGGCACACAATTAGAATCAAACTCTGAGTTAAGCATAATCTAAGATCAAGTGATTCACTTGTTCTTTAAAAACTCTTACTTAAGGATGAGTGTGTGTAAAATTCATACAGTACAAATAAACAGTGCATGGATGAAGGTTTATTTCCTTCCGAATAGTTAATAAACATTATAATACTTTATAAAAAAAATTAAAAAAATATAACCATAAAAATTGCAAAACGGAGAGAAAAAATTACTTTTGTTTAGAATAGCTTCTAAATGAAATCGGATGATTGCTTTTTTACAATCAATTATTATAATGAAATAAATTTGCTTTTTTTATCATTGTCAGCATTATATATAATAAGTACTATATATAAGTGTGGGAAATGATGATCTGGATCAACTGATAAGTGCTCGTTCAGCATGAAATATATATATTGAAGATCAATTATCTTTTACACATGTAATGTGATCACGTGTATCAGTTGAGATGAAGTGGAAGATGTAGGGAGCTTAAAATTCTGAGCTCAAATCCCTTCTAATTAAAATAAGTATTGTAATATTTGTCTAAAAAAAATAAGTACGATTTGCAAAAATCAGAACAAAAAATACATTTAGACTGCAAATGGTACAAGATAATACTAAATCTGAAAAAAGGGGCATAAAATATATACTAAGGGAGTTAAGCTCAAATAAATTTAGTTTTTGCAAAATACAGACATATTTAGAAAGGTATGGATACCCATTCAGTTAAAAAAAATGTATGACATTAAGACATCTGAAAATATATAGTGGTATAATATACGGTTGTAAACAATTCAGGTCAAGCATAGAAAATATCCTGCAATGAATGATAATGCTTGAAAATGAAATAAAATGTATCTTATATGAATTACAATATCTCAAAATGAAATCATTTTATTTATTTATTTTTATTCCCCAGGTCTCTATTTCATTTATAGAAAGTCAACACAAAGTCAATTAAAGACAAACTAACTTCTAACACCGTACATTCAAGTTAGTTGTCTTATATTCAAGTTGGATTGAAAACATTGCTAGAAGACAGTGGACTCTACTCAGAGGCAAATCTGGACTTACCTACCTATTTTTATAAAGTTCATTTAGAACCATAAGCAAATATTGCATCAAGACTGATTTTTCCATGAAATTTTAACATTTCAATGAAAATTTAAAAACATTAAATTAATTCTAACATCAGCACATTTTAAAAATTATTTCTTCCACCATTTCTAAGTCTATTATTGATTTTATTCAATTTAATTTTTCTTAAAACACATTTAGTACAAAAATTGAATCTCTCATGAGTAATCAGTCTGTTTCTCCATACTATGTTTTATTTAAAATATAAAAAAATTACCAGTGATATTAAATATAAACATCAGCTCATATCAATAGAAGAGTAATTTAATTTGTTGGATAACTTTATTAAAATATGTAAAAAAAAATCTTTTTATAATTAATACCAAAAGATAATAAATTTACTCTTGATCAACATGAACTGATAATTATATTTAATTTTTTGTGTCAAATAAAAATTAACTTGTTAAGTGACTAGATGAAAATTATTAAAAATATTTTCCTCATGGTCAAATAAAATTCATGAGTTTTCAGTTGATGCAAGAAAATAAGCATAAATACTAGTCATATCGTTCCTAGAGAAAGCCAAATTACTTGATGATTTGATCAAATGATTAGAAAAATGTTCACTAATGACTACATAAGAATTAATGAGTTTTTTTATGTGGGGCAAGAAAAATTACACTGAACCATTAAATTTAATTGTTTAAATATTCTGTCAGAATTAATACAGACAATTGGTAAATAATGACAGAAGCGTTAATAAAAAGTATAAAACGGAGAACATGCCAATACTATTATTTTTGTTAAACTGTAGAGGTTTTGATGTAAAGAATCATTACAAACGCAATGAAGTCTAAATACTAAAATAATGAGAAGTAGAAAAATATAGGACTAAAAAACTCCTTCTAATTAAAATGATATGGAGTCATATAATTAGCTTTGGAATATCTCAATCGTGTGCAGACCATTTTTCTGCCACTCTTGGATTTTTTATTTTTTTGCTTGATAGTTCATTAACTTTAAAATATATTATAGAAAAATAAGAAATATAGCTGATCTTTAAGATCACATTAAAAATTGTATAAAAATGCTTCAGCATATTCTCCATGAAACAGTAGATCATTTTCAGATCTGAAGAGACATCAGTGGTCAATATATAGAACTAATAAATAAATTAGGTCCAATATAGTATTTTTTTAAAATGTATATGTATTTTCATGTTTTACATTTTTTAAAAATAAGTTTTATTATTTTACAAAATAATCATTTTGGATATATAAATAAGAATTTTGTGGTGTAGTACTTAGTCCATGATTTGGGGTACCAATATGAATTACATAAATCTACAATTTTTATTTTCATATTGCTACAATCTTAAGAATTTCCTTATAGTTAGATACATGTTTTTTTCATAAATGACATTTTTGATAATAATAGCAAAAGAGTAAAATGAGGAGTTAAGCTTTGGTGGCCTTGTGGTTAGGCTTCCAAGCAGCTGGCCCGTGGTCAACGCTTCCACACATGAAAAAAAAAGAAAAGAGTAAAGTGAGGAAGGATACTGTTAAAACATTTTCACCTCTTAACTGTTCTACTTTTGGATTTGCCCTGCTGTCGGATATTTTAAGAATGTTTTATTTACCTAATTATGACAGTCAAATAATAGTAATATGTTTATGCATTTCATCAGATTAAAAAAATGCTGGTTATATATTTTTTCACTCTAACAATAAGTTTTGAATATGAACCTAAACAATATTCCGCAAAAAAACTCAAAATAGATAAATAAAATCTTTTAATAATTAATACATACATTAAAAGACGCACACATTAAAAAAAAATGTTTTAAAAAATGAAGATTATTATTATTTCTTCTTTGTGGTTTGTATAGAGTAGGAAAAAATCGGATTAAATAATTCTTTAACAAGTGAATTAAAATACACAAAAGATCTATTCAAAACTATGATTTAAAAGCTTAATTAACTTTTGATTACATTTTAAAGTGAATTTTAAGTTAAAAGGTATTCAATAAAATATAATTTTCTAATATTTTAAAATCTTTAATAAATTCGCCTAGTTTAAAATGAAAATTTTAAGAAAGAAAGAAGGGGAAGTATAAAACTTAAAAGCCTCTAAAACCGTTGTCGGCTCAATATGTTATAATCTGACACAAAGTAGAGCGAATTTTTACTGACATTTCAAATACCACTGTTACTAAGCTTACCTACCCCCCCATCCCCTTTATAAAAAAAATGTTAAATTATATAAAAAATGTTACTAGACATTTAATATTTTAACTAATTTTATCATAAGTTTATGTTATACATATAAAATTTGAATCAATTTGATGTCAGTAGTTAATTGAATAAATCTAAAAGACTGACACATTTTGTTCACCCTTCAGATAACTGATAGAATTTAAAGTTAGTATTTTTAAAATAAATATATAATATTTATTGCTATTTCTTTACAACACACATTTAATAGTATTATTATAAGGCCCTAAATATTAATTCATGAAATAAGACAGAATGGGGAAAAATACTGTATCTATCATACGCGATTCCATAAAACACAACAGTAATAGTTATTTTTCTCAAAATAAATAAATAAAATGTTTATCAAAAACAATAGGTTGATAATTAAAGATGTTTTTGTTTATTTAAATATCTTACTATTTAAAAGTTTAGAACAGTGATGCTATCATTACACATAGACATTAAAATATTGCTTATGCAGTTCTAAATTAAATATTCTAAAACAGTAATAGCCTTCTGGTTTCTAAATCTAGACTACAAAATTTATTATACAATATATTACAAAATCCTGTATAACCTACTACTTGTATAAAATAATGTTTTCTATGGATTTATAATTTATGAGTTAATAGATCAATATTAATGCCTCCACCCCCATATGCATAAATGGGGAACACTTTAGGCTATTTAATTTTCCAATATAAAGAGTAGGAGAAATCCTAGGATCAAAATATTAATGTTCCACTATGTGCATAAGTTACAATGGCATGATACACCACTCAAATTTTCCAACAGGCGTCATTAATTTTTCTCATTTTTTTTTTAAAGTACATATTTTACTTTCAAATGCCTTTATTTGTGCCTCAAGACAATTCAAGAGGCATAAGTTTGGATATTACAATGCACTCAAGACAATTCAAGAGGCATAAGTTTGGATATTACAATGCAATCATCAAGAATTGTTACAAACAAATATAGGGGGTGTCAGTGTGTGTCAAGCGCATCCGCATCCATACAATTGATTCTGTGAATATGATTTTTAAACATTCAAGTATAAACATATGGATGGGTGAGCGGGGTTTTTATGGTTCCAGATGTGCAGTGACACAAAATTCACCTGCACTTCCAGACTCCCACACATAAACCAAACTTCTTATGCTTAAATTATTGTTCACAAAATTGTCCAATTATACATGCCCATTTCTCCATTAGTTATTTAAAAAAATTTGTTATATCAACTGCAATGTTAAACTTTCAGAACACTTCTATTCGTGCCTCAAGCTTGAAAGAAAGAAGGCAACCACTTCAGTTGCAGTGGGAATATTGTCCTTGGATTGTCCAATTGCACAAGTCTATTTCACCATTTAAGCATTCCCAGTTCTGTTATGAATATCTTTATATATATATATGCTTACTTCTTGGTTTGCATGGCACTTTTCCTTCTGTGTTTTCCTAAACTTCTATTAATTTGTTCAGCCTTAGCGACCTCCATTTCCTAGGATTTGTCATCCTGATATTTTCTGGTCCTTTGGGCTCTTGTAATTTCTAGTCACTCATCCTGATACTTTCTGGTCCTTTGGGCTCTTGTAATTTCTAGTCACTAATATATCGATTTATTTTGTATATAAGGTATGATGTTTTTTACAAATTTAAAATAGAGACTAGAAAAACTGTATGATTATTTACTAAAAGCAATCCTTCTATAATAAGATATGAACATTTATAAAGACTCGGGATGAATTATTTTAAAATTATTTCCCAGAAGATAAAATTATTACACTGCTTTTGTATTAAAAAAAGGTAGTTTGTGCAAGTAAATGACCATATGTAATATGCATGTGTGTGCACATAAGTTACACACATAACTAGTTAATGACACATAATTGATAATTTATAATATAAAAGTGCAATATTATTTTTAATAAACATTGGAAAATAAATTATTGCTTGGTGTAATATATATTTTATCTGTTTTGTCAGGGAAAAAATGATACCCTTTATTATTTGAGAACGAGTACATCCTGCATAAAAAATGATATGCGCAAATATTATCAGTTTTTGAATACTAATGTCATAAACTATATAAGAAATATGATTTTTTAAAATACTATTTTAAATATAAACCAATAATTTAGCACAAAATATATATGTAATCACAATCTTTAAACACGCACTGTTCATATTTAAAATTTTAAATCTACATATACAATAAACTAAAAAAAAAGGCAAAACTCTCCAAGCCAGAGTAATCAATGGATGCCAGAAGGCTTATGCATAAAATCTCCATCTAATGCCTACTCATCCAATATCCCCAGACTAGTTTCTGGCTTGTGGCTTGATACTAAAGTGTATATTTAAAATTACATATCTATTAAAATTTGCAATTTATAAATATATATAAAATTAATAAAATTAAAAATATTTAGGTATTTTATTTTTTTATGATAATAACTAAATTTTCTCAGCTTTATTTCTTTGCCATGTTAACTTTATGGCAACAAATGTTTCACATTTGCATCATGTAAACTGAAATAAAAAAAATAATGCAGTTTTATGGAATATAACTGAGCTGTTAATATAGAATAATTATGGCATCATGGATTCCCATTCATAATATGCTCCTATGGTAGTCGGATTGGTTATGCTACATGTGATTATACACATATATTATTATTTAAAAAATTTTTTTCCTACTGGATAGATGTATCTAACTCATATAATACATTATATTCTACAATTCTAAGCTATTTATTTAATAGTGATGTATAATAATTAACTTTAAAATATAAAACTAACATTCCTCCAGAAAGAGGGTACTTTGAGTGTTTAGTTACTCAAAAAATGACTTTTTTATTTTTTGAAAACGAATGTAAAAATGATATTATTATTAAATATAATTTCTATAAACTTAGACATATTTTTTCTTATAATTGGAAATACTACTTGAGTATAATTTTTACATAGACGAGCAGCATTTTAACACATCACAATGTAAATAATTAAGTGACAATATAGATGTTTGAGAGAACTTTGCAGTAATCAAACAATATTAAAGCAAGATCAGTTTTTGTTAAGAACTTAATTTTAAAGAAATATGAAATTGCTAATAATTTTTCATAATAACATTTGCTTATTTTCAATTTTATATACTTCATTAAATACTTCTACAACATCTTATGCATTTCCATAAAACAATAGTGTGATGTAACTGTATAGTTTAATTTTGCATATGAGAATATACAAAAAATTACTACGAAAAAGCAAAACACTTCTAATAATGATGAAATATAATCACTATTTCCAGTCATTCAATCTATTTTTTTAAACAAAAAAAGCAACAAGTTCACATTTAGCAAAAATCTTCTATTGGCTAATGATAGAATTCTCTGGAAATAAATATATACAATTTTAAATAGTTTTAAGCATAAGAATTCTTTTATTCAATGATTATTCCAAAAATTAAGAAGTATCCTATCTTTTCTGCAACTTTACAATAATGGAAATATTTTAAATATTAAAAAGTGTAGCTTATGACATCTGAATTTTTTAGATATATATTAAATAAAGATTTTCACATACTACAGATATAAGTAAAATGTTATCCAAGTATATCTGTGTATAATTTATTATAATAAAAATATATATATGCCAACCTTTTGCCCAGGTCACACTTGCCATTAACGAGATAATAACTAATATCTGGATATTTCATTTATAAATATTGTTTGCATATAGAACTGTGTAAAATACAGATATATTTATAAAAAAAATATTTTTTTATATATTTTATTCCAATTATTCAATTTATATATTACACATGATAAATAATTTAATAAGTTAAAATTTAGCTATAGAACTGTTGTTATATGCTATTTCTTTAGATAAGTCTAAATAATAAAAAAAATTAATTAAATTTAATATATCAATACTGTTTGTTTTAATGTAATTTGCTCACTTTATTTTCTATAAAACTATATCTAGTGGACAATTGTATTTTAAATTAAGATTGAACTATATATTAAATCTATGAATTTAAAACATATAAAATTATAAAAATTAACTTAACCTGGTTTTTTTTATCCACAGGTCAAGTGTCTCAAGCTTTGTTTGAGATTTCTAGCAATTAAGCTTGCATTTTTAAAAATATGTGCATGCATATAAGTTATTTTAACTGAGAGGAGTTTAAAAGAAATTGATCACAATTAAAGTTCCATGTCTAAAGATTTAATAGTATTTAAACAGTAATTTTATTATTTTTTAAAATATTATACTAAATTTTGAGAATTTCTTAAAATAAAATTAAATAAATGTATTATTATTATTGTAATATTTAATTTATTGCTAAAAGATAAATGGTATTATAGATGTAATATTAATTTGTTATGTCTAAAAATCCAGTGTTAAAAATAAAATCTGTTAATGGAATACTTGTCTTGACATCTAATTAGTTACACTAATTATCAATGTGGCCCAAATTTGTCGATCATGGATTTCATTAAGAACACATGACTTGTCTTGTAAATACAGCTCACCACATATTAAAAATTATTCCATATACTTTTCTACCTATTTATCTACTTAATTAACTACATAATTAACTGGCTTGTTAATATATCAATTAGTCTATTGTATCTCTAAAATAATGTAAGGCTAGAATTATCTGCTGAGGGCTTTCTGTAAATGGCCCATTTATCTCACTGCAATATATCTGCTAAGTATACACAATATGAAATTAACAACTTGCTTGCTTTATTGAAGAAAAAAAATGTCAAATTGTAACATCGATTTGCTAATGTTGGAAAAAAGTATGTATTAAACTAAAGATTAGCCTTTCAAGCTAACGTACATGCGCTTTTTACGAATGTTAATAATAATAAATGAATACTTTCATTTCCAACACAAGATAAAATCTTTGCGAACAAATAAATGAATCCACTTATTCATTCAACCCAAATGCTTATATATGGGCAAATCTTAAGTACTGGATATGAAAGTGTGAGGATAAATCAATCATTTTAAATTACTGTTCACTATGTCTGAATGAATGACGTCAACAAAATTATCTAGAATTTATGAAACATCACTCTTAAATGAAACTAAACATATGTAAATGAGGCATTTATTTATATAGTGCTATGTTTATAAATTGTAATAAACTAAAGATTAGCCTTTCAAGCTAACGTACATGTGCTATATACGAATGTTAATAATAATAAATGAATACTTTCATTTCCAACACAAGATAAAGTCTTTGCGAATGAATAAATAAATCCACTTATTCATTCACCCCAAATGCTTATATATGGGCAAATCTTAACACTGGATATGAAAGCGTGAGGATAAATGAATCACTTTAAATTACTATTTACTATGTCTGAATGAATGACGTCAACAAAATTATCTAGAATTTATGAAACGTTACTCTTAAATGAAACTAAACATATGTAAATGAGGCATTTATTTATATAGCGCTATGTTTATAAGTTGTAATAAACTAATATTTGCCCATATATAAGCATTTGGGTTGAATAAATAAGTGGATTCATTTATTATTATTAACATTCGTAAAAAGCGCATGTACGTTAGCTTGAAAGGCTAATCTTTAGTTTATTACAATTTATAAACATAGCGCTATATAAACAAATGCCTCATTTAAAAAAGTATGTATGTAAAAATTGCATTATTATAAACTATATCAACTATCAATTTATTGTACTCATGCTTGAATTTAAAATGAATATTATTGCTGATATTCTTCTTACAAGAATTGTTTAATTTTATGAATAATTTATTTAAACCTGCAACTACTTATAAGCTTTATTGTTCTCTGTTGTTATAATATTAGTTGCAACTTTATTCTTCATCATGCTAAGTTTTTGGCTATAAAAAATTATAAACTATATGCCGACTTGAGAGATACTTGAAATATGTAATGAAGTACCTGTGAATTTTCTAATTATGTACATATCTTAATAATTTTTATTAATCATTCATTAGATTAGCAATTATCCAATAATGAATATTTCTGTAGTGTAATTTTCATTCACTACACCATTTTCATACAAGGTAAGAAATGGGTTCTATCCACTTTTAACACGTTGTGAAGGAATTATATTTAGAATAAACTATTTGACAGTGATATGGTTTCATAATTTCCAAAAGTAAGGATAAATGCATTCCAAGGAATGGTGTTTTATTTGCAAATGATAATGTAATAAAATTAACTCTTATTTCGCATTTATTTCAAAGTGAAACACACTTGCTTAAATGTAGTTTATTTCATTGGAATATTCTATCTTCTGTGTTATATAAAAAAATAATATGCTCTAAACTTTGTCCTGCTTCATATTGTATTAGTACTCTGTTTCCCTCGAATTTTAAAAAATTGCTTAAGCAATTGTGATCTCTAAATATTAAAGATATTTTAAATAAAATATTTTGGATTAATGGAATTCTTATGTGAATTGGAACATTTTAAAGTGCACTTTAAAACTAGGAACTTATAAACTATCTAGGAATGATATATATATATATCTTTTTAGGTATAAAATTATCTATAAATTTTTCTTTATGCTTATAATATTTTTGCTAGTAACTATTTTATTATTTTATGTGTATCATTTATGGGTATTGGAGTTCTCAAAACATATCTGCATTATTATATTAACGAAGATAATATGAACCATGGTGTGAACAGATGTGCATGCTTATGCCTAATTACGTTATTGTTAATAAAATGTATTTTATCAGTATTCAATAACGTATTTATAGTATTATTATAATATTATAAATATGTGTTTGCAATGATTTTCATATGTTATTTTGAAGAATGCCTTTGATGTAACAGTTTGTCATAAATGACTTACATATTGTAATGGACAGTGTTTATAAAACTTTATTCTCATAAAGTTCTTTTAGATTAGTAATACGATACTAATGCTAATTCTCCCATCATTTAGCTGTTCCTATTTATTGGTCTTAATGATAAGATATTGACGGGAAGTATGTTATAACCTCCATCTTATTTGTTCTTGATATTATCATAGTAATTTTTGAAATGGTAATGGTGTTAATATTCACTGCATGGATATTGGATGTGCAAAGACTCTAATAAAACATTCTTTGTTTAAACTTCGTAGTTATTTTGTATAGGCATAGAAAACTAAACTTTCTCCTCGATTTTACATTGTTCTTTCATTGCCAATATTCTTATACTAATGGCATATTTAAAATTCTAGTCAGATTTTGAAATAAAAAGAGAACTTCATTTATTCGTAGGTGGTAGATATTTTCTTTAAGAATTTTAATTGATTATTAAAAACATTATTGTAATTATTTTTATTTTGAATTTATTCACATATAAGATATTTATAATTATTATATTATACATTATTAATAAAATGTTGAGTTTATTCTTAATTTCTAACTTTGACTTCATTATCAACAACTGCATAATCAGAAAATCCAAATCAATATTTGAATTATGAGTACATTGATATAACAATCACTTCATTAAAGTTGATATTGTGTAGAATTGAAGTTAACTCAATATTTTAAGATTATTTTGATTAGATTATTTTCATTTTAATTATAAAAAAAGCTTAATGTGATCTCTGAGTATGAACAAAATCTCTTTCTTACTCATTGTATCGCTAGTGTTATCGCATGTTGTTGGATATGACTAATTGAAATAAAATAGTCTCATTATTATGTTATAACTGAATCTATTTGGTTATAATTCATGTTTAAAATAATCGCAAAAAAATAAATAATGTCTTATGGTACATGATATTATAGTAGTGATATGATTCAAACCCGAGTTAGAAAAAAAATTATATATTTCTGTATAAAATATGTCGGTTTGGAAAGTAGGCATGTAGCACATAGCAGCACCCACTAGGTTAGATTATAACATACACATTATAAGAGACATATTATCCAGAAGTTCACCGACACTAATGCATCAATATTTCAGCTGCACCAGCAATCAATTGGGTAATGAACATTATTATAAAAAAACCATTGTAGAGGCACTCCTTTCATAAACATACCAATAATTCATATATGATTTACTTCATAAGTTTTATGTTCTTTATTGGACATTATATATATTTAATGATTTGATTATAACTATTACACTGGAAGTAGCAGAAGCTATTATATAGTTGATGAAGCTGTTCAAGTGGAAATTCATTTCCTACAAATAGATTTTCTGATATTTTTCTGAGTTGACTTAGTAAAAATGTTTATTGACAATAATTAATTATTGTGGAAAGGGGGCCATTTTAAAAGCAATTGATAAGGGTAGTTATTGACCCAAAACAGATTCTGCAGAGATTGACCATTTTTCATAATGTGGCAATAGATTGAAAAAATCTGGTAGATGGGGAATTGAAAATAATTATATTAATATTTAAAACAATATCCTGACTGCTTATTATATATATGAACTGTATACAAAATATAAACAATTGAAATAATTTATATCCTATCTTGCCTTAAAGAATATACCGTTTACTAAATAATTAATATTAAAAATAATAAAAAATCAAAAATTAAAAATTTTCTTAACTGTTATCCTTTAAATAAAAACATTTTGATTAATACACTATTTAATACTTTAACTAATATTTTATAAAATAATAGCAAATAAAGCTTTACCTTTTTGAATTTTCGAGCGTTGATTTACGTATCACAGCGTATCTAGCATTTGTTTCAGTGAGTGCTTGTAAAATGTTGTCTTGAGCACCGAGATTCTGTTCTATTAAAGTTATAAGCTTTTGGTGTTTCAATAATTCTTCTTTAAAAAAATCCTAAAAAAAAAAATATACATAAATAGATACTTTTTTAAAATGTTTAAAAATTATAGCATATATGAAAACTTATAGTTCCATATATATCATACTTAAATAAAGCTATAATCTTAGTACATGCGCCTTGAGTGATTAATTTATTACAAGAAAGACCTCAACAAATCTAAACGCAAGATTCGACTTTATAAAGATAAGAGCGCGGCCAATTCTTATCTTCAACTTATTAAGTCCACTATTGAAGGATTTTGCGATCGTTAATGTTTAACAGAAATAGTGAACTTAAACAGTGAAGAATTTATTAGCTTCACGCTCCCAAATCAAAATGCTTTAGATTTGCCTATATATTAAGAAAAATAGCTTGAAGATAGGAGTAGGCTGCTCTTATCTTTATAAAGTTGAATCTTGCATTTAGATTTGTAGAGGTCTCTCTTGTAATAAATTAATCACTCAAGGCGCATGTGCTAAGGTTATAGCCTTATTTAAGTATTATGTGCTGACATTGCACTTAATAAGAATTAATATATACTATATCATTTAAAAGATTAAGCCTGTCACAATAACAGATATTATGATTTTCATAAAATCTGAAAATAAATACACATTCATGAGGATAAATTATATTTCTGCTTTTATTATATTATATTAAGTAATAATATAAAATAGAAAATCATATAACATTACAATACTAGCCAAAAAACAAAATTTTACTAAAATTCTTGCAGAACCATGGTTTCATCTATTTTAAAAATAGATCATTTCAAGTGAAATTCAACAACATATATATCTACAAAACAAAATGATCTTCCCATCATTCATTTAAAAAAGAAAGGTGTTTTTGAAGTGAATGATGGGAAGACTCTTTTGTTTTGTGTGTGTATATATATATCATCAAAACTACCCCAAATCTAAAATTAAACCAGACCAGCATAAAAATAATATTAAAACACAACCTAAGGTTTCACTGCTACAAGCAGACTTCTCAAGTGTAAAGAACTACAAAAAAAAAAAAACTACACAATATATATATACTATTAAAAACTACCCACAAATCCATTCACTTCCCATCCACCCTTAATATTAAAAGAACTCTTAAATAAGTTAATTGCTTCAGAATAATAAATTTTCAATAATAAAGACTCTTTAATTCTTCTTTTGATTTCATTTCTCTCAAAGAAGACAACCTTAGCTTCATCAAAATCAATAGTGTGGCCTGTATCTTTTTCATGGACATACAAAGCAGAACTAAGATATCTATTTTTAACTCTACTTTTATGAATCTTTATTCTTTCATTTAAACTCAAACTACTCTGACCTATGTAAACCTTCTTACAAAATAAACAAGGAATAAAATATACTACACCAGGAATAGTCTTTCTATCAAAAACTTCTTTTGTATTATTTAATAAATTATTCAATGTAACACCCCTTTTCCAAGCAATTTTCTTATTTCCAAACAATTTACTATTTCTACACACAATTTTATAAGAAGACAATTTAAATGGCAAAGAAATAAAATCATATTTTTCTTTAACCTTTACATCCTTACAAATATTACTATTAAATAAAATACTTTTAACAAATTTATCAGAGTATCCAACACTCAAATAATCTTTATAAAATTGATATTTCTGAAACAAAGCTACCCCACTAGAATTATTTAATTTAATATTCCTATGACAATAATTCCTTAAAGCAGCTACTTTATGAGATACAGACTGATAGCTATCAGGTTTAATTATAGATCTTAATTCTTTACTTTTAACTAAATGACTGCACAATAAACAATTAGTTTCTATATTTCTAATCACCAAAAGATCTAAAAATTTTAACTTACCAAAATCTAACCCCCCTCCTTCTAACACAAATTTTATAGAAGGATCAAAACAATTAAACTCATTTACAAATTCCTTCAATTTATCATTCTCAACTACAAATAAACAATCATCAACATATCTGACAAATAATTTTACATATATAAACAATTCTTTTTAATAATAATTTCCTCTTCCATAAAACTAATATAAACTGAACATACTAAAGGAGAAATAATATAATCTATTATCCACCCTTCCTTAATCTTATAACAATTACCTTTATAAGTAAAATACATAGAATCTTCCAATAACAAAAGCAAATCTTTAATTACCTTAATTTTATTTTTTGATAAAAAACTTTTCTTAATCAATACAGACAAAAGAACATCAATACTGCTTAGCCTATTAACAGACTGATACATATTTTCAATATCTAAACTTCCAAATACCCAATTACTTTCCATTTTAAAATTATTAATCTTATCAAAAGCCTCAAAAGAAGAAGAAACTGTGTACTGACCAAAATCAACAAATTGTTTTAAAAAATTATTTAAGAATCTAGAAATACCCTCTACAACACTACCTGTAAAATCAAAAATAAATCTTAAAGGAAAACCATCTTTATGAGTTTTAATATTCACAAACATCTTAGCTGATGTAAAATCATTAGGATAGCATTTTAAATAATCTACTCTATTAAAATTTTTTAAATTAACCATTTTCTTCATAATATCTATCAATTTTCTTTTAATCAAATTACCTGGATTTTTATCTAACAACATATATTTACCATTATTTAATTCTCTATCCATTTTCTCTTTGAATTCATCTCCTTTCATAATAACAAACCTACCAGCTTTGTCTTCAGGAGAAATGATTACATCATTAGCAATTAACCTATTTTTAAGATGTTTAATCTCAGCAGGATTAATAACACATTTTTCTTTCCCTTTTAAACTTTTATTCAAAATCGATTGAATACCAACTTTCTGCTCATCACTCAAATTACTAGATTCAATAGACAAAATTGTATCAAAAACTATATTTTTTGAATGAAATGGAACAAAATTAGGGCCTTTACCAAGAATATCTAATTCTCTATCATATAACTTCAAATCCAAAAGATTAACAACTCTATCCTCAGAAATTTTATTCTCATACCCTTTATCACTACAATAAACTTTATTAACTTTCCTAAACAACCACTTTAATTTTTTTTCATATTTTTTACAATAGAAATTTAACCTATTCTGTCTAAATTGTCTCATAAAAAAATTCAAAATTGAATAATTAAAATCTTGCCTCCTTTCTAAATAATATCTATTCCTTTTATATAGATAAATAAATTTATAAAACCTTACAAAAATATCTTTTAAAAAACTATTCAATATATATGTTTGTAACTTAAAAACTAAATTTTTATTTTGAAGTAACTTTTTATTTCTACTAAAATTAATAACACAGCACCTAGGAAAAACACTAAATTCCCTACATTTTTTAAGAAAATAAATCTGTCATCGTAAAGACTCTATCCTATCACTCAATTTAGACAAAATTTTAATCCTTCTAATATCATTAAATGGAAAATTATTAAAAACTAAACTCCACAAACCCATACTAAAAACCCAAATTACCAATACCCTTATAAATTAAAACCCAATAAAACCTACACACACTTCTATATATATAACTAAATAAACACATATACTCTTTCAACCCAAACTCAAACAACAAACATAATATACATAAATGACATTCAAATATATCAATAATTAAAAACAAAAAAATATATATCAATAATAAAAAATAAATAAATCTTTATACTACATTAGCAAAACTACTCTTAAACGCAAAAAAACTCATTAAAATGTAAACATTACAAGCATAAAGCTAAACTAGTCAATATAAAATCAAAACTACCCCAAATCTAAAATTAAACCAGACCAGCATAAAAATAATATTAAAACACAACCTAAGGTTTCACTGCTACAAGCAGACTTCTCAAGTGTAAAGAACTACAAAAAAACTACACAATATATATACTATTAAAAACTACCCACAAATCCATTCACTTCCCATCCACCCTTAATATTAAAAGAACTCTTAAATAAGTTAATTGCTTCAGAATAATAAATTTTCAATAATAAAGACTCTTTAATTCTTCTTTTGATTTCATTTCTCTCAAAGAAGACAACCTTAGCTTCATCAAAATCAATAGTGTGGCCTGTATCTTTTTCATGGACATACAAAGCAGAACTAAGATATCTATTTTTAACTCTACTTTTATGAACCTTTATTCTTTCATTTAAACTCAAACTACTCTGACCTATGTAAACATTCTTACGATTAAACAAGGAATAAAATATACTACACCAGGAATAGTCTTCTATCAAAAACTTCTTTTGTATTATTTAATAAATTATTCAATGTAACACCCCTTTTCCAAGCAATTTTCTTATTTCCAAACAATTTACTATTTCTACACACAATTTTATAAGAAGACAATTTAAATGGCAAAGAAATAAAATCATATTTTTCTTTAACCTTTACATCCTTACAAATATTACTATTAAATAAAATACTTTTAACAAATTTATCAGAGTATCCAACACTCAAATAATCTTTATAAAATTGATATTTCTGAAACAAAGCTACCCCACTAGAATTATTTAATTTAATATTCCTATGACAATAATTCCTTAAAGCAGCTACTTTATGAGATACAGACTGATAGCTATCAGGTTTAATTATAGATCTTAATTCTTTACTTTTAACTAAATGACTGCACAATAAACAATTAGTTTCTATATTTCTAATCACCAAAAGATCTAAAAATTTTAACTTACCAAAATCTAACCCCCCTCCTTCTAACACAAATTTTATAGAAGGATCAAAACAATTAAACTCATTTACAAATTCCTTCAATTTATCATTCTCAACTACAAATAAACAATCATCAACATATCTGACAAATAATTTTACATATAAACAATTCTTTTTAATAATAATTTCCTCTTCCATAAAACTAATATAAACTGAACATACTAAAGGAGAAATAATATAATCTATTATCCACCCTTCCTTAATCTTATAACAATTACCTTTATAAGTAAAATACATAGAATCTTCCAATAACAAAAGCAAATCATGTGATCTATGAATTGATCTATGACTTTTATTTTAATTACCTTAATTTTATTTTTTGATAAAGAACTTTTCTTAATCAATACAGACAAAAGAACATCAATACTGCTTAGCCTATTAACAGACTGATACATATTTTCCATATCTAAACTTCCAAATACCCAATTACTTTCCATTTTAAAATTATTAATCTTATCAAAAACATCAAAAGAAGAAGAAACTGTGTACTGACCAAAATCAACAAATTGTTTTAAAAAATTATTCAAGAATCTAGAAATACAATTTAGAAAAACAATTTGTTGATTTTGGTCAGTACACAGTTTCTTCTTCATTTGAGGCTTTTGATAAGATTAATAATTTTAAAATGGAAAGTAATTGGGTATTTGGAAGTTTAGATATTGAAAATATGTATCAGTCTGTTAATAGGCTAAGCAGTATTGATGTTCTTTTGTCTGTATTGATTAAGAAAAGTTCTTTATCAAAATATAAAATTAAGGTAATTAAAGATTTGCTTTTGTTATTGGAAGATTCTATGTATTTTACTTATAAAGGTAATTTTTATAAGATTAAGGAAGGGTGGATAATAGGTTATATTATTTCTCCTTTAGTATGTTCAGTTTATATTAGTTTTATGGAAGAGGAAATTATTATTAAAAAGAATTGTTTATATGTAAAATAATTTGTCAGATATGTTGATGATTGTTTCTTTGTAGTTGAGAATGATAAATTGAAGGAATTTGTAAATGAATTTAATTGTTTTGATCCTTCTATAAAATTTGTGTTAGAAGGAGGGGGGTTAGATTTTGGTAAGTTAAAATTTTTAGATCTTTTGGTGATTAGAAATATAGAAACTAATTGTTTATTGTGCAGTCATTTAGTTAAAAGTAAAGAATTAAGATCTATAATTAAACCTGATAGCTATCAGTCTGTATCTCATAAAGTAGCTGCTTTAAGGAATTATTGTCAAAGGAATATTAAATTAAATAATTCTAGTGGGGTAGCTTTGTTTCAGAAATATCAATTTTATAAAGATTATTTGAGTGTTGAATACTCTGATAAATTTGTTAAAAGTATTTTATTTAATAGTAATATTTGTAAGGATGTAAAGGTTAAAGAAAAATATGATTTTATTTCTTTGCCATTTAAATTGTCTTCTTATAAAATTGTGTGTAGAAATAGTAAATTGTTTGGAAATAAGAAAATTGCTTGGAAAAGGGGTGTTACATTGAATAATTTATTAAATAATACAAAAGAAGTTTTTGATAGAAGACTATTCCTGGTGTAGTATATTTTATTCCTTGTTTATTTTGTAAGAAGGTTTACATAGGTCAGAGTAGTTTGAGTTTAAATGAAAGAATAAAGGTTCATAAAAGTAGAGTTAAAAATAGATATCTTAGTTCTGCTTTGTATGTCCATGAAAAAGATACAGGCCACATTATTGATTTTGATGAAGCTAAGGTTGTCTTCTTTGAGAGAAATGAAATCAAAAGAAGAATTAAAGAGTCTTTATTATTGAAAATTTATTATTCTGAAGCAATTAACTTACTTAAGACTTCTTTTAATATTAAGGGTGGATGGGAAGTGAATGGATTTGTGGGTGGTTTTTAATAGTATATATATTGTGTAGTTTTTTTTGTAGTTCTTTACACTTGAGAAGTTTGCTTGTAGCAGTGAAACCTTAGGTTGTGTTTTAATATTATTTTTATGCTGGTCTGGTTTAATTTTAGATTTGGGGTAGTTTTGATTTTATATTGACTAGTTTAGCTTTATGCTTGTAATGTTTATGTATATATAAATATTGTAGGCATGCATCTTGTTGAATTCCACTTGAAAAGGCCTATTTGTTAATAGATGAAACCATAGTTGTGGAATTTTTTTTTTATAAAATTTTGTTTTTACCTAATGTAATGTTATCTGATTTTCTATTTTATTTATCATTACTATTATAGCATTAGGCAGTATTTAATTTTAAATCATATTTACATTACCTTAGTATATTTAAAATATGTTTAATACATATAAGTAGTTATAAAAAATATAGGATTTGATTAATTACTGCAAGGCAAAAATATCCTCAACAGCGCCTCATAGATTGTGAGAGTGCCACCGTTTTACACTATACATCAAACAGATAATTATAGGTAAAAGTGACTTATCTCAGAATATATAAATACCATGTTTATATAAGACTACTATTCATCTGAAATAAAATCGTTGAGAAACAAACAAAATTTTCATCTTTACAATCCAACAAAATTAGCCTTCTTAATCTGCAGAATAAATTAGTATGATTTTAAAAGATCAAACAAAAAACTTTGAATAGATTAAGATACAGAAAGTCCAGAAACAACAACTGATGTAAAATTCTAAAAACAAAAACAAAAACAGTAAATTTTTAATGATCAAAAGAAAGATTACATCCAAAATTTGAGTTCCAAAGATATCTGCATAACAAATAATGTCACATATTTCAATAATACAAAATATATTTTCTTTTTACAAAACCATCATGCAGATGCAGTTTGTTAGATTTTATATACAGTTCTTACTACAATGAAAAGGCATGACTACACTCTGAAGATGTTAACAAGCAAAATAAAATTGATCCAAATATTAACTGTGTAATACACAAAACTTATTTTTGAAATATATATATATATAATCACCAAATAATATATGGATATTATTAATAATAAAATATCACCAGAAATCCTAGTAGTGTTTGTTATAAAATAAAATAGTATGATTCAAGTGGTATTAGACTGGTTCAATCAAACTATCTAAATGTAATAGAATAGGTTCAAGTTTATGGGTTTCACTTCACTCGATTTTCTATGGTTCATCTAAAATCATTAAAATACAATAAACACAAATAAATATTTAATGAAAGAAATGTTTGGTACTTGTTAAAACATCTTATTTGAAACTTGTGCATGCAATAAAAGGAACATCAACTTGGACATTTGCCCTCAAAATAATTTTCATTATAAGCCCAAACGTATAAGATCCCCGATATATAGATCTATTTTAAGATATAACAATACACAGAAATATATGTATAAAGGTGATATATGATCCAATCACAATGCTGAAAGCATTTCATTCAATTGTTGTTTTCTGTAAAATATTTACTAATCATTCTGTAACTTATTTCAAATCAACAGTCTTCATCAGTTGCTTAGATTGGTGGAATTCCAGGTAGCTGAGAAAGTATATTGTCCTCCTAGAGAGTATTTAGTTAATCTTTCATGTAGTATAACAACTGATGAATGTTCCCAGGAATTGTGATTGAAATTTATTCATATATAAAAACAAAGTGCCTTTAAATGTTCATTTTCTGAGATACAGTATTTGCTATTATTTTTTCTCTAGATTTTTTCTCTCTACATACACCAACATAAAAAAATGTTCATTTTTTTTTCTGAATAAAGTGGTTCATGTTTATTGTTTTATACAACAGGAGGGGGTGTCTTCATTCTTAATGTTTGTTTGTTTCTGAAGATAAAATTTGTGACCAATGCAAGTTAAATTCCTTTAGTAATAATGATATTAGCATTTAAGAATTTAACAGATACTGTAGGATAGTAAAAGTGCAACATTTACTTTTAATATATGAAAAATTTATAAATATTAATATTTTAATGTACATATATTTATTTAAAAACATACGAATTAAATAAGAATATAAGTTAACAATAAAAGACTATATACAAAACTGTATATATAAAAATTAAAAACATATTAAACAGAAAAATTCATTTTCATTAATTCAATATATTACTGATTCAGATTAAGAAAGAATTGAATTATTCAGCTAAAGAGAAGAAAGCCATTGTGTGGTGTAATCCTTTACTAAATTCACACAATTCTTATTGGGATCTGAAATTATAATTGTTAAAGACTACAAGAACTTAGATATTTATAACTGACTTATCTAACCAACAATCAGATTATAAAGGAAGTGAATCCTTAAACAAAGGTTATTAAACAAGGCAAAACTCTCTATACAGTAGTACCACCCTGTGTCAACCAGAGTGATCAATGAATGCCAGAAGGCTTGTGCATAAAATTCCTATCTAGTGCCTACTCATCCAATATCCCCAGACTAGTTTCTGGCTTGTGGCCTTCGTCAGTGAAAAGCCTTGGATGAGTATTTTCTGCACAAGCCTTCTGGCATCCATTGATTACTCTGGTTGGTACAGGGTGGCACTACTGTATGGAGAGTTTTGCCATGTTTAATAACAATTATGTGCTATTATAAGAGATAATGATCATGTGATGTTTAGTGGTTTAAACAAAGGTTAAAGGATACAATTGCATAGACATCTTATATAACAAATTTGAATATTACATATCAAGAAGAGTCACCAAAGCATAGGATTTTCAAAGCAAAAAAAGTATTGAAGAAATTTTATACAAACCATCTTGAACATATGACGTGTAATTTTTTTAAAAAAAAAAAAACGGTATAAAGTAAACAATTAATGTCAACATAATTATAAAATTTAATGTGTAGTTTTATAATAAAATAGTACAAACTATAAAAATGTCCAAAACTGACTAAACAAATAATACCCTGCAGAATAATACAAACTGTAATTTCTTAATTTCTTAATGAAAAATAGAAATTTGCATAATTTACAAAAACATAATACAAACTAATGAATATATATATATATAATTCAAATATTATTATAGCAATAGATAGCATTGTTTATTAAGAAATTATTAACATATTACGGCTTCATTATTTTTGCATTGTTAATTACTAAATTGTGTAAGTTTTTGTTATTCAGCAATGTATTAATTTTTTGGATAAATTATGTTTTTTCACTCATTTGTACATTAAAACAATGAGTTCTATTAATATACAATTAAAAAAAAAGTTTTCCAATAACGTATATAACTAATTCAAATGCTTAGGACCATTCAACGAAGGTTGCATTCTTAAAATTTTTTTATAAAAACTTTTTTTTACATAAATTTTTTATTAATTCAAGCTTAAGTGATAATTAAAATGCAGTTTTCAAATACATATATATATATTTAACGGATTGAGCATATTTTATCAGTGCAGTACTTTGAAAGAAAATAAGATATAAATTTGATTTCAAGTAAATTTAGCAAAAAAAAAATAAAATAATATGCACTATGCATATATATATATATAAAACAAAATAAATGTCCGCTAATATCAATAATACAATAACGAAACTTAAATATATTCCATTTTGAAAGTTGAGTTGAAAATGATTATGAATATAATCGAAAATATTTCTTTATGAGTTTTTATTTATATTGTATTATAAATTGTTTACCGTTGTTTGGAATATATTTAAGTTTCGTTATTATATATATATCATTTATAGATAATAGATTTTTTAAAAAAATGCAGTTATAAAATGGTGGATGTCTTAAAGTTATTTTTTTTTAATGAATTGACATGTAAATAAACATTAATAATTAAAGAAAAAATATTTAACATTAGCTGAAATCTCTATAAATAAGCTCCTTTCAGCTATCCATTCCATCTTATATAACTGAAATCCCATCTAATTACATCTAAAGTTCAGTATATGCATTTATAATAGTATTCAAATATTACAGCCTGAGTTTTTCCCATCCCTATTTTGTATATTTAAATGGTCATATTAAGTCCTATATATGAGGGGTGACAGTGATTTGATGACTGCAAGGGTATGAGAACAATATTACCACCTTTTGAGCATTCCATCAGTAGACTTTCAATAATATGGATGGGGGTAGGGAAAATAGAAGCCTATCCATTAAAGTTTCAAGATTTGCTATCTTAGTATAATATGAACACTGATTACATGTGTGTGGGAGATGATGATCCGCATCAACTAATGAATGCTGATTCAGCATGAAATATGTATATTGGAAATAATTTATCTCTTTCATATATATGTGGTCATGTGTATCAGTTACATAAGATGGAGTGGATAGCTAAGGAAGCTTGAAAGTCTGAATTCAAATCCCCTCTAATTACATGTAAAGTTCAGTATATATATAATACTTATATTCAAATATTGTTTAAAGAGGGTAGGTGGCTGAAATAATATAGCTGTTGAGCATTTAAAATATATTAACTGTATTTTTTAATAATCATTTATCTTGTAATGCATTAATTAAAATGTCATATAATTCACCTACCATAATAGATATAAAAACTATTTTATAATAAACACTTTTATTTATTTACTTTGCACTAAAACACACAAAATAATTGTTTTTTCAACCATGACTGAGTTTTTTATATTTAACTTGAAATAAGTGTGTCTTGCGTTGTTAGCCGAGAGGTATCGCAGCCACCATGCAAGCAAGTAGTTGGTTGCAGACGGTTGTGGGTTCGCGTCCCGGCCGATGCTATGACATATGAGAAAAAAAAAACTTGAAATAAGTGTGTGTGATATCTCTTGTTATAAAACAATAGAGTTTGACTTAATTAATTGCTAGATCCCCTAGCCACATGTTTATTTCAAGTTAAATATAAAAACCTCAATGGTGGTTGAAGTAACAATTATATTCTGTGTCGTCAAGCATTGGTGGTCGAGAGGTCAACGACAGCTTCTTTACAAGCAGTTGTCCTGGATTAGCAGGTTCGTTTCCCGGATGATGCTATGACACATGAAAAAAAAATTATATTCTGTGATATTAGTAATAAAGCAAATGAATAAGTGTTTATTATAAAATATTTTCTTATATCTATTATTATTTACTTTTTAACATTAAGACTATAATGAAAAATTTGTTTTTATTTCAATTTTCAAGGATCACAAAATACTCTTAAAGTTGAAAGTAAAATCATTAGTATTAAATAAAGTTCATTTACAATTCATTTTTTTCTATATGTCAAAGCGTTGACCTGGAAGCGAATCCAGGTCAACTACTTGGAAGGCAGCTATGCTAACCACTAGGCCACCAACGCTTGACTACAATTCAATTTTGTTAAGCATTTTCTAAAAAAATCACATTTTACAATCAAATAAAAAATCATATATTTTTGAAAAAAGTGCTTTTTAAAAAAGAAATTTTCTATAATAAAAATTTGTTTACTTCAATGTCACATAAAAGTAAAGTTTTTTTTAAAAAAAAAACCAAAAATATATGTACTGCTCTTTTGTGTGCATTATGAAAACGTATTGAAGTGATTTGGACATCTTTAAAATACTTGAAATTTCATCTGCCCACTCTCTGTATTTAAGAAACTAGGTAACCTATCTAAAATATTTTAGTTTCATATTGCACTGCTGATGATTTATATCAAAGGTACCAAATTTGAACAAATTCTATGGCATATAAATATATTTAAATTTGATTTTAAAATTTTATTCTAATTTAAGTAAGAGTTTAATTGAAACAGAGATTGTACCTTATATAAAAGCATTTAATAAAATAAAACAAATTTTCAATATAAAAGTAAAACCAAATTTATCAGAAGTTTGTGGAAGAAATTAACAATATGTATACACATATAAAATACACATTTTTATTTCTCAGGAGATCGTTAAGAAGTTAGAGCATAATCAATCGTGGGATTTTCCGATCCCAAGTTGTATGTTCTACCAACTGCACCAAACTGCCCAGGGCATAAATGCACATGGCTTTATTTCTAGGGAGTCATAAGAAGTTTGAGCACCAGAAATCATCCTGAGACCTCCCAATCATAAGTTGAACATTCTACCAACTGCATCACATGATATACACACAAATATATACGTTTATGCATATAAATATATATGCATATATAAATCACACAAATGGAATCATTAATGTACGTTTGCATTTCTACATTATAATATAACAGTTATTAAATAACTATTTGAAAGTAAATTATTATATAATCTAAACTTTATTTTGTCAGAAAAGAATGATCTAAAGCAGGCATGGGCAATTGTTTTGGCTCGGGAGTCACTTTGTGGAAGTGTAGGTTAGCGGAGGGCCGTGTTGGGGCCATTTTGTGAAAGCAGAGGTTAACAGAGGGCCGCACTTTTTTCATGACACAATAAACACACTGCTTAATTCTCTCTATTACCAAAAAAATATTTGCTTGTCCATTCTTCATTAAACACACAACATTCATCACTGATTTTACACTTTTTTGGAGGGTTCATGGTTTCACTAAAGTTGGAAATTTAGGTTCTAGTCTTATAGCTAAAGACGCCGTTCTATGGCGCCATTTTCACGCTAAAACACATAAAAATGCCGTTTCCGCGGCCGACACATTCGGACCCATGTTTTCTATAATACAACTTTTTTGTTGTGCTACAGATTGAAGGCCGCTATGTCGCATCGCAGTACAGCATGTATGTCGCATTGCAGCAAATACATTTTCCGAATTCGCACAGTTTATAAAATGGTTACGGCTTGGTGAGAGGGTGTGTTTTTTTGAATTGGATGGAAATATTGTTTTCATTGGATTTTTTTTTATTTTAAAGTATTGAAATGTTCAGATTTTGTAAAGAAATAATTATCAGACTTTTTACACCGTACTGTATTGAAGTTTTAATTGGGAAAATGTTGACAAGATATATGTGTAAAGTGAGTTGGAATTAGGTAACGCGTCAAGTAACGTACTGTTCATAACATTCCACGAGACAAACAAGATTCTACCATGTGTATATTTTTGAAGTAAAAAAGAGCGGTAACACAAAAATATCCAGTAAGAAAAGTACAATTATGCATGTTTTTTTTGTAAATTTCATAAAAAGCATATATTATAAATATGATTAATAAGTAAAGAAGACATTTTTGTTGTTGTTTAAAAAAGTTTTACTTTCTTTTCTCCGATTACGGTTATACTTTGTTGAATATAGTATGTTATCATTTATTTTATAGATGTTACTAAAAAAATATTTACAAAAATATGATTTTGATATTTTTTATTTTAGCATTACAAACAACAGAACACTAAACCTAACCCTTAACCTAACCGTAACAACTTTTTGTTGTCATTCAATATGAAGTAAAAATAGCGGTAAAGCCGTAACCCCAGTAAAAAAATATAAAATAGATTTTTCTAATAAAGCAAAATAAAAAACACGAATCAAATTGTAATTTGTTTATTTTATTTTACATTTATTATTATCATTTAATTTGTATACATTAATAAAAAATAATATTTAAAAAAAAAAAATTTGTTTTGTTTTTATTTTCGCATTACAAAAAAACACATCAAAATGATTGAAATCGCCCGTGAATGTTCATATTTTATAGTTTTAGCGTGAAAACGGCGCCATCGAATGGCATCTTTATCTATAAGACAAGCACCGAAATTTATATATTTACTATTGCAAAGACAAAATTGAAATTAACCAGATCAATCAAAAAAGCACTGTGCATGTATATTGATATGGCCATCGTAGTGAAAAATACGAGCAGAATCTTTGGTTGCACACAGGAAGGAAATCTCAGTTCAAGGCAGATTTTTCTATCTTGGCTGGGCCACGAATAATTCTTAGCAGGCTACATATGGCCCGTAGGCTGCTATTTGCCAACCCCTGATCTAAAGGAATGTCTTTGTTATAAATTTTGGACTATAAATGAAATTATGAATCCTCTGATTACACAAAAAAAAAAAAATTGTTACAAAAATAATTAGGAAATACTATTATATGTCATTTTAATCTTAATTTTTATGGAACATAATTAAGTATAAGTAAGAAAACTTTATTTTAAAATTCACTATTTATAAATAAATTAAAAATTAATAACTTTAAAAATGTTTAAATTGTATTTTTCCCTAATGATTCCATTTTTTCAGCTTTGTTTATTATTATTATTATTATTATTATTATTATTATTATTATGTAACATACAATATTTTATTTTTAATATCATGTAAAATGAAGATATTGTAAAAACTGCACTTAAACATTAAATGTGGTATATAAGTTAGCTTGTTGACTACTAAGTATGTAATAACTTATAGAAAATCGTTTTGTTCAGGAGATCCCCTATTATTATCTTATAAGTGGATAGATTTAAAGTAATTACATCTAAAACTTAAAATACTTTAGTACTAAAGAAATATAAATAGTAAATAAAATTATCCTTATATCATATAACCACGTATTTATATATAGGAATAAAAAAAAAGTCAAGGCAATGCATTATATAATAGAATAAATAAATATTTCAGACATTTTAGGTGTTATTTAATTGTGCAGATTTTGTTTCTTCATTTATAAATAAATAAATCATTTCATTATTAATTTAGCACAATTTAGAAACACCTTTATAGGATAATGCTTTCGATACATTTATATTTTAGTTAGCATTGTAATATATATATATATTAAAATATATAAATTGCTTATTTAGTCATTTATAAAATAAATTATTTATTTCATTTCAAATTAAAAGAAAAAGTGGCATGGTCTTCTGTTTTGTGCCCTTGTGATAATTTTTTTTTGTCACAGACTAAAAAGTAAATTAGAGAGTTTTTATTTTTGGGCATATTAAAATAAATAAATCATTAATTTATAAATCTTATGTAGTGACTGACAAATATTATTTATTCATTTAATAAATTATTTATTTTATTGATTGACCTCTAGTTTAATAAATTATTAGAGAAAGTCCTTATTGCATTTACCTAAAGTGGTTTGTGCCAAAGGTGTGAGCGAAGTAAGTTTGGCACTTATAAATAAAAATGTAATTATTATTGACAAATACTGTACATATGATAAAGATATATATATATATATGAGAGATGGTGATGTAGGCTAACTGAAAAATGCTGGCTCAGCATGAAATGTATCTTGGAGGTTATTTGCATTTTATGGTGTTTTTATTCATGTTTTCAAAAGAATACGTGATGGTATTGAGATTATTTAATACATTTATATAAGAATTTTAGTGCATTTTTCCTGTGTCAGCATTCATAATCCTTTTCCTTTCCTATTGCAAAAAAAAATGAAATATTATACTCAATTTTTATTTTTGTACATTTTAGAATAAGAGTTAAGCAAAGTTATCTCATATAAGATCTAAACTAGGCACAGAGAATATTTTCACGCAGTAAGCCTCATGAAATATTGCTCATCATACAAAGGGTCACAAAAATATTAAGTATGCCATTTATCTTTCACAATTTTTTTTATCAATATCTTCCTTTTTATATACTATAATATACATACTTTTAGACTTTAATCTATTGTGGTTTCAATACTCACTTAATATAAACAGTTAAATCTTTTAACGTAAAACAAGAGTGAATGTAAGTTTAAAAAAAATATATTCAACTATACATGTACACAGAGATATGAAAACTTACAAATATGAATATTTGTTATAAATAAATTTGATACAAATAAATTGGTTTTAACTTCTAGCTTATAGAAATAAATTATTGTTAATCTTTCATATGCCATACATAAAATTATAAAGGGCTGCATGCAATTCGCAAAATACCTATGCCTGATCTAATCAAGTACAACTTGAAGCCACCTACCTATGAGCCAATTCATATCTCATAAGAAAAATTTGTTCAAAATATTCCTTGGTAGTCCATTGTTTTTAATAAGTATAGTATAAACATTTTTACTTATAATAAATATATTAAATTAATATCTAAACTTTCAAAGATGTAACAAAACATACTGGCTAGTTAAAAGATTATTTTAAGAATTACTGAAATCAGATTTGACAACAAAGTTGTTTAGGAAGAATTTCTACATAAAATGAAAATTTAGACATTTAAGAAGAAATAGAAATGCTACAAGTTTGAACGAACCAACACATCATCATTTGATTCTTTGCCCTGTATAATTTACCATGTAAGAGTGGCATATTTTAGAGCTCAATATTCATGGATTACAGTTCTGCTCTGTTACTTCAGGTGCATCTCAAAATTCTTATAAATACTGAAATAATAAACCATTCAATTGTTTATATTTTTTACTCAATGTTTTTTAATTCATTACAATTAACAATGATATTACATCTTCTCTACTCTAGGATCATATATTGCAAGCATAGTAATTAATAGTATCCAGATGACAGCACAATTTATTAATCCCATTCAAAGTTCCTATTAGTAAAGCAACTACTGATTATTTAAGCTTACAATAGATGGTGTTAGAATAGAAACAGACTTGAAAGATTAGACAAACTAAAATGGCAGATAATGTTCAAATAACTGACCCCTCAATAAAAACAAAGTAAAAAAAAAATATTAAAAATACAGATATGTTAATAATATTATAAAACACTTATCAAGGAAACTATAAAAAATGCTAAAAAACAAAAAAAGATAGATAAGCAATGATAAAGTAGAATATGGAATGATTTGAAGTAATCAGCCTGGCGTGAAGCATACCACATGATTATTTCTGATATTGCAATAATTAATAATTATTCTAAAAAAAATTAATAAAATAAATAACATAACAATTCTTTATTTTGCATAAGCTGTATACTGAATGAATTAATCAATATAGCTAATAAATATATAATTTTCAACTTCATTGCAATGATTATGACAAGAGTGAATTATAAAAATCACTTAAGATTATTAAAATTATCAGCATAAAATATAAGAAATTTTTTTTAAATAAAACACATGAAATAATAAAACTTTGTTTATGGTAACTATACCAACGGTAATGTCGACACACAAATGATTTTAATAGATTAAGATAAAACTGGAAAGTATTTTATTTATTTATGTACTTGCATGCATGTTATACACAATATTGTTCCTGAAAAAAAAAAATCAATATACATTTTCTTTTTTTTTTTTATGAATATTCAGTTGTATATATTTATTTACATTTAAAACTGATTTTTTTTTTTTTTAATATTTCAATTCTAAGCATTTCTAAATTAGCAACTATGTATGTATATGTACATATGAGAAGGACTAAAAAATAATACAATTTCAGAAACACTTTTAATATTATACTGTGTGTATTGCACATACAATCATAAAAAAACAACAACTATGCATTAGAAAGACAGAATGCTGGATTTTACAGAATTTCAATATAAGCTGACACAGCTAAACACATGGTAATAAATTCCTCTTAACCTATTAGGATACAACCCTAATATACTGTGATCGTAGACACATGATACATATCCATAAATAAGCCAGAAAATATGTTGGAAGTAAAACTAGCATATCAATTATAATGCTTTCCTGAAATAAGAAACATTGAGATGAATGTGTAATAAGACACATTGAGATGAATCAGCATATAATCAAGTCATCAAATGTATAATTTACTTAAACATACATAAATGAGATATTTATAATATAGTGCTATGTTTTAATAAACTGTAATAGTAATAATCAGCCATTAAGCTAATGCACATGCGCTTTGTGGATTAATGGCTGATTATTACTATTACAGTTTATTAAAACATAGTGCTTGCTATATAAAATAAATATCTCATTTACATATGTTTAATTTCAACTAAGAATAACATATCATAAATTCTAGAAAATTTTGCAAGCGACATTCATTCAGGCATAATAAAAGTAATTTAAAGTGATCGCTTAACATGTTCACGCTCTCGTTTCCAAATGCTTAAGATTTGCCCATACATAAACACTTGTGTTAAAAGGATAGATGGATTCATTCTATCTTTTCACAAAGACTTTATCTTGTGTTTGGAAGTGAGTGTATTCATTTATAGTTAAAAAATCCACAATTGTGCATGATGTGAATACTGTTATATGTACTTATTATAAGACTTCCACAAATCAGACTCTCAAGAAGACATTTTAATATACATACAATGCTCCATCATGCTATTCTTTAAACCAGTGTCTCCAAAATAGTCATCAAATATATAATTTATTTAAACATATATAATATTTATAATGTTAATACTGTTCATATCTATTTACTATACAATATTCATTCACAAATCAATCTCTTATGAAGTCACTTTAATACATGTAAAAACAATGCTCCACCATGTTATTCTTTAAACCAGAATCTCCAAGATATTTTATGGGGAATGACTAATCAAAAATATTTCATAGGGATGCAATGCTATTATAGGGTGATCAGAAATATTCTTACAAGTGCTGCATATTTAATATCCATTCTTATTTACAGAGTTTTAAAAATTATATATACATACACAAACACACATAAAGATAATTAAGCATCAAACATAAAATCAAGACTTAGGGATAAACTTATACAAGATTTTAATTAAAATAAGAACTATTTCTATTATAATGTTTTACAACAATCCAGTGAAAACTTGTTAATAGTTGTTTAAAAAAAGAAAAAAAAAATAACTTAAGTTATATGAAAAAGTCACTTGACAAAAAAAAAAAAAAGAAAGAAAAAAAAAGAGATTTATAGATTAATTACAACTGATGATTAGTCTTGCATTGGTGGTCGAGAGGTCAGGTGACTGCCTTGCACTTTCAGGCAGTTGCCCGGATTGCGGGTTCGCATCCCGGCCGATGCTATGACATTTAAAAAAAAAAAAATTACAACTGATGAAAAAGTGAATGAATAGAAGTGACAAATTAGATAGTAAAGTTTTAACATTAACTCAATGCAATAAGCTTTAAGGAGCCAATAAACATCACATGACCCCCACTTCTTATGCTTGTGTATAACTGTTTTAAAACAGGCAAAACTCACTATATGTATTGCCACACACAGCAAGCTAGAGTAATCAATGGATGCCAGAAGGCTTGTGCTGTGTGTGGCAATACGTATAGTGAGTTTTGCCTGTTTTAAAGCTTTAAGGAGCCAATTTTTGGAAGTAATTGGAGGGAAGCTGGGAAAAAAAAGTAATAGTAAGAAAGATGATTGCAGAATGTAATATGAAAACCATAAGTAACTGCTACATCCAGAGAGCAGTTAAGTGAAGAAACAAATGTGAGAATCCGAAAGCTGAAAAAGGAGAATTACAAGATGAAAAAAATTGCACAAAAATAAAAATACTATTACTTCATAAAAAACTAAGATTTTATAAAAAGTATACTGCAACAGTAAATATAGTCAAGGCAGAAGATAAAAGCATATTTTTAAGTAGAATTTCTATTTAAATTAATTTTGCTTGTAATATAAAATCTGATAATGCAAAATAGGTAATGTTTATACATGCACCAATCATTCAGTTCCCCCTCTCATTGATCAATTAAACTGTAGTATGGCAGAATGCTGTAAACTTTGAAATGTCCTGTCTAGAAGAAAATGATAGAGCAATATGCAAATTAATAGATCTGAGTTTACAGGTGAAACTTGCAAATTATTAAAAATAAGGCAATCATATGAAAACAACAAATCATATGATAGCACATCACACTTGATAAAATTATCTAACATAGTTAGTTATACCATATGTTAAACAGAGTTAAAACAGTAAAGAGTTCATTAATACTTTTTATTAGTCATTCACTAGACTAGAGATTATTCAATAATAAATGTTTCTCTAGTGTATAAAGATTTCAGCATTATTTCAGGATATCCAAACACTAATAACACAAATATATCAGCAATTAGATGGGTTTCTGAAAAATGTACTGAATTTGATGGTCACATGAATGAACAATCAAGAATATTAAAATTTCATTTAAGAAATTCATGGTTTATTAAATCCATTAATTAAACAAAAACACAATATTAGAAAAAATGTAATAGGAATAATAAGTTCTTGTTTATAATGCTGAGGAATTCAATCAAAATTATTAAAAATAAAAGAAAATAATGATGAAATAATAAAAAAGATTAATATAAAAAAATTATATATGAGGCACTAGGATAAAAATTAAAAAGCATTACATTTCAAATAACAGGATTAAAAAAGGCAGTTGGTATTGCTAAAATTGGAAGAAATTCACGAAAAATTATAATGTATATTTAGGCAAAAAATTGAATACTCTGTAACTGCAAATAAGAGATTGAAGAATGGTTAAATTTCTGAAATCCAATATGATCCTAAAAAAGGCTAGTAAGAAAATTGGCAGGTTTAGTCTAACATGAGTCTCTAAAAACAATCATTAATCTCAATAGGTTAACAGTTTAATGTAAGTCAATATTAGAAAATATAGGTGGGATAATTGTAGCGGATGGATATAAATATTCCTGTCACATATTATCATGTTTCTTATGAAAATATTGCAATAATCATAAAGGCACTAGATAGATATCATCTCAGAGAAAACACTATATTTGGTTCTAGGAAATAATAATAAAAACATTTATAGAGAATAATGATAACAAACTTCTCTTCCAAAAGATATAAAATGAATCAAAGTTTTATAGAATAGGCCTGAGCTCTACACAGAGATTCTTAACAGACCGGAATAGTTCCAGGGATGGCACCATATCACATTCAACAATAAATTATAATTCTGTTTAGATATATATGAACACTTCAATCTATAGTAGAAATATTCTATAAAATTGATAAAATATCACTAGTAAGCACCACATTACTCCATTACAGTTGTTTCTCTTATGTAATTGTAATAGTTGGAATATTGTTATTATACATCAACACATTGTTAGTTCAATGATGCACACATAAAATTTCATTGTCTGAGAATTACTTTTATTAATGATAATTAGCTTTCACTCATCAACCTGTTAAGGGTCTTCAAATGTCCTACAAAATTAAAGAAATATAGACTTAGGTAAATAATAAATGATCACACATACATCATATATTTTCATCACTCCATATTGCATACGTAATGTTAATGTTTGCCTACATAATCATTTAAAATAGTAAAAACTACATACATACATCAGTATAACTAATTTTATTGTTTCAAAAATAAAATATTAATGTAATATTCTACCTATATGATGACTTTAGCAATATTAACACCATTCTTTGTACATGAAACCTTTTCTATATAAAGCAATATATAAAACATTTCCATTTCACTAAATAATACATGCAAAGCTAGAAATATCCAAGATCAATAATAACATGATTGTTATTAGTTAATATTAAATACATTTTTATCACAATCTTTTGAAGTAAAATTAAAAAGAATGATGCTATGTAAAAAACAAACAAACAATTCAGATATATACAATACAATTTCCACAAACTTCAAACACTTTTTAGCAAACTCTTTATTTGTACATACACCTACGTTTCGACTGACCTGCAGTCTTCTTCAGAGCTATTATATAATGAACAAAATAAAATAAAAAACATAACTATATAATAAACCATAAAAAATTTTTAAACAATAAAAAAACTAAAAAAAACAAAATAAAATATATATATATATTAAAAAACTGAAATAAATAATCAAACCCAAATAAAATAATTAATATAAATAAAATGTACTATATAAATAGAAAATAAATATAAATTATACATGTGTATTCCTAATTTTATACATATATACATTCAAGGACAACAATTAATCTAAATATTATCTATTTTATTATTATTAACAATCTACTAATTATCTCTATCCTTCTTAAACTTTAATAAAGAGTTTGAAGTTTGTGGAAATTGTATTTATATGACATTACGGCAAACATAAAGAAAAAGTGTGATTTTGGTAATTCAGATATATCACAAACTTAGAAAAGATCCTGAATTGGATTAGATGCTTGAGATGTGATAGATATTTCTGGTAATAATGCTAATTATCGTTATTAAAATGGAAGGAAATGATCACAGTAGAAGATATCTTAATATTTTTTTGACACAAAATTATTGTCACGTTAAAAAAGAATACATTACTACAAACTATAATATATATTCACTACAATATCTAAGTAAGTCTGTAACAGTAGCAGGAAGCTATAAAGAACAAACTATTCTTTTAGTAAAGCCTACTACAAAAGTCTTCACAATTTGTATCTGAAAGCATTTTAATAGCAAAAATAAGTTCTTTCATGAGTTATGCATGCTTTAACAGTACTTCAAAAAAGCTTCTAACATTGGTTACATTGGCTTCTATTAAACTCTATTTTATTGGCCATTGTAAAATTTGTCTTTGCTTCTGAATGTCATCTACAAAGCTATAACAAACTAGTTAATTTTTCTTTTTGCTGTGCTACAATAGTGACCAATCTTTGTTTTTTCTAAATCTATTAATAATCTCAAAGCTTTTATCACATTTTAAAAACTTTAAATTTACATCCTGCATAGTCCCACTCTTCACACTGGGGATGATAAAGCATAGCAAAGAACTTTAGATAAAAATTCAATCCTGTTATTTTTCTACCTGATTAGAACTTCAATACTTATTTATAGTATTTGCATTTGCTAAACTGGCTACTTGTTTTATGATGCTTCATCTGTGTAATTATACCATGTGTAGTTTATTGCAGTGTTTGAGTTGCAGACTTGAGCACTAAAGATCTGTGAATAGCAATTCAACTCTATGACTCCTGGTGCTCGGATGCCTTATGACTTCCCAAATAATTAAATCATTTGATAATTATTATTGCATATATATATATTGTAACCCTCTATCTCGTATGTTCCAACTACATAACGTAAGTACACTGAGAATCGTAACCTCGATCACTGATCAATTCCCGCTACACATTGTCAGCTATTAAGAGCTGTATCCAAAAGCATATTATGCTATCTATTTTATGCACCAAAGACCACAACCAACATCTAGAGCAACTTACCACAGACCAAACCAATGATATAACATAAACTTTTTATGATTTAATTTGATCGCAGCCAGGGTGTACCGCGAAGACCTATCATAGTAGTATGATAAAATACATTAAACAAATTATAAGTATGTAATGTTATTATCTTTCAAACCTTAATTTGCGATTTTCATTGTATGAGACCCGATGGCCGACCATGTACAAGATGGCATTATTTGTGGAACTACATAAGATTATGAAATTTGAAACCATCTATATGATTTTTAATACAAATGCTAGTCCAGGTAAAGCTTTGCAATAAATAAACATAAATACTTGGGTTCTTTTTTATAGTTTACTATATCACTGAGACTCTTTTTATACGGACAAATGACAATTTAAAATGTTAAGTAAATATATTCAATCATATCATTATTTGGAAAATCTGTTTACAGGTTTACCAATCAATTTGTATTGTATACTAGAATCAACTACGCAAAGCCAAAATGATGGAAAAGGTAAATGGGATTTTATTGTACCTTACACATCATAAACTACCAAAGACGAAAAGCATCCAAATGTTTTCTCAAAATATTACTAAACTCTTATATCATGTTGACGATAGTATGTACTTCAATGTATGCTCTATCCAAGGTTTATGATTTCTGATTTTAAGAATGACACATAGCAACGGCACAGTAAGTTTAATTATAAATCAACGTTTATTTACAAATTTATGAATAAAAAGTAATTAATTCTAATAGTATAATTAAAGACATAAATAAACAATTAAAATAAATAAATTATAATTCCATTGATTTTCTTCAATAACATATCATAGGTATGGCTTTAAAAAACCTAATCATACCTTATTTCAATTTGATATAATGAATCTTGAGCAAATTGTACTAAATTCAACATCAACTCATGAAGTATTTAACGTCATTTCCAGATTCAATAAATCCCTACCGTAAACTTATAATAATATAATAAATAATATTATATCTGTAGGATTTAGCTATAATGCAATCATTAAATAAAATGAAAATTTAAACTTACACTCCGGTAAATAATAATCAACCAACAGTTAATTATTATGAAGTAACTTGAATAGAATGTCCTGCTACAATTTAATAATCTAACCTATAAATTATACTTACGAATGGAAGAAGATGATTTAGCAGATTAACTAAAATACTTTGCCCAACTTATATCTATGAAGTAAAACATATTCCTGTGGATGTATTCATCTACAGATAGGAATTAAATAATACTAAACGCTTTGTGGATTGATACACCATTATAAAGTAATACATATAATTACACAATTCCGCGGATTAACCACCAGTGCTGGAATGAGTGTAAAATACAAAAAAATGGCAATTAATTAATCTGCGGATTAACCACCGGCGCAGATTAATGCCCTTTAAAATTCTAAAACAACATTACTATTTACTTCACATTAAAGTGCAAAATCATCCTCCTCAGTTATTCTGATCATTCAGAAAACACTAACACTTTAGCAAATGTGGGTTCTTGTATAATAAAATGTGACACTCATCAGGACAACTAATGTACTAACTTATCTTGCTTAAAATAAAACATGTGTAATACAATATAAGTAATATTAGTATAGGAACATAAATCTGGAAAGACTCACAAAACACCTCATGAAAAATTGATACATCTCATAAATTCATTTAGTACCTTTCAAGCCTTTTCGCAAGCGCTATTCTCTTGAATAAGTATTTTATTCAACCCCTATTAATTTAAACTTAATAAAATATAACTTATGAACTTCACATGCAAGTTCATATAACGATAAAATTAAAGTAATGAATTATTCATCAAATACATAAAATCTAATGGGTGTGCGTGTGATATAAATTAAATGTATAGCATTTTATAGTTCAATACATGAATTTTAGCAGGTGTGTGTGTCACAAATTAGATTGTATAGCATTTTATAACTACAAATATGATCCGTGAAATTCATGTACGATGTGTTGAACAATAAATGTACGAAGTAATAGCTATAATTATAGTTGAATTCCATACATGTAATTTTATCCATTTGTGTTAGTTATTATAATCACTATTAGATTAACGATTTTACGTGGCTCCATAAACATGAAACAATTTTAAAAACATGACTCGCAGAATTTAAATGAAAATGTTTTTCATAAGTTATTAATTTCTACATTTCTCTATTAAAAACGTTCCAAGTTTATCACATCCATGCTAAATATTTATTTATCCACGCTTAAATCTAGGAATAATAATTACAGCAATTAATTCAATCATTCCAAACTGACGATAAAATTAGGAAATAGCTTTGATCAATTATTTGAAGACTGTTTATTATCCAAATGACAAACAAATTAACTAGCAAATATATTACTGGCATTATAAAGTAAATATCAATCAATACTATATTTTTATTAGAATTAGAAACGGAAATATTAAACTATGTTGATAACTTTAACATTTTACTTTAATTTAAACTTCTTCTTTTTTAAAAAGCAAATTTTCATATTTATAAAACTTCTGTAATTAAAACACTTATTTAATTTTTCCAAATTGTAGAACAATAAACATTTTAAAACATACCAAACTCTTGCAATTAATTCTTTTAAACTGGGAAGCTCCGACATTTCAAATGTAATATTGGGAAATTATTACCGGTGATTTGATCCACTTGGCCAGCCGACTTGAACAGACTTTTAAATTTAGCAATTCATCTTATAATTAAATACCACAATGTTATTTTTACGTTTATAGAAAATTTGTGGTAATCCGTTTACTTGTTAACTATTTTAAAATAAGCTTATCAAAATTACACCGTTTTGCCTTTTACCATTTTCTTTTCTTTTTCTCTCTCCAAAAGCAAAAACTAACAGACGATCTTCTCTTAAATTCGTGCTCTTTTCTTTTTATACATTGAGACGCATACGTAATTACTGTATTTATTTTTAATAATTTATTTTAATTGAACAAATGGTTTTTTTGTTAATTCAATATAAATAATTTTTAAGATCATTTTAAACAAATAAAAATATTATATTTTAATACTATTTTACCAAATTTAATGTGTTGTTAAAATTTTAAAAAGTTAAACATTATGATATGCATTAGTATATGGAACGAAGCAAATTTAAATTTATTAAAATAATATAAGAGAGTAATCTGTTCAAAGTGCAAATCAAGCCAATCAAATCACCAAAGAAGACAGAGAAATTTTTTAATAATAGTTACATCAATTACTATATTTTATGCTACAATATATGGTTACAATATATATATATAACCAATTTAGGTATTATATATATCTTGCTGACTGTTTATAGTAAGGTGGTTTTTAAACTGTAATGAAAAGATTGTTTTTAACTTGCATGACTGAATCTTGTACATCTAAATGTATATATGTATACGAAGTATATCTTTATAATAAATGGAAAGAATTTAAAAGTCATTTAAAAACTATGTGATTTTTTAAAAGTAATATATATGTTAAGAGTAACAAGAAGAAATAGAAAATGAAATACATGGGTGAGAAAGAGTTGGACTGGACATAATCCTAAAACAGATGATAATAGAAGGCCAGTAGAAATCTTAAACTGGATTCTAAAAGATTGTAAAAGACCTAAAAAGAGATCATATGTAAAATGATGAATGAAATAAAAAAATCTGCCGAGATCATGTGGGAAAAAGAGGCTAGAGATCGGAGAAGATGGATTAAACTTGGAGAGACTATCTTGCAGTGGATTGATAATAATTGAAAATGACGATAATGATAATATTTATATATGAAAGAAAATAAATATATATTTTTGGCAAAAATACTTTTCTTTTAGTACATATATGTTTAATTTACAATATTTATGAATAGCTAGCTATTCTTATTGAAACGGTTTAAAAGACCACTTTTCACAAAAAGCAATTACTCAGAAAATAAAATGTAAAGAATTATTAATCATTTTAAGAATGAGTGAACTTGAAAAGTTAGAAAAATTCTCAATTCTAAGATTAAAAGAGAGTGTGGATCATAGAAGATGTACATTATAAATAAATAACAGGATAAGCCACAAATTAGTAGCTTCGTCTAAAATATATTTTTAAATGTTACCAAAGAAAAAAAATAAGTGTAAAACATTTAACATATATATATCTGCACGCACACGAAAATTAATACTTTTGTTACGTCTCAATTTTAATTACCATATATGCGCATAATGCACATTAATGTTTGCATAAATTTTATTTACAAAACTTATTCTGTTTAATGACAAAAATCTAAGCACATTCAGGCAGAAACTGCAAACTAATTTTTTTCTGATATATTTTTATTGGTTAGCAAATATAATGATAAAAAACAAACAAACAAAAAATACCATAAAAAACTTACTTCATAAAACACATTAGCATCATATATAATATTTCTGTATCAGTAAAACAGTAATGGATTGATTATACAACTACTATATATATCTGATATAGACTAAGAAGCTTAGTAACATATGGAGATAATTGTAATTGTAGGATATAGACACGAAAGTGTTGAAAGAGCTCTCAAATTAATGTTAAGAATCTAAACAACAACAACAAAAAATTAAGTAAAGAAAGTCTTTACATTCCTGCAATTCTAAATAATTATCTCCACAGCTCATTAACAACCTTAGTCTATATTATATCCATCCATTTATATATATTACATAAAGATAAGAAAATCGTGGCCTGCAAACCACACATGGCTCCCAAAACTTCTCCATGCAGCTACCAAAACAATATAAGTTTTTATTGCTATTTTCCTTAAAATTTTATATTAATAATCTACAGAAGTATAGTACAAATCAATATTAGAATATTTTATTTAATAAACAATAATTCAGATATTGTTAAACTTTAAATTTTTCATTTTTAAATGGTACTAGCCAAATAGATTGTTAATATATGACTTTTATTATTGTATTTGATTTTTAAGAAGTATTTCAGAATTTGATAGCAAGTGTTGCGTCCGACTAAAATTAGTTCCAAAAGTAATTTCTGTAAATCTTGAACATTCAAAAAATGTATATAAAGTATTATATGTGCAGTCTTATTACCAAAACATTTATTTGCCTCTGGTAAATAGAATGCAATTAGTTCGGTGTGCTGCATCAATGTATGTTTGATTCTATTTTGCACAATGATAGTGGTGTAGTAGTTATTTATCTTTTGAGATATACATATATAACAACCAAAAGGTTATCCATAGTTTAAGGTTTGAGTTAGCCATGTAAATTATCAAGAAATTTTTAGTTAGAAAAAGCTTAGGATTTTCTCTGTTAAAGTAGTCAGTCTGTGACTAATCCACTTACTATTGGAATTGATCTTTATATAGCCACCCTTAGCTAAATGACAAAGCAAGAATGGAAAAACATAAAAATTCTTATAATCTAGCATTTAAATGCTTTTGAAAGATTGTAAAGAAGTTTTGAAGATTTTATCTTACCATATTTTTTTAATTTATATATTCACTATTGATGAACGATTAAAATGGATTAATGAAAGTTTTAGTGTTGTAGATATTAAATACAGTAAGATTAGTCAATTTTTTTGTAATAATATATATTATATAGCATTCTTTGTTGTTTTTTTTAAAATAAAATACAAAATATTGAAAACAATTCAGTGTTTAATTTCAATGTCAGACATATATAATAATCCCAAATGTATAAATTCCTAGGAAGCTTGATTAATATTTATTCATGAGTTAGGGTAATTGATTATCAGTAACAGAACAATGACATAGACTAGAGGATTTTTGAAAACATTTTTGGTATTTCCACAGCAATAATCTAAAGAAATATTAGCTTTTATTTTGGTCTTACGATTTTTCCAAACTTTAATCATTTAGGAAATGACTACAAGTTTATGTAAAAAATGAAAAATAGAAGTATATTTTGTTAAAAATTGCATTGAAAAAACAAGCAACTTGCAAGAAGCTATAAATATAATAAAAAATGATATAATTATGGAATTTGTAATTCTATTATCATTTATTATATCAACTAAGTCAAAATTTAAAATACTGTTTTGATTTCATTTAAATTTATTTCTAAGTTTCAATTTAATTAATTAAAAAACTTTCATCAGAAAATGTAAAATAATAATTAAATCAAAAATTAAATTTCCTTTACATGAAATTTATAAAATCAAGACTTTATATTCTTTTAGTAGTAATTGAAAGCAATTTCAGGAAAGCAACATTTTTTAAAATTCGCATTTGTTTTTCTCAAATGTGAATTTATAATTTCATGTATATTCATTTGTAAATTAGAACTAAGATATACTTTATTAATAATTACACAATTGCTTTAATGTTTTTGATTTTTTGAGTGCATTTTTAAAGTAACATACCAGAATTTTCTATTAAATAAGCCCAAAAATGGATGAAGATAATTATTGAGTGAACATTTATATTTCTTAATATTTGAATACTTCTCACTTTCCTCTTGGCATGGATATTGCATATATATATATATATATATTTGTAGCAATATTTTAAAATAAAATCAATGGGCTATAGGCTGTACATAACAATAGCAAAAACAATGTTTTAGGTATTTTGAATAATACAAGATGAGGGCATTTGAGAGCAAATTGTTTCCTAGAGCAACCAAAAAAGTCGTAATTCATTTCAAAATGAATTTTCGGTCACAAAACTTATTCTCAATGTCTTCTTTTATTTATTTATGTAAAGTGAGAGAATATAAAATAATAATTTTAAAATATATTTAATATTTTTTGTTAACGGTTAAATGAGATAATGAAAAACTATATTGTAATGCCAATCATTCTTCATATCACTTAGGATATAGATTGTAAAAATATATATGAATGTTACAATTATATGTACACAGACAGTATTACACTATTAACTATAAAGTCTCTACATAACTAATCAAATAACTTTTAAAAAATGTATATTAGCTGTATATTTTAAAAAACTATAAAATTAAATGTAGTTTTATTATGTTATATACTTCAATTACCATAGAAACATTTTTTTTTAAATAAACAAAGATTTTCATCATACTGGTATCAAGTTACTAAAAGTAATTAACAGAAATATTCATGGACGAATAATTACATATGTATACACACTTCTTCATTTTTTAAAAATTAGTACAACTACAACTCTTTTTCAAATGTTAATACACTTACAAATATATATATATATATGAAAATGCAATATTTAATTTTATTTAATAGTGGAAATAGTATGTAATTAAGCAGTAGTAATTTTTCATTCTAAGGCACATGCTGTACTGTTTTTTTTAATAATATCTCAACACTTGTTAAGTAATGAGGAAACTCTTGAACTAAGGCACAAGATAAAGACTTTTAAAAAGATAAGGCATCTTATCTTTAAACCTATTTTCTAATTATATGGGCCAATATAAGAGGGTGAGGATGTTTCTCTATTCACTTCCATTATTTTTTTCCTGCATATTAACTCTCATAAAATCTTTCGATTTACTACATGTTAATACTCGGATATGTTAGAAATGATGTAATATTTAATTTTATTTACTAATGCAAAGATACTATGTAATTAAGCAGTAAGAATTTTTCATCATAACACATGTGTTGTACTGTTTTTTAAATAATATCTCAATGATGTCTTGTTGAGTATTGAGAAAACTCTTGAACTAAGAAACAGACAGAAACTTTTGAAAAGATAAGAGTGGTTGTCTTATCTTTAAATCTACTTTCTAATTATATAGGCCAATCTAAAGCCTCTTAGTTTAAGAGTGTGTAAATGTTTCTCTGTTCACATTACAAACTTCTTCACATTCTTAAACTGAGATGCTTTAGATTGGCTTATGTAATTAGAAAGTAGGTTTAAAGATAAGATGTCCACTCTTATCTTTTCAAGTCTCTATCTTATGTCTTAGTTCGAGAGTTTCTTCAATACTCAACAACACATCACTGAGATATTAAAAAAAGGACAGCACATATGTTAAGAGAAAAATTCTTACTGCTTAATTACATACTATCTCTGCACTAGTAAATAAAATTAAATAATATATAATTTCTGAGTATTAATACATAGTAAATCTAAAAATTTTTCAAGAATTAATATGCAGAAAGAAAATAATGGAAGTAAAGAGAACAGGAAAATATCTTCACACAGCCATTCTTATCATTTCAAAAGTTTTTATCTTGGGTCTTAATTCAAGAGTTTCCTCAACACTCAACAAGTTATCATTGAGATATTATAAAAAAAAAAATAATGCAATGCATGTGTTCGGATGAAAAATCCTTACAACTTAATATATGAAAATGATAACCGAAAATCTGCTTATGAAAAGTACAATAGAAAAAAAATAATAAAATAAAACAATAGTCAATTTTTTTTTTTGCTACTGTAAAAAAAAAAAAAATTACAAATTTAACACAATGGTAATAAATAAACAACACGTAAACATATGTGGCCGGCCACTCCAATTAAAACAAAAAGGAGTGGGGTAAAAACTGCTCTAGAAATGAGTTTTGCAATGACAATACAAACCAATCTTTGATCTATAATATATCACCATATAAAACATGGTCATCAATTTTCTATTTATTTGATATTTTATGATGTTTGTCTTTTATTTTTTTTTAAGAGAAAACCTTTCTGAAATATATCAACATCATGTCTAATTGTGGCATTCCAATAAATTCTATTCTCTGTCATATCTTCTCAATAGAGACAAATCACATTGAATTGCTTTAAAATGACTTTGAGATAATCCTTATAATGTAGACAGTGTCTACCACTTCTATGAAAACCATGCTTAAATTTACCATAAAATATCCTTTTAGAAAGTCTTAAATTGTTCATGTGTTTTACATGTCCTATCCAATGAAGGTGTGATTTTACAATAATGGACTATAAACCCTCACATCCAGCAAGTTGAAAAAGATATTGATTGGTTTTACAATCATGTCATTGTATTTTAAACATTTCACGGAGAAACCTTAAATAAAACTTTTCTAGTGCCTTTATATTGCTCTGCTAGCATATTCAAGTTACACTCTCATACAATAAATTAGGAAAATAACAGCTCTATATATATCTAACTTAATTGCAATAGTTATTTCCCTATGATAACAGTATCTTTTAACTTGTTAAAAGCAGAACATTGGATTCCGTGTTGCATCTTAGCATTTAAGTCCATCTTTCGACTAAGAAGACTATCAAGGCATTTAAATTGATTTACATTATTCTTAAATTGATAACCATCCTAGCTAGAAGTTAGTGAAGATTTTTCTTTCATCATTAGCTCATTAAATACTTGAGTTTTTTTCAATATCAATTAATAAACCAAAGATTTTATATGTTGCATTCAGAACAGTCTGTAAATGATCTTTTGAACTGGAAAAAAATAGCACAATCATCTGCATATTATTTTCACTTTTAATTGATTCAAATTAAAAATTCCATTATCAAATCTGTAATGTATGCTGATTCTTGTTTGATTAAACTGCCTATAAACAATTCCAAAAGCCAATGTCATAAAAATTGTAAACGATGTTGGAGCAAATACTCATCCTTGAAGTTTTCACTTACTAAGATTTTCCACCTGTAGTAATAATACTTACTTTCATTCCATTATGGAGAAGTTGTATAATATACTTTTGGTTGACAATCAATTAATTTCAAACTATGACATAGACCTATATCTATTAACTGAATCAAATGCCTTGACCAAACCAATAAAAGAAATTTAATGTAGAAATCATATAAATGTTTAAAAATGTTAATAGTTTTATGGCCTTATTGTATTATATTCTAATATGATTGCAGTTTCATTCTTGAATATCTTTTCATATATATATATTATAACGGTATATGCTGTTACATTAATTTAAAATTAGAAAAAAAAACGGTTTTAAGTTCGTAAAAAAAATAAAAAATAAAATAAAAGCTAAAATTAAAGAATTGTTCAATGTACGTATATATATTCCCACAGATGCAAAACTTTAAAAATTATTTTCTTTTTTAAAAAAAAAAAAAATATTTGAACGAAAAAAAGTACAAGATAAAATATTTTTGTAAATGGAAATGATGTGTTTATTAATTATCGAAAAGCAAGCTAGCCCTTGGGGATCTTATATAAAAAAAGTCAGATGAAATATAGATAAGAGAACAAAAATAAATTAGATGTCCAATAGAAGCAGCAATGAAGGCTCGGACCATAACGAAAAATTGGAACAGGAAACCATTGTTCAGTGAATCCGGACAATCGGTATAAAAGGAAAAATATTGAAATTAAGAACAGTTCCAGCTTGATTTTGTGAGAAGGGCGATAAGACGCACTTGTCACTCTCACTTATTTCAAATGAAATGAGTGTAATACCAGGATTGAACCAGCTAAGGCCACCCTCTGATAGACCGGTCTTCAAATAAAGACTTCATGGGAATTGACACCAGGAACTGGGAGCTCTTCTACTGTAAGATATAAACGGAAAATTTTTACTACAAGTAATTAAGAACTTTAAAAATGTAACAAGCTAAACCTAATTTTTTTTTTTAATGAACTTTTATCTGACTTAAGTTTTCAAATTAATTATTAATGTTTAATTTTTTATACATTTGAGTTTGCTAAAAATCATTTCCATTTTTTATTTTTATTAATATTGTATAAATTATTTAAATGCATTAAATTTAAGTTGGGTATAGATGCTTGCATAGATTCGTTAACATTTAATTATGTTTTTTTTCATATTTGATTAGAATATATAGACATTCGGTAAATAATGATACCTTACGGTGAGTATCTAAAATGTATTTATTCGGATGTCTTTTAAGTTATTGGTGTCAATGCGCCATCTTATGATGAATGCCATTGGGTTTCTTGTAAATTTACCTCTGCAGTTCCATCAATGACTTTATATTTTGATCGTTTATGTTTATTTTGAAATGTTTTTAACCATGTAATCTATGTAGCCGATCTATACTCAACATTAAAAAAACAAACCTTTATAAAATTCATCTGTGCGAAATTATATAAATGTTAAAATTAAGTCGGCATGAATGGCTATATAGATTTGTAAAGTTATATTAATTAATTAAGGGAGGGTTAATTTCGGGTTATTTGTTTCGTAGTTGGATTGGGTCAATGGATTGGATATATCGGTGTAATTAGTAAATGTAATATGAGGTTCGCCACGTGCAGGATCGCATTATATGCCGCACACCCTTTTTGCCTATGGAAGGGAATAGTAAAACGGAAAACGCAGTCCCTTCCTATGGAGTTTTTTTATTATTGTTCTTCTTGCCAGATAGATGTAGCATTCCTGTCTGGATGAAAATCAATGTCTTCTCTAACCATACTGTTCAGACGCACATTTCTGACAGTATGATATTTGTGCTGTCGTAATCATGTTGCATTGAATACATCGATGTATCAGGTGGTTTGACGTTAGTTTAACTGCGAACTTTTGGCTTAAGGTTAAATAAGGGATAGAATATTTTCTTTTCAAATGCAATCTATGTAGTTTATTCATACTCGACACTCTTAAAAAAATATTATTAAATTCATCTGTGAGGATGGTTTAAAATTTTAAAATAATAATTTAAATTAAAAGTTAATATTAAAATCTAAAATAATAAATGTTATTCCTCAAATTTTAAATATTATATATGTGTGTTAATAAATGTTTGTGTATTAATTACTGGCAGTGGCTTTTATTTTTTTATATTTAAGATATAGATTAAATAAAGATACATATTATTATCTCTGCGTCTCCACTGAGCTAGTGGCAAGGACTGACAGTCTTAATAAATAAAAGTTGGATCTTTAACAGCGCGTATCTGCCTACTCTATAAATTTTCTAGGTTCAAGTAGCCTAGTGGCGCTCTGTAGTGCAGATACGGTAAGATTGCTAGCTCTGATCCTAACTCCCAGACTGTTATAATATATATATATATGCAAAATATAATCCAAACTAATGTGAATGAGCATGGACAATATAAAATTGAAACCTATAGTACACCAGTGATGTCTGCATTTGGATAACTTGAAAAAAACCTCTTATTACAAAGAGTATTGTATACTTTTATAGTGTTATGAGATGTACATTATATGAATGAGTATATAAAATTACTTTTTTCTATGATTTTGTACCATCAAACATCTCGCATATCAAGGTAAATTTGTGAATAGTGACTAAAAGAAGCTTGTAATGTATTCAAAATAAAAGTATATTAGATATTAAGCCTACATACATAAGAATTCAGGACAGATAATGACTTGGATGACTTTTTAAAATATAATAATGGATATAAAAAGAATAATTTATTTCAAATATAATAATCATAAAAATGGGGAAATTATCAAGCAAACAGGAAAATACTATTTTAAGACTTCTCATTATATTTATTTCCCTTAAGTTGATACAGAAAATTTTAAAACTTAGCCTCTTTAAATAATTTATTGAACAAAAATATGATCCTTTCACATGTTCTGTTTTGTTCCATTTTTTCACATATTCTATTTTGTTTTAATAATTAAATTTGTTAAGCGCATACTCATTACCTAAAGTAATATATATATATATACTAAGGCTATAACCTTAAGACCATGCGCCTGAAAAACGACAGTAGGAACTTCTACAAATCTTAACACAAGATTGCTTAATTTTTTGTCCTTCCTTATACAACAGGTATCTATACCTTCGCAACAACCATGAAATACTTTATCTACCCATTGATCAAAATGTCAGTATTCTTTAAATATTTAATTCCATATGTATAATCATGAGAATTAAAATGGATTATTTACTCACTTACAATCAACTTAATTAAGGAACGATGAAATTAAAATAAACAGTAAATACAAAAAAAAAAATACAATGACAGTAACTGTGAAGAAAAAATGCAATTAAAATCAAGCTGTTGCCAGAATGAAATCTTGACAATAACTGTGTAAAAAAAAAGATCGGATATATGATAAGAAGTCTTGAAAAATACTCAGAAAAAAATTATATCGGAGATAAGATAAAAAAAAAACATTTTGATATGACATCAGATAACAACATACCAAAATTTACTTGGATTTATTTGACCTAATTGCTATGTTACACATTTATGTGGATGTGAAAAGATGCAGCAGATCTAATATGTGCTGCATCACAGGACTAATACATAAGTACTGAATTTTTTATGATATAGTATTTGCCTTTTTGAAGATTTGCTAAAACTTAATCCATTAAATAGTGTATGCTATGACAAATTCTCTCTTTTAGAACATTCACATTATTTCCCACAATGTATTATATTTATCTATATCTATCCATTCACCTATCTACTGTTTCAGGCATCCTGTCTATCCATTCAAAAATCAATCCAGTCAGCCACATAACCCTATCCTAGCCAACTACTATCTATCAACTCACATACCCAGCTAATTACTTATTTCTCTTCCTATACAGATAACTGAATAACAATTTTAATTCACGTAGTTTCAATATAAAAACATGCTACAATATTATTACTATTATTTTATATTAAATTATTTACCATCATTATCATCATCATCATCATTCAACATTTCATTATGCAATAGAGCTACATTACCCATTGTATTTTGTTTCAAGATTCCTTGTGAATGAGAAAATATAGTGGATAATAATTCACACTTTGTTTAAAATATTATTAATTGGCCTCATTCATACACATGCACACACACACACATCTATAACATAAATTAATTCAAAAACTTCAACACAAAAACAAATTAAGATATTAAAGAAAAATGATTAAAAAAAGTAGAATAATGCAAAGAGTATATATTTTGTATTTTTACATAAGTATGTTCCAATGAGTGTATATATGTTCCTTCAATCATAATCCTTCACAACAAATAATAATAAAACTCACTACATATTTTTTTATTGCAAAAATGAATTTGATTTTCTCTTCTATCATGAAATGATTCATTTTTCTAAAACAAACATTTTTTTCTTTGATCTAAAATTAAAATAATTAATAATTTAATTAACACATTTGTACTTGGTAGAATTGCTATAATCATTAGTTTTATGTTTTGGAACAATTTCAAATGACATTTTAAATTCTTGAAGAAATAGAAAGTAAAAAAAAAAAATCCCAACAAACTTTAGATTTGCTTATGACAATAAATTGTAAAGTTTGTAACTTTAATATTATAATTATTTAGTGCAAAATTGTTTAAAGAATGCAAAAAACAACGTATTTGAAAAATTTTGGATTATCAATTGCATTAATCCTTTGAAAAATTGCTACGTTGTTTACAGAAATGAAAAAAAACAAACATGACAGATGATTTAATACAATGTGAGACTTACATGGAAATTATAGTAAAAAATAGGGACTATTGATAATAAAAAAAATTAATATATAAGGGGGACCCAAAAGTAATTGGAATTTTATAATAAATAATTTTCTATTTATTTTTAGGTTTGCAAATTGAATCACTTTCAAAATATAGTCTATTTACACCATTAAACTTGTTTTTCACTTTTTAAAATAGTCTAGAAACTCTTGCAAAGTGATGCCTTTTAATGCCTGTGTCATTTTTTCTTCAGCACTTCTAAGTCCACCAAAAAAAAAGGGAATTTTTTTTTTTTGTTCACTTGAGATAATAAAAAGAAGTCACATGAAGTGAGAGTGAACGAATACGGCTGATGAATGAGCTGGATCATGCTAAATTTAATTAAAAATTGTTTCACACTCAAGGCTTTGTGTGCTAGCAAGATGTCATAGTAAAGCATGCACAATAATCACTTTGCAACAAAATGAGATGTTTATGCTTTACTACATTAGGAAAAATTTCAGAATATGTAAATTTTAAATGCCTGATTGTTATGAATGAAGTCTGAGTGAACAATGCTGATCACATAAAAGCAGCATCTTTTTGACATTGCACTTGACTCGCCACACTTTTTTAGGATGTGGTGAATATGATACTTCATTTAACTATTTGTAAACATTCCCACCCCTAGAAAGTAGCTTGTAAGCTGTTTCAAACATTACAACTGTTTCCCCTGCCATATTCCTTAAAAGAAAACATAATTTCAAATTATTCCAACTTTTCATCTTTATGAAAATCGACAAATAAATGAAAGGCACTTTACAAAAAAAATATCCTGCGGCATCTCGATTTCCCATGGTGATGTCATTTGGCTGAGTTTTCGTAAAAGATATCTAACAGAAGAAGAGTATAGTACAAAATGTGTGTCTACCAGAGAATAATTCTGGTTACTTTTGGGTCCCCCCTCGAACATATAAAACGTACATCTTTCTAAATAATTTATGAATGTTAATGTTTTATTTTTTTGTATGTTTAATCTCCTTTTTTGAATAACATAAAAATGAAATAGTGATAAAAGATGTTTGTATATGGTTTTTGAGTGGAAAACCCATGAAAGTAATTCTATGAAAATAGTATGACAATAGTTGATATTTCAACAGATTTACAAAGCTTGTTAAAGTAATACTTTTTTACTTTCAAAATTAAAACTTTATTTACACCTTAGAGTAGATACAAAAAAACAACAATGATAGTATAAAATTATGTCAATAAGAACGTTTCAATGTATACATACATATAAATGTGGTATGCAAACTATGTATATAGAAAAATCAAAAGTTGTATTAGATCAATAACATGGTTTCAAGAGCTGCATAAGAAAATTATGATAGGTAATTAATGTAAATATGAAAGAAACATAAATAAATAAAAAATAAAATCAAAGATTACACTTATGCCTTAAGGCAGCACATTATATGCATAATTAGCTAGGAATATAAAGTAAGTGAAGCCTATATATAAGGTTTGTAAATTCCATTGATTAATGACTATCCTGGCCCAAAGAGTAACGAGGACTATAACAATATTTACAAGTTGATATAGGTAAATTAGTTATACTTTTTTTTTTTAATTCTCAAACTCAGTAAGTTGAAGGGTGTAAAAAAAATTTTTTTTCCCATTTAAACAACCCCCCCCCCCCATATATCATTTAATTCATTGCTATTAGATCCTTTAAAAAAACCCATAATCTTAATAAACGTTTAGTTATATTAATCAATTTTTTTTTACAATAAGGATTTCATGGAAATAAATAAAAGTTACACTTTAATATATGAATAAATAATAGTTCCATTAGATTTTTCCTGTACAATGAGAAAGTTTTGTTTACCTCCTGAAACAGGCTAGTGATTGGTCTGTCTGATATATGAATGATAGTTAATTCAACAAGAATTTCAATAATATTTCATTTTTCATACAAGAAAATATTTGCCAATTTTTATTATAATTAGTGGGAACAGTATAGATATTATTTCTAAAAAAACATGAATAATTTTATCAATGATTTCTTTCTATAACACTATATTATGGATATAACCATTGTTCTAAAGCATAGGTTCCCAAACTTTTTCAGGCCATAAATTTTGCAATGTACCCCCTCCCCCCCCTTCGCCTAAGTATAAAAGTTTTCCGTGTTCAATCTGTTTGATATTTTTGACGTAAATAGCAACTAATGATACTGTACTGGATGATGCCTATCCCGTAATTCATACGATGCACACAAGATATAACATGACGTTAATGTCACACCTCGGAATAAGGCATCAACATAAACTCAATATCAATAACAAGGAGAAAAAAAAACAAAATTTAGTTATTAAATTTAAATGCGTGAAATCAAACCGAAATCGATTATATTTCCTGATTTCTACCTATTCAAAACTCTAATACCCTGCTAATATCTTTGAAAGGCTGACCCTAAACCTCACATTTAGTGCCACTTTCAAAAAGAAAAAACACATTCAAAAAGGAAATACCACTGCCAACGAAACAAAATAAAAAAACAAATCAGCATGTCAAAAATTTTCAATAATCACATACAGAGATTACAAAAATAATAATAATAATTTCACGCAAAGTGAGTTTCTTTTTTCTCAAATAGAACAGTGCGTAAAAAGCAAACAACAACAAATATATATATACGCCTCTGCATACATATAAATATTCCAGAAATTAATTTGGTAGAATTGTTTTCCTACTTGAAAATCAAATAATAATTTATAGAGAAACAAAATAAAAATAAAAATAAAATAATAAAAAAAAAATACAATAAAATATATAGTAACAAAACATACTGATAATAAATAATAATAATAATAATAATAAAAATTATACCATCCACCTTCCTTTTGATTTCTTTCCATTAACCGTTTCCGGACTTAGTAACTTTTAAGTGTGCTATAAACAATGACAATAAGGCAGTGAAGGCCTCCCTTCGTCACAGCAGAACATAGACATTAAGGTGTTCATCATTATCAGCTAGTATCTGTGGCTACATGACAACAGCATAGGAATTTGGCTGGTGTACTAACATTGGGAGTTTACTTCATTAGCATTTTAATGAAAAAATTTAGGCATTTTTATATTTCTCAGCTTTCTCTAGAAATCTTTATAATAACAACAGCAGCCAACCAAGAGTCAATCACGCAATTCTAGACAGACTATAATTTGAAGCTAGGCTTAGCTCTGCCATCTTTCATAAAGTTCTCCACTGCTTTACAACCAGAATATTTCTCTTAGTTCAGCAAACCCTTAACCGCCCAGCAAACAAAACATAGCAAGGAAAACAATACACCCAGAAGAGACTTCCCCATCATCTGCCGAAAACCTTTTATAGCACACCTATAGCAATACAAACTGAGCATCCCTCTTTCACTATTATAGCAGTTATCTCCAATTTCTTAGATAATTGATTATAACACGATATAGATTTTACCTTTTTATCTTTCACTTCTTTCATTTTCCACTCAAACTCTTTTAATTCCTCAAGGAATTCCATTTTACATATCGTTTCTAATTTTAATACAATGGAAATAGCTTTTTCCATCTTTACAAAAGATTCAAAAGAAATCTGAGATATGACAAATTTTTAGATTCTCTCAACTGCTATTGGCCTTAAATTATTATTTTAACAAAAAATATAATGCACAGGATGACCACTTCTATCTAGTAGTAAAATTTAAAATTAGCCTTACAATAATAACCTGCATTCCTTTTAACTTAAAAAAAAAAAACAAAACATCAAAAATGTGCAAAACATTCACAATTACTCGGTTTATCCCCCCCCCCCCTTTATATATTCTTGCACATAAACAATTTATAAAGTAACCATAAAATTGGCAAAATAATGTTAAATTAGACGATCGGTGCGTCCAGAGAAAAGGTTAGACCAGCTGAATGCACCCCAAAAGCTTCTGAACCCATTATCGCCCATTAGAAGTCTTCACTGTCCACTGGAGGGTGATATTGCCCACTTTGGAAAACACTGTTCTAAAGCATGCTTTTAGTAAAGATGAAATATTAATGAATTAGTGGATATCATAAAGTTTTTTAGTTCTATCTACAAGAATTTTAGTCCCAAAAATAATTCAGTTGGATGATAATTATCTGAAAAATATAGACATACACATAAACATGCTTTTGATGTATGCTATTTTTTCCACATATTTTAGAAATAAATCTAGACACATACACATTTCTATTAATGTAAAAATACTAAAACAGAGTTTAAATATAAAATTTAATAAGATTTATTGCACCAAATATACTTTCAATGCTTTGATGTCATATTCATTATTAATCTGGTGAGAACATTAATTTTTAGCAGATTTGAATACTATTTAATTTTTGGTTTATTACATATTCATTTTGTGTAATGAACCACACCTCTTTTATTTTACATTTGTGATCATTTCTTTCTGTGCACATAATTTTAGCAATACTCGGATCACAACTATGGCCATATTCTCTTTCATGAATATGAAAGAATGATGAATTAACAGCTTCAGACTTTTAGCAAAATATAATTACATAAACATTTCTGTATATGCTCAATATATTTATCTACTTATATATTATAGTTCAATGCTGACTCTTGATCATTCTATATACAATGTGTCTTCAATATCATTCCTTACAATGTAGGGTATCACATGGGTTCCAATATTCCATCTCATAAAATCAACATTCTAACTAATTTTAGTCTCCAATCTAACAAATTATTAACATTTCTCCCCCCCCCCCCCAGAAAACCATTAGTTTTCATTGTATGCCAAAAATAAGCCATACTATTTTAGCTTCCAGTGAGCTTTTACATATTATTTCTAAAATTTATGTGTTCTGGGAAAGTGCTCACAAAATTCAATCATATACAGTGTTATAATAAATGGACATAACAATTATAAATTGCAAAAGCTGTTTGTTCAAGTGAATATAACGCTTCAGTTACTCAACATGAACACATAATAATATCTAATATCCACACATAACTGCATACGATTTGTAAGCTAGTATAATACATCAGTTATAAATGTGTTATCTTACTATTATTGCAATGTAGTAGTTATATATAAAACCATCACTAAATTAATGAGATTGAATAATAAATTTTGAACTACATGTATCTCTTCAAATCTACTGTACTTACTATTCTTCAAATATTTTCAGTAAATAAAAAATCTTTAATTACTGCTTTTATTAAACAAGTGAATTTTCAACAGTAATGTTGCATCTCCTCTTCTGCCACATCTGTAGTTTATTTTTATTGATTCTTTATGCTCTTACAATGGCTGAATAGTGGTTTAAAGTGAGTTATTTTTCAACAATTCATAAAAACTACCCACCTTGGTTTTGCACAAAAATTTATTATTACAATACAGAATAAGGAACTAATTTACATTAATATACTCATTTTATTCAATTTGTTAATATACATACTCTCTATTACATTCAATTGACATGGATATTTCTCTGACTAGAATAAACTCATCAATATTTCTATCTCCCACCATACTCTCTACATTCTCACAACACATTAAGAACATACCATATATCTCTATAAAATGTTTATAAAAAATTAATATGTTTTATGAATGTAATAAAACAAGATAGTTTTTAGGAATTTTGACGGATCAATTTTACTCAGACAAATTTACATATCAGTTGTAATGCTAGAACTGTTAAGAAGAAAGAAGCATAATAATTCTGTAAAATATTTGAATTTATACACAAATGATTTATGCTTTATTGTATGGAATTATTTCAGCAGTGTATATTTGTATCAATGAAGGAGGAAAAATGGGAAAGCATATTATTGAAAAATAATATAAACTGAAATTTAATTAATTTTTACTTTAACCAATAAAATTATATAAACATTTTCAATTTAATAACAAACATAATTTACAAGCACAGTTTTCATTAGTAATTCTTAATCAGAAGATAATCAGTGTTTGACATGTTACTAACTTACCAATGTTATAGTGAATATGCAGGGCACTCTCAAATTCAAATGCAAGATAGACTTTTAAAAGATAAGAATCACCAACTTATCCTTGTATATATAGGATAATCTTATCTTTTAAAAATCTCTATTTTGCATTTGGGTTTGAGAGTATCCTGCATACTCACTATAATATCAGTGAGTTAGTAACATGAACAGAGCATGTCGAAGGCTGATTACCGTCTTTTTAAGAAAAACATTTTCCTTAAAATGAATCCTAGAATGTCTTTATAATATACAACCATAACCAAATAATATATCCCATAGAGCAGCAATAAGAATGGCAAACTCAGAGTGTAATACTTCAGAATGAATACTCATATGAGTAATGCAAAAAAATAAATAAATCTCAATTTACTCAACTAAATGGAAGGATTGTACTCAACATGCCAATTATGGTGATCAAATGTCACATGACCCCCAAAACAATCTGCCATATGATTTGAAACCAAATAAAACTTTATATGTAATTTGCTTACACTTCACCATTTAAAACCAATTAATAGGAATAAAATGTTACAAAGACAATATTAATATCACCTCTTCAATGCAGAAATACATGCACATAAAATTTACACATGTGATGTTATACAATTAACAATATGTTCTATACAATACATATTTAGTTCTTAATATATAAAACAAAATAAATGTCCGCTAATATCAATAATACAATAACGAAACTTAAATATATTCCAAACAACGGTAAACAATTTATAATACAATATAAATAAAAACTCAATAAAAACTCATAAAGAAATATTTTCGATTATATTAATAATCATTTTCAACTCAACTTTCAAAATGGAATCAACTATTACCAACCGGAAACACATGTCGATTTAAATATCCTACAATTGGGTTAATGAATTGTGGGATATTTAAATCGACATGTGTTTCCGGTTGGTAATAGATGATTCCATTTTGAAAGTTGAGTTGAAAATGATTATGAATATAATCAAAAATATTTCTTTATGAGTTTTTATTTATATTGTATTATAAATTGTTTACCATTGTTTGGAATATATTTAAGTTTCGTTATATATATGTGTGTGTGTGTGTGTGTGTGTGTACAATGAAGTGGTTTCTATCTTATACTTATATCATAAAGCTGAGAGCATTTTCAGTGATGGTGCTTTTCCCAAAGTGCCCTCAGTTTTATGATATATATATATAAAATAGAAAACCCTTTCTTACACATACATACATAAATATACTAAAAATTACCTATATAAACAAAGGGAAAATTAATATTATTTATTTAGAAAAATTGTCAAGTAATAATCAACTATTACAATGTTCTTCTTTCAACTCTGGATAGGATAAGACTTGGCAATGGTTTGGTGTATTATTAAAATTCACATTGATATAGATATTAGCGTAATCAATAAATAGGTATTGCCTTTAAGAATATGATAATTTAAAACTCAGCAGTAAATGAAGAAAGTAATTTTCATGTATCAAGCTGATAATTGATTATTACTTGACAATTTTAAATGGTCAAATTGAAATTTCCTTTAATTTCTTCAGCTGGGAATTAATTGATCAAAAACATTTACTCCATGAGGACCTGCTACTCTCCCCATTATGCTACACAATGCAAGCCAATAATTCGGCAATGGCAAGCATTCATTATACAAAATATAAAACCTTATATCTAAACTAAGATGTCTTTTTTTAAAAAAAAATTGGACAAAAGTTCCAGAGTATTTTTTTTCCATTTCTACAGAAAATTCATTCTATCTCCTAACAATTTTCTTTTTTATTATTATTATTTTTCATATAAACCATAAAAAACAATATTATTAAAATATTTTTAAAAATGGCATTATTACATTATAAATATGTAACTCTCTATTTAGTTTGCTAATGCAATGTTTGTATGTAATTTTAATTAAAAGGGAATTACATGCTATACACATGCACTATTGCAGGGGTCCCCAACGCTATGCCCATGGGCACCACGGCACCCGCAGATCATTTTAAGTGTGCCCGCCGCTATCCGAACATGATAAAAAATTATTTATCTGATACAAATAAATTTAATTTTTAAAATTTCTTATAAATTATTGTATTCAAATGTTAAAATTTTATTTTTGAAATAAATATTTTTTTGTACATTATGTGTATTATTAACAATATCCAACTATAAATTTATATTGAAAAAATAAATGGTGCCCGCCACCTGGCCGGTATTATAGAATGTGCTCTTAAGTGCAAAAAGGTTGGGGACCGCTGCACTATTGCTTTTAATTCCCCAATGATGTTTTCTTGAATATGAAGGATACTCTCAAACCAAAGTACAAAATAGAGACTTTGAAAAAATAAGAGTGGCTGTCTTAACTTTCTACCTAAATTCATTTATATGGGCCAATCTAAAGCTTCTTGGAATGCTATATATACAAAATTCATACACAGTATATTGCAAATATTAGACTTTTTTTAAAAAAGGTTACATTTAAAAATTATTTACATTTAGAAATCATTATACATCTATTATCCAATACTATATTAAACAAATAAATTATTAATGCATACATATTTCAATGTATAAAATATTAATTAAAAAAAGAGAAATAAATGAAATAAAAAAAAAATTATGCATAGGCATATACTATTTCCTTTATAAAGACATTTTTTTTAAAAAAAAATATTGAATTCAACTACATTATAAGATTTCAACAAATCCATTAAAAAAAATTAATTAAAATATCTAATATAATTAAAGACAAATTATAGGTAATAAATAAATTGGAGACAAAAGTAAAAAAACCCCAGAAAAACTAAGTACTATAAAGAAATGATGCCTTTAAAAAAAAAAAAAAAAAGTTTTAAGCCCATTTTTCTTGATTTTTTTTTGTATGAATATATTAAAAATATTTTTATAAATTTTAATGTATGTATATATAACATTATTAACATCGTCAACCATACCAAGAACAAAAATGTATTTGTTTTGTATATCACAGAAAAAAAAAACAACATAAGATTTTATTTGCATAATTTATTCAGTATGTCAATCATTATTTCCCTTATACGTAGAGTTAATAATGAATGGCATTATAACCATAATGTGATGAATCAGTTGTTCAATAGTCATATTTTTCTCCGCATACTTGCACAATAATGATCATTTTCACTTAATGTATGTATGCATGAGTTGAACTCTATATAGGGCCATTTATAAGCCAATAAAAAGATGGATGCTAAGTTTTTGATACTATTATTTCTAATGACAGTTGTTGATGAATTTTTGCAACTTCCAATATAATTAACAGAAATATCAGTCACTATACTATTATCTAATACTCTTATGAAAGTCCATTGTATGTGTTATACCAGTAGCAAATCACTCCAAACAGTAGTGTCACCCAGTTCAAGCCACAATAATCAATGACTTGCATTGGGTGGCAGAGATTTGCTATTGTTATAACAGCTTGGGTAAGCATAAAAAATGATGATAATGTGATGTACGATTTATCATGTCTAGATCCTGTTTTCCTAAATTTTGTAACAAAATTACGACCACAACTGTGCAATAATGGGATGATTGGATCAGACTCCGTTAAATTTTGCAGTTATTTCTCTTTGAATTCAATTTTTTAAAATTGATCTGTTCTTGCAAAGATACATTATGAATTTTTTCAAGGAAATAAGGAATGCAAACAAATGGTTTAAATTCTCAGATTAAAGATTTCTAGCCTGACATTATTATTTTTGACCTACTCCAACAAACACTTACTGTTAAAATTTAAGAACTTCATTACACATTTTATGTACTTTATTACAAAATACATAATTTATCTAGCATATGATTTTCTTTTTTGATAGCCTAACTACTAGCAAAATACTAGAAAAAAAACTTCTGTAGAGAGGATTGATTAAGCAGTGGCTTTATTAAGATAATAAACTCTGTCACTATGGCTATAGAATGGATAATCATTAACAATGTGATTGGTTTGTATTTGATCACATCTATACAGATTAGTGGCTGCTAAATTCCATTTGATAGACAACAATAACCATATGGGATTGTTCTGAATTTGTTGATGAGGCTCAAGTTATGTCTAGAAAAATAAAATCCAGTTGGCTTTACTGTTGAATCTGGAAAAAGATTATTTGTTTGGTTCTTCATAAGAATTCCATTTTTTATATCATCATTCTTCAACCATAGATTCTTGGTTGAACATCCCAGAAGATGATCTTAATCTGAGATGAGTTTCAAATGGTGAAATTATATCATATTATGGCAAAATCAATCTAAACAGATTTTTATATAATTTCAGTGAAGCAACTTCTCTTCTGTTATCTGGTGTAAAAATATACAAAAAGAACAGGAAGTTATTGCAAGGGCATAAATTTGAGGGTGACTATAATATTTCTTATGGAAATACTTGAGTATGCAAATGTTTATGTATGAACTTTTTTTCCAACAGGGGCACAATACTCACCAGCTGAATAAGCGAGTACGAAGCAAGCTGTTCATCAAGTATTTGCATCACAACGTAAAATACTCTCAGCCAATTTTCCAAGAGGATTATTCCAAGAGATTAATTTGCTCTAATGTTAGATAAATGCAAAAGGGAGCACAGGATAGGATTATGTTTCAATCTATTATTGCAAAAGATTATACTCAGATTATAAATTGTCTGTTATTAGATGATAAAATTGAGCATACTGTCTTCATTGGATTAGGAATAAGATTCAGACTTTGAAATACATTTCTAATTTTTTCATATTTTCATCGAGAGCTTTTTTTTTATTTCCAAAATAAACCTTTTTTGAAAAGTCTAAGCAATATCATCAGCCCAGTTGAAAGTAGGTGAGAGACCTGAACCTTGAGATAGACCATTCTTTAAAATGTTACTTCTACTACGATTATCATTTAGTCTCATTTGAATATTCCCACTGGAAAACATTTTGTCAAGTAAATTAATGGTTTTCCAGCATTTAAAAATTTTAAAAATGTTTAGACTATTTTCCCAAGTGAAGCATAAGTTGAGGTTAGATCAATAAAAATAACATCAGTTTTTAGTTATTTAAAATTCTTTTTAAATGTGAATGATTTAAAATAAAACTTATTCACATTCCATCTTAACTTGGGCTACTCTATAGGTGGATGATTCTAAATTATTGGCAACATTTTGTTAATAGAAACACATAATAATGACATTAGGTGATAACCATTTAAATCATTTTTGAGTTTATTAGGTGTTAAGACTGCTACAGTTTTACTTTTGTGCCACTTTTTGGAATAGTTTCTATATGAAAAATGTTAGTGAATAGTCAACCATGCTTTGACTTTAGGTCCTAGCTTTTTACACTGGAGGTATGCTATCTACATCAAATATTTCCTCTTATTTAATACAAACCAGAGTATGTATGAGTCCATTATTATCTAATAGTTTATTCATAGTGATATTAGACGAATATTGTTAATGTGATGCTTGCAGTTCTTATCTGATCTAATAACTTTTTTCTCATTTCTACTAATTTTGGATTTAGATATTTGATATATAAGATTAGCAACTTGATTGGCAGTGACAAGCAGTTCTTTTAGAATAAACTTTTATATCCACCAAACTTAGGTAAAAATGATCAGGCCATACAATAGATTCTTGTCAATTTTTGCTTCTTCATGCCCTTTCTCAAGTTTGTAAGCAATTTCCAGTTCTTTGGCAGACAAAAAGTGATTATAGAGAATACTGTTGGTCTTGTTCCATCCTGACCTGAATTGCTTTTAATATCCACGAGAGATGAACTCTTTGGAAACTGTTAAGAATTTGTAAAATCTATCATATCAATAGAGAATAGAAGACATTCTATTAATATTCTGTTCAAAATATCCAGAGGAATAGGATAACTTTCACTATAGGAATGTCGATTCCAAAAAGGATTAGGTTTCGTTTAAGTTAGCTATGAAGAAATAATTCCAATATCAGTAGTTCAACAAATAATAATGAATCTATTTTTGTCAAAACAAAACATAAATCTGGAATTGTTTCTGTTCTCCAATTGCCTGAATGGAATTTTCTTTCTTGTTTGTCATCAGAAAGCTAGTGCATATTGTTTGTAAGTCCATTTATTCTAAAAATCGACAATCAGTTTGATCCTCATTTGCACAACTTTAAAGACTACTAGGAGAGATTAAACTTCCTATAAATACAGAAGGAAAAAGAAGATGTGGTAGAGGCAGATAGGATCAGTTTGTAAATAAGGCATAAATAAAAATAATCTATCTGAAAGATTGCAAAATCATTTGAAGTATCTTCCAATAGAAGTCATTAGCTTTATAAAATGATTTGAAACAGAAATATCCATACTATGTTTTCAGTGCACTTTGATTAATTATACATGAAAATCCAACAATTTTAAGATGTCCTAAAATGCAATTATACCAATGTACTTTCCAATTAATTTATAAAGGATCTCCATTTTTGATTTTGATAAATCTTCAATGTTAAGTTAAAGTTACCCCCCCCCCCTTAGATTTAAACATCACTATATAAGAGATCAATTTGACACATGAAGTTGTTTTCAATGATGTCACCCCCTCTCCTTACATCTATAATACTAGCATGACTATGTCTCATAATATCATTAAAGTTCACACAAATAGCTTTATTATGTATTTTTCATAATTTTCTATCTTAAATCAGGAATTCATCAAGTTGAAAAATAGTTTCCATCTACAAGCATTAATTTTAGAGACTAATGTTTATGACTGTTAAGTTGGATTACAGGAATATAATCGTCCATATGCTCTATTACTAAATATAAATAAAAAACAATTAGTTTTTAAATAGTTTGAAAAGAAAAAACCTTTCCAAAAGAAACAATGACGAAGTTATGTTTTAGCTAAAAATAATTAGATATCCATTTATCAAACAATATTGAATAGAACCTGAACAAATTTTCTAACAGCTTCTTCCACTTCTATATTCAAATCTTATGTTATAGATGTGCTTACAATTATACTTCCACTATATATTAAGGCACTTACTTATTACTAAATACATCATGCATTTTCTATATCATTTTTGAGCAACATATTCCTTTACTGGAATCTTCTTAAATACTGAAATATAGTGCACAGCTACTTATGTTAAATATTATTAGTAATAGTTTTAACAAGGCTGTAAACCTTAGCAATGAGCGTCTGAAAAAATCGTCACTAGGGACCTCTGTAGGTCTTTAAAACACATGCTTACGCTATGAAGAAAAGAGAGAATGTGTTTTAAAGACCTACAGAGGTCCCTAGTGACGATTTTTTCAGACGCTCATTGCTAAGGTTTACAGCCTTGTTAAAACTATTACTGAAATAATAGTGAGCGTTTAATAAATTTATAATTACAACGTTAAATATTATTCTAAATTTATAATTATAAAGCAAACACAATAGGGATATTTGATTTTGTAAATAATTTTCAGTATTAACCCAATTCATATTTTATGTAGGATTTGTTATCTTACAAGTACTTAATATGAATCTAATACAATAAATTTCTTCTTTTTTTTTTTCAAAGTACAAATCATATTGATCCCAAAAAAACAAAACAAAACAACTACACATACATACAAATTAAAATAAAAGCACGGAACATTTAAAAGATATTGAAAAGTTGATAAATAAATTAACAGTAGTTTTAAAAGAAATTATTCATATATAGTTAAAAACAATTATAACTTACTTCAATATTGCCATCTTCATGTGTCACAAGTTGTTTAGTAATATCATCCGATTGGATTTGATCTCGCAGTTGTTTTTCAAACATGGCTCTTTGTTTCCGCATTTCTTCAACTTTATCTAGTAATCTCTGCATTTCTTGCGTAACTCCTTCATCACCTGGTGCTAAATAAATATTTATATTAAAACTTTATATATAATATATTGATTTTTTTTATCTTCATTTGTATTTGTAATTCAAATTTGCAAAAATTTGTTTATTTGCATAATAAGATGGTTTCTTTCTTCTTTATAATAATGCAAACTGCACTTTGGTGAAGTTCACCGAAAGTGCACTTAGCATTAAGTTATAAAGAAGTAAGAAACCACTTCATAATGCAGATGTTTGCAAATTTGAATGTATATATATATGAAAAAGAAAAAAGATAGTAAAAATAATAAATTATGAAAAAGGAGAACACTAACGTTTTCCTCAATTAAATTATTTATGATTTTGATGCTCACCAAATAATGTTATATTTGTTTATGAAACAACAATAAGACAAGGTATTTTAAAATCAATAACAAAGATTAACCAAAATCTTAATTTTGACAAATTATGGTCCTTAGCAAAGATAAAAAAAAAAAGACAACAGAGTGTCTTTATTTTAAAATAAAATTATAAATGTAATTCTAAATATCACACAGACATTGTTAATATTTTGTTAAAATAAACATAACTCATATTTAATTAACACTTATAACATTATATTCTTTTATATTTACTACCAAGGGTCGGAAAAAAAATCTCAAGAAAATAAAAATATCCCATAAAGAAAAAAAAAACATTTTTATATACTGTTCCAAGAGAAAAATGCAGCAGAAATAAAAACAAAGTGTTTGAACATTCATCAAAATACATATTGATTAATTAAATTAAAAAGTTTAATCACCAAGAATGTAATCTAAAATAATCCTTAAAAATATCTCCAAAGGAAAAATACATTTGAGGAAATTCCTTCAATATAATATTTTTTATAACAGCAGCAAACTCTCCATACAGTAGTGCCACTCAGTGCAAACCTTAGTAATCAATGGATGCAAGGTAGTTTGTGCATAAAATCCCTGCCTAGTGTCTACTTATCTAATATTCCCAGACTAGTTTCTAGCTTTTGGCTTTCATCAGTGAAGAGCCTTGGATCTGAGAACAATGCACTTACATCTTAGGATTAAATGCAACCCTCCAACAGCCATCTTTTACCTATTTATATAACTATAAAGCTATCTGCCAAAGATGAAAACAATAATGTTTTCAATCCAAGCTCATTTGCTAGTGTAGTCATATAGATCTGAAACCAGTTCAGCATCTATATCTTTTGGTGTCTTGTTTTTTAAGAAACCACAGTTAGAATTATCCTATGAGCAAGGTTGGTATAAAACTACTAAATGATCATGTGATGTTTTAGTGGTTTGATAATATTGTTTCTTGTAAAAACATTAGCAGCAATAAAAAAAAAATGTTGAACATTTATTAATATGTGTATTTAAAAACTAAGAGTAAAAAACAATACACTCCTTTTAGATAGTTTATAATAAAATAACATTTTATTGGCGCCAGTCATACTTTGCATTTCTTTTTTTGCAATATAAAAGAACAATAAGAAAAACTTGGATTCCACAAATTTCCTGAAGGAAATATTCTTTATGAATGCACTGTATGAAATTCCAAATTTTGAAACATAAACAATCAACAAACGATATAAAAACTCAATGGCATTATTGCTTTTGGCAGATCTAAAAAATGAATTCCAAATATTAATATCAAATCTTAAAAGTCTTCAGAATCATAATCATTGAACTGGTATATCAAAGTGAGTACCTTCAAAATGATCATCAATACCATTTTCTAATCCAGGCAAAGAATCAAGTCAATAGCTTTAATTAGTTTAATTCAGGAGGCATATAATATGTGTGCAGGAATCATTCAAATTTATAAAAAAATTGTTGATTCATTATTATAAAATGGCAAAAGAAATGCTTTTTGAATTGTATTTTTTGTAAAAATTCTGGCTTAATGTGAAAAAAAAACATCCTTTAACTTCTCTACATATAAAAAAATTATTCCAACTACTATTCATTATTCTCTTTTTAAAACTGACCATTATACCCCTCCCCCCACAAATCCCTGACCATGGTTTCATGCTTTGGCAATCCTCAGAGAGGTGCCAGGGTATGTTCAGACACTAGATCCATTATATTTCTTGTATGTATGCTGTTATTAAAGTTTTTTACTTTTTTGAATAAAAATATATACATGGCTTCAATTTGATTTTTTTAAAAAGTCAAGGCACTGTCTGATCTCCTATAAAAGTATGTTTAATGTACATCTGACAAAATAAATTAGTACAATTTGATCTCGTCAAACTTTCTGCACTCCTAACTTGATACCACGGATCTTTTTAAATGCTTTTATTCTGTTTCGAAAACATGCAGTGCAGTGAAAGTTTTAAGTATATCTTTAAAAAAAATGGATGCTCTAGTACAGGGTTCTGGGCCGGCCAGGGGGGCACGCAAAAGGGGGCCCCTCCTCCCTTCCAACCCCACCACCCCCCCCCTTCTTTCCTTCATAACAAAAAAAATTTTTTTTTTTCCTTCCCTCAAAAAACACCCCACAATCAACCCACATTTTTTTTTTTTTGGAGGGGGGTTGGTTTACTAAAGAAGAAAAAAAAATTTTTAATAAAAAAAAAAAAAAAAAAAAAAAAAAAACAAAAAAAAAAAAACACACCACACTCCTTACCACCTCCAGTGGAGTGAAAAGACCCCCCAATTGAAAAAAAAAAAAAAAAAACCCTTTGGTCAGGCAAAAAAAAAAAAAAAAAAAAAAAAGATTTTTTTTTTTTTGTTGGGGGGGAGGAAAAAAACCTTTAGGGGGCCGATGGGGCCCCCGGACGCTATTTCCCCCCCCTGCCCTAGTAAATGTTTTAAACATGTACCAATCTTGAAACTTCTATAAAAATAGTTTGTTCTGTTTTAGTTCCAAAATATCAAAAATCTTTGATTTAATGGGCTAGAATATTATCAAATAAAGCCTTATTACTATTTTTTTATTTATGAATTTATATTTTTCAAGGATAAGATTTTCAGTGTTCCTAGATATTAAAGATTTTTGTTTACTTTGCTTATACTGAGATTTTTTCTCAAACAGTTTACTATAAGCACACATGTGGCAGCAGCTTCAATTATATCTTCAACTGTGTATGAATTGATTTTTTGGAGTTCCTCTTGCTTCCTTTTTCATTTCTCACAGTGCATTCATATTTCAATGTGGTTGATACGCTGTTCACAAATATATTCAATTTATGGCTTTAAGTTTTGTTTTGTAAATATAATGATAGTATTTACACATTTTACTTCACATATATAAAGCTTTTATTAGCAATTTTGCTTCTGCCTTTATTGCATTTAATAAACTCTAAGGCTCCTTCTAACAAAATTAAATTCTCTAAAAATAGTAAAACATTATGTTCATTTATACTAGTAAATAAGAATTATCAAACTATACAAGTGAAGTAACTTGCAGTTTAGGATAAAATTAATGGGTTCTTTTTAATTATAAATATGCGACTTTTTTTTTTCGCATTAAATAGTGAAGCTATAATTTTACACTAATTTATAATAGGTTTGCTTAGCGCTTTGAGATTTCATGTTCGAATCTCATACTCATAGCTTTGTAAATAAAGATTGTTATGATTTATGCAAATGCGTTTGAATTTTTAATTAGTCCATTGTTTAGAGAGAGCAAAACATGCCTCTCTTCTATTAATGGCATTGATGTCATTTGCTATATATAAAGCTTCCTTAACTTTTCTTTTGGCATCATTTTTTTCTGTACAAATTATTTGGGCAGAACTAGGTTCAAATACATGGCCCATAGCTGCTTGGTGGTCCCAGAATACTGAAGATCCTTCATTTTTATATTTGACCCTATTGTAGACATACCTATGTTGGTAAATTCTTGTGTTCAGGTTAGCCCAAGTTTCACCATAGTATGATGCATGGCAGCCTAATTGAGGGCATGCATTTTATAGACCACATGAGGGCTTGATCTTTTTCTGTTTTATCTTTAGAATTATTAGTAATCTGCTGCTCTATCTATCATTTTAAAGAATGATACCCGTATTAATTTTTTGAAAGAGCTATAAATCAATATATCATATTTCATAAATTGGAAAATATATTCATTCAGAGAATATTTCTCTAAAACATTTCAGATTTAAACCCATTTTTTCTCCTGCATATCACTCATTACTGCGCAACATCTCTAATTTTTTTCCTCATGTGTCAAAGCATTGGCCAGGAAGCGAACCCGGGACAACCGCTTGTAAAGCGGCTGTGCTGACTACTCGACCATCAATGCAACATCTCTAATTGCATAACCACATTCTATTAGTTCCAAAAAAATAATATTTTTTAATAAAAAGAAAGAAATACTTTTTGAAATTACATAGATTTATCAAATGATATCCATATTATATAATAAAGAAACATAAATTTTAAAAATAGACAGACTGTGGCTAACATATTAATATTTTTTATTAGTCATTCATTAGAATGGAGATGATCCACTTAGTGAATAATATTTATGTAATGTAATTTTCATTACTCTATTCTCATGCAAAGTAGGGAGTGATTTCTATCTGTGTTTAACACCTTGTGGAGAGGCGTAATCAAAAACATATTACTATAGGTATAAGAAAAAAATGTATGATCCCTATGAAGCATTTCATGCTGAACTAGTATTCACATACTTTTGGTGATATGTTTATGATTACATCCCTCTATAAAGTGTTAAATGTGGATAAAAACCAGCTCCTACATTGTGTGAGAGTGGTCAAAGGAAAATTAGACTACAGAAATATTATTCATTAGTCTATGGCTAACAGTTTGTTTTTATTTGAGTTTTTACAATATAATAACTATTAATGGTAATATAAAGCAATAAATTTAACTAAGTAAAAATTTCAAACAAAATAATATATTCAACTAAAAATGTACTATTAATTTTTTGTACCATATTTATATATATCGGAATAGAAAACTATATTAAATATGTATAATATAATAATTTTATTTTTTTGCTTGAAGATGAAATTTTAAAATTATATAGATAAAAATATGTACACTCTTTGCAAAGATTTTGATTAATTTAGAAATATTAATGCTATATCTCACCTTAACTTCAACTAATGAATTAGTCCAGATTCCATCTTAGCTTGATTAGATTGAGAATCATCATCTATTAGCTAGTATTTGTTATACTATATATACTTATTGGTTGGTAACGATTAATGCTCAGTCCCATCAACATAAGATGGAATCTGGACTAGTACATTAGTAAAAGTAAGGTGAGATATAACAATTAATGTATATAAACCATTATACAATTACAAATATCCAGTAACGCCCTCTGTTTAATAGTCTATATCTCAATGATAGCAAAATTTAAGATCGTTTCCTTATTTAAAATTTCATGCTCTGTGTTTGAGTTAGTTTGTATTTCAATATTTAACATCCTTTAGTGTACAACTTCAAATTGGTATCATTTTGAAGTTCGCTATCATTGAGATATAGACTATTAAACAGAGGGGCGTTACTGGATATTTGTAATTGTACAATGGTTTATATATTTGTATGATTATTTCAGTTAGTGTTAACAGTAGCTTTATTTTCATTTATAGTTTGGGAGAATTATTTAAAGATTAAAATTTAATGTTCAGTTTGTCTTTAAAACAGTTTGTAAACTTGTTAGTTTATTAGCAAAATTTAAGATCGTTTGCTTATTTAAAATTTCATGCTCTGTGTTTGAGTTAGTTTGTATTTCAATATTTAACATCCTTTAGCGTACAACTTCAAATTGGTATCACTTTGAAGTTCGCTATCATTGAGATATAGACTATTAAACAGAGGGCTTTACTGGATATTTGTAATTGTATAATGGTTTATATATTTGTATGATTATTTCAGTTAGTGTTAACAGTAACTTTATTTAACAATTAACGTTTATATCTGTTTCCCCTTTCATTTCTAATTATCAACTCTCATAAACAAAATGGCATTTATTAAAAAAACATTAGACCATATTTTCATATGACCCACCTCTTTATCTCATATTACTGGTCATGTGAAGATCTGTGCTCATATACTCTATATATTACATATATTGATACAGGTATATAATAAGCCTGTATTTCAGTTATTAGATCATATTGGAAATATTGCTTGGAAAAAATAAATAATTGACACTTTTTTTTCTTTTAGCATAAAATAATAAAGCAACTAATATTATTTTTCCAAATAATTATTAAGATATCAACCTTTTACATTATAATCCTAGCTTTTTTTTTTTTGCTGAATTTATTGAATCCATTTATTAAAGGTTAAAAAAATTAAATTAATATAATACATTATCATTGTTAATGACTTTTTAAATACAAATAATGCAAACAAAAATGCCACAATACATACATATAACTATAAGACTTGGCTTAAATGAAGAGATCTTTTGATAAAACTGCATTCTAAAAATCATAAGCATATATAACCATATTACTAATTTTTATTAGTCATTCATTAGACTAGAGATTATCCAATAATGATTACTATTTCATTTAGTGTAATTTTCTCTATACCACTCTCATGCAAGGTAGATGTAATCAAAACATATGACCGAAGTTATGTAAAAAAGATGTGTGATACCTAAGATGTACATTTCATGCTGAACTAGCACTCATCAGTAGGTTCAGACCACAATCTCTTACATATATCTTTACCATTGCTCAGTATATTAGGATAACAAATTACTACAATTTAATTGATGTGTCAAACTTGCTGCCTCATAACGTTGTCACAAACCATTTAATGGAAGTATATTACTAATTTTTATCAGCCATTCATTAGACTAGAGATTATCCAATAATGAATAATATTTCTGTAGTGTAATTTTAACTACATCAGTCCCTACCTTGCATGAGAGTGGTGTAGTGAAAATATTACTACAGAAATATTATGTAACCATATGTTTGAAACAGAGAAGTGAGGTTAATGGTAAATAGTAGAAAAATAAAATTGTGTAACATAAGTAGAAAGCAAATAGTTAAAAAAGATGATCATGCATCTACAGAAAAATTTTAATCAATATTTGAACTTTATTAAGTAAATAGTTTATATCTATGGTTAAAGTAAATTTAGTCATTTCAAAATAGTTAATAATCATTTAAAGTATTATTTAGAGACAATTGTTCTGAAAAAGGTTGCTAAAAGATACCTATTGCTGATTAAATTTGCATAAATATAAAACTAGATGACTAATTTTAAAATGGACTACTAATTGGCTGAGATCAATTAAAAAATCATTTTCATAAATATTTTAATATTCATTTATATAATAACTTAATATTATACAAAAACATTAGATTTTAATTTCAGCTAAATATGAGATCACTAGAACTAAGGAACTAGTATTTCAGAATGTAAACATGTAAGTTAGACTCCTATGCTAGTTTTGCGTTGGTCGTCAGGCCAGCAATACCTGACAACGAGGAAAGATACACATATGTATGTATACATATGATAAGTTTTCTGTCTGAAGTCAAGTAGAATTTCTAAATGCATATAAAACAAAACTCAAAATAGTAAATGCCATGAGGATATATAATAAATTGGTTACCTTATTTACTGATTACTACATGAGAAAAGATTTCTTCAAGGAATTTGAAGTAATATAGATGATTGACAATTTCAATTACTTTTGCTAATTCATGTAAAATAGAATAGTAAGATCACTTTATAATCTTCATCAATCATGATTGATAAAGGACTTTTTAATATAGTTCATCAATAGTGATCAAGTGATCGTGTACATTGAATAGCAAGAAAAACTATTATTTTACTATTCAATATAAATGAATGATGTACCTATAATGTTAGAATCATTGAACCATAAATAGTATATTTTGGTAAAAAATGTCCAGGTTTGAGTCTAGGTGATAAAATCTAGATCGATAGAAGCATACTGTAGAATCCATTAGCAAAGTTTTAGCAATGTTTGCAATTGTCATTGTGAAGTGGGGGATAAAATATAAGCAACTAATGAAAGAACATTACAAATATATTTGTGCTTAAATGAATTTAAAGACATTATCTAGAATTACATGGATGTAATACTTTCTAAGGTGATTATAAAAATACCTGCAATCATTTAAGTATTTAGTAAAAAAACCTTTGTGATTTCAGTAGTTTCATGTATATATATTTAATGCAGTATTTAATTATACAGCAAGTAAATTGTATACTTCATCCCAAATTTATCTAAAACTACCCCCTCCCACTTCCATTTTTGTCAACTAGTTATACTTGTTTCATTTCTTTCTTTCCTTCATACAATCTATTATATATTTTTATTTCATGCTGAACAATCCAGCCTTTGCTTTATTTATTATTAAGAGAAGGCTAAAAAAATATTTCTGTTATGTAGTCAAAGAAATGAAGGATCACACCAATTTAAGATTTGATGATATGCTTTCATTATTTCTAACTGAACAAATAAATATTATACATCAAATAGTTATCAATATGTTATTTATCCACCGTAGCTAATAAATAATATTAAAAATGTTAAGATTACTAAAGATTAAGACAACATATAATATCCCCTAAGTTCATCTTATTTTTTGAAAAAAATTTCCAATGCTTCCGTAAATAGGATTCCTTCTGCAAAGAAAAAATTAGGATCAAAAATTTAGAACAATCACACCATTATATCACTTCGATGAGATTGCTGAGTCAAGCATCCAACCACTCAAAATCTTAAATTTATAAACTAATATGCCCATTCTGTCATTTAAAAATGTGTAGTGTATTAAATAAACTTAAGTCATAATAAATGAAGCTGTGAAGAAAGTGATTGGTTCACAAAAATCTCCCAGAAGATCTCATTGAAATGGTATAATGGCGAGATTGTAGTAAACTTGTTATCCAAATTTTTTCTTTGCAGAAAGAATCCTATTTACAAAAACATCTGGAAATTTTTCAAAAAATAAGATGATATATATATGATCTTGAAAAGCAAAAGTAATTATTTCCCACTGAGTTATGTAACATCAAATCCTATGAAAAGATAGACTGATACCCGATACTGTTCTAACTTTGGGCTCTGTTATTATATAAGCTTAGTTTTTGATTTGGTTTTTAAATTATAGGGTATATATATATTTGTTTGTTTGTTTTAATTTATGTACGGATTAAACGCTCTGAAATCACTATTAATGCAGAACTCAGTGGAAGGTGGGTACTCCCACTTTTCAAGTACAGAAATTTAAAAAAGTTATGATTATTTATCATTATATTTAACGTTATACTACATATATTTTAGTTTTTGAAAATAATTTTAAAATGTTCAATTTATCCCATAAAACATATAAATCTAAACACAAAGTACAGTATTAGTAAATGCGACTGTTTAGTTTTGATCATTTACTGACTTTTAAAATAGTAATAGAGTAAAATTTAAGTTAGATTTTTGCTCCATTTATTTTTCTATTATAGTCGAAGATATGCACAGTACTTCTTATCATCATCTGCAATTGAAAAAAAAATATTCTGACGATAATTATCAGATGCAATCTGACTCCCACACAATCAGAAAAAAAAAATCCTGCCAATATAGAAAAAGCTTCAGGCAATAGTGCATCCATCTGCCATGCCCACAACGTGTATTCAAATAGAAGCCAGGTTAAGACATGAGACTATTACCAAGTTCTAAATAGATTAACATTTTTCTTTAGATAGATAGCCTATGAATGATCAAATTAACCATCCAAAACTGGTTTTTAAACTGGTACTGGTTAATCTTAACTAGAAGACAAACAAGAGTGGAAAACTGTTAACATCTTCATCACCCAACATAAGATAAGTCTGATCAATTAATGCTTTCTCATTCTCTGATTTCTTTTGGAAGGCTTATCAAAGGCTTACTAATAGTAAGCTATTCAAAAATTGTCTAATCTTTTAGCAATGTAAGAATGGAAAAGGTTGAGAAAAGAAATAATTTGAAGATCAGAGTAGTCTTCTATTGGATTACGTACTTGAGCAACGTACTACATATACATTCAGAGGATGGGATAATAATAATAATAATAATTTCACTATATGTATTTTCAAAAATTTTCCCACCTGACATCATCTATCTACATATATGTAGGCCAAGTTGCATATTAAACTAATATTAGCCCTTCCTATTGTTGGTAATGCCCCATATTTATAACATTCAAGTTCTATTTATAATAGACAAACTTATATTATAAATTGTAAAAAAAAAATAACTATAATAAAATATTTGAGTAATATAGGCTTAATAAAAATTAAAACATTTAGTTTTAAAAAAAAATAAATCTGACAAAACGGTGAGAGTGCATTTTATAAATATTTTTCTTTATATACATCAACGAAATTCTTTTTTATTTCCAAACAGAATTTTAAATTCAAGACTATTATTCAGGAACAGTTTTTTTTTTTTTCCATATACTTAAATTTTACTCTTCACAAACAAACACAAAGTTTACAAACACACACACACACACTTAAAAATTTGCATTCATTTCAATGAACACCAGCACCACTTGCTTTAAACTCATCAGAAATGAATTCCAAATAATAGTCAGAAAAAAATAGCATGCATGCATGAATGAATTAAAACATGAACAAAGACTGACAGATGTGCCTCTTACTACAAAAGCAGAAGTAAAAAGATAAATATTACAAATAAATAAAAATTATTATTAACAAAACTGATTATCTAAAATCAAATTATTTTAAAACAGTGATGCACTCCACTGGAAAAAAAAAAAAATAATAATAAAACAATTCAGCATTAATGTCCGTATAATATCTTAATATATAATTCTACTTGAATTTGTATTTTATTCATCTTTGAATAAAATTTTAATGAGCATAAAGCTAGTTTCCAAACACTACAAAACATGAATTAATCATTAGGAATGTATAAAATGACTGAAGGAAAAGAAAATGATAAATGTAAAAAAATATATACAACCAAACATAATCATAAATAAACGTTTGAGTATTATATATATAAATTTATGTCACTGTCTACATTATAGCCAAAATCAATTTATAGTAACAATTAAATATCAATCATTTTAAATTGTGCCCCCCCCCCATTCTCTACGTAATAAGAACTTATACCAATAATTAAAACATATATATATGTACATTTATTATCATATAAATATGTGCTTTTTACTTAGTTTATACATTAAAATAATGATTATTCTTTTTTTTTTTTCTCTTCCTTTCACAAACATGCAATAAGTACAATTAAATATAAAAGAATGATAAAATTTCAACTATATTAATGGATCAAAAACTAAGTTGCTTAGAAAGGTTATGATTACTTAGCTTATTAAATATGAAGCAAACTTCATAAATATTTCATCTTTCTTAAAACCAATAAAAGATCTTGGCTTAGAAATTTAAGGATAATAGTAAAGTTTAAAGTTTCTCTAATTCCCTTAATTAAAATAAATGTTATATATTTCTTTTTCAGATTTGATACTATTTATTTACATACTATTATAAAAGATTAAATATACAGTAAATGCATAAATATAAACACATACAATTTTGCACATTGGTAAATTATTGAAATATATACATGAATATATATACAAACATACTTATCCATACATACATATATTATATACATTTACTTTCTAAGTGCCTTAACAAGCACTTATTCTCAACAATGGATTCGTACTTAAATAAGTAATCACCCTTTAGTAAGTTAGAAATTATTATTATTATTATTTAAACATATGTAGACTTTATTAATTTCTTTCTATAATATTCTTTACATGAGTACATTACATTCTCTGTGTTTTAACAGTTACCATTCACCGTTTTCTACTCTTGTACGGCAATATTATATTTTTTTAAATTAACATAAACACACATTCTTTAATTTCAAACAAATATTTCTAGGCATAGGAAAAAAAACATACTATCCATTACTAGGATGCATTTTAATCCAACCATTTTTAAGTAGGTGGTGTATAACATGATTTAATTAAAAAGACCTAGTTGGTTGACATGTATCTTAAAAAAACATTAGCATATTTTACATAATGTCTACAACTGTTAAAAATATGAGATTATGGAATAGTTGGCAATTTATAAAAAAATAAAACATTTTAACATAAATATATTCAGAAACATTTGTTGAGTTGTAAAAAATATATATATATTATAGAATGGGTAGTTTTTAAAGCTTCATTAATAAGCAAATTATACTTTAAGATCATCCCAGTTCAAACCTTATTCAATACACAAAATATTCATCTATAAAACCATTAGGGCGCTTTTATCTTCCAATGAAATGATACAATTTGACGTACACAAATGAAATTTTGTCTATATATGATAGTATTCTGTACAAAGTAAAGTCTATGTAAAAAAAATAAAAATAGTGTATCAGGAAAAAGACGCAACTAAATTCTATCCCCATTATACACACATATAAATCTGCGAAAACAAATGAAAAAGTATATATAATAAAATTTATATTAAAGAAAAATCAGCTAAAATTTGGATAAAACACATTCTTATAATAATACATTCTGTACAAGCTTTTTCAGCAAACAAACAATAATAAATATTTCACTACTCCTAAATAAAGCATCACTAATTAATAATTATATCACCAAATCTTTTATAAATCATCATACACCACTTCCTACTGTTAGTATGAAAAGACCTGCGCAGTTTGTAGAGCGTCTAACTTGGGATGGGAGATCCCAGGAGATTCTGACGCTTGATCTTTCTTTATGAACTCGGAGCAATAAAGTCGTAGGCCTTTTTTTTTTTATTTCAACATTTGGTTGTAGTTTTGTGTAAAGTATATTTATTATTAAATAATACACTAAAATTAGTTTACAAAAGATTTTTTAAATAATTAAGCACTCAAGCAACAAGGGCAAATATGAATTTAAGTAAATGTTAATGATTAATATTATCATATAATTTTAATATTTTATATACATCAATATTATTTGGGAATTCTATCATCAGATTTTCATTGGTATGGATGGCTGAAGAGTTGGAGTGGGTTGAAGCCTGTCCATTAAGCTGTAAGGATTTGCTATCTTAATATAACTGAACAATGATTATATATATATATGGGAGATGATAGTCTGGATCAACTGATGAGTGCTGGTTTAGCACAAAATACGGATATTGGTGATTATTCATCTTTTTTGCATGTATGGTCATGTGTATCAGTAGTATGAGATAGTGAAGGAGCTTGAAAGTCTGAGTTCAAATCCCCTATATTTACAACTAGGCTTCAGGTATAAGTGTTTAGTATTTCAAATGTTACATATTAAGCCTGCAATCTGCCCATGGCTCTTCTATGTATTTAAATGGAGACTGTTCTATACGTGAGGGGTCAGAGTGACTTGAGGTCGACATGGGCATGACAACAACATTGGCATCAACATGGGATTTGGGAATTCTATTACGAGATTTTCAATGGTATGGATGGCTGAAGAGTTGGAGTGGGTTGAAGCCTGTCCATTGAAGTGTAAGGATTTGCTATCTTAATATAACTGAATTATATATATATATAGTCTGGACCAACTGATGAGTGTTGGTTTAGCACGAAATATGTATATTGGTGATTACTTATCTTTTCTGGATGTGTGTGGTCATGTATATCAGGAGTATGAGATAATGTGGATAGTGAAAAGGCTTGAAAGACTGAGTTCAAATCCCCTATATTTACATCAATATTAGAATAATTTTCTTCATGATTTGTAATAGTGGTAGAGTGATATATGCTGATTCAAATTTCTTATAAATCCCAAACAAAAAAGTCACTGATTACTTTTTTTATATTAATATTATCATATAACCTTATTATTTTTATATCAATATTAAACATATTCTTAGTGATGACATAATTCGGATAAAAAAACACATTAAATTTCATTTTACCAAATATTTCTATAACTCCACTAATTAAATTTTTTTTTTTGCTAAGTAATCAAAACAGTGCAACCAGAAATTTATAACAAATTACCCCTTTTACAAAAAAAAAAAAGAAGTCAATTCTACTATAAATTGCATTAAAAATATTTTTCACACATATACATTAAAGGGCTTTAAGTTCAACTTATTACTGTTGTCTATCTGACAAATTCTATATTACCTTTTTAACCATAATAAATATACAAAGATAAGATAATAATATAAAATGAACCCTTCACCTGATTGGATTTCAACTGGCAGGTATAAATCTTTGATTAAGTCATATCATTACTACCACAGGCTTGATTTACCTAGAAGATTTGATAAATTATCTAATTTAATTCACTCTTTTTATAATTTTTTACCTAAAAAATAATTTCTCAATGATCCCATTAGTTGAAGACTTGAGATTAATTTCCTTGAGGCTATTAATGTTTTTATTCTCCCAATATATTCGATTTCACGTTATGAATTAAACATTTTTAAGCTACTCAGGAGATAATCATTTTCATAAAATACATTACATTAAATATTAACTTGACTTCCAGAGCTGCTTTTGCTGAGTTAATCTGTTCTTGCAATTCACAATTATCACCACTATTTCTTTCTCCATGTACAGAATAATGATATATTTGGAGGACTTCATTAACTTCTCTATTATTATTTATTTAAATTTATTTAAAAAAATGGGCTAACTTACCTTGGTGTTATCATATATTTCATTTGTTTATGATTATTTATTTTTTCTAATATCCCCAATAAATATTAGATATGTTAAAAGACTTCAAAAGTAACACCAGTTGAATTATACAACCAGTTAAATTTTGTTAGCAACTTCCATGTGAAAATTTATTGTCATTTTAAGAATACCACTTCATCATTCCTATGAATTCCATTTAATTGCAAAAAATCTGACTGAATCAATATTTAAATCAGTTCTTTATCTATAAACTTGACAATAAAGTGAATCTGATATCTAATAGCATATTCTGTTTGATAAACAAGTAGTAAACATGAGTTAAGACTTGATATTTTTAGATTTATGTCCAAACTACCATAGTGAAGAAGCATATAAGGGCACCATGTTTTTTATTATCTATTAATGCATCTCACTTATCAATCAATCAAAATATTTTATGTTTCATACTTTCCAGGACTTAAAATCACAATCAATACATTATTCAAAATAAGTCCTCTTTCAACTATTTTGCTTTATTTCTTACATCATTAAATGTAAATAATTTTATTTCACTGATCATTATGACCTCTTAAATCTTCCCAATACTGGGTCAATAACTAAAGTGTCATTTAGTTAGATTAAAAAAATATATCTAAGTATCCTTCGTGTCATTTCAAGATTAACATAGTGTGTCATTTCCATAACATTTGCATAGTGTAATCATATATGAAACTCTTTTTTAATCTGCCTCAAAAATGTTATTTACTACTAATAACTTCATACTGAAATTTAATTGTGCTTTGATCACATATCTGTATTCTGTAAAAATCAAGATTGTAATTGAACTCTGCATTTATATTTCAATTAAATAATCTAGTAATACTGGATATACCTAGAATCAACCAAGTCATATACTGTGATTTTTATTAACTAGTAAAACAATGTCAAAAGAAATCACAAATGTTTTTTTTTCCTTTGTCAAAGCATTTTCCGGGAAGCGAACCCACGACAACTGCTTGTAAGGCGGTTGTGCTGACCACTCAGTAAAACAATGTCAAAAGAAATCACAAATGTTTTTTTTTCCTTTGTCAAAGCATTTCCCGGGAAGCGAACCCACGACAACTGCTTGTAAGGCGGCTGTGCTGACCACTCGGCCACCAACACTTGACTACAAATATTTTTTTTCTTTTCATTTTAATGCACTTATCAAAATTCATCTAGTAAAAGAAAGGTCAGACTGTGATTACCATAAGTTAGAGCATTAGATAATAAATTTAAATACCAAGAAAATATTTTCAATTCTGTGTTGATGTAAAAACTTACACAGATGAATTGTTAATGCTGATTATGTGACTATGTACAATTTATTTGGAGCTTTATCTATGGCTGATACTCAGCAATATATGTACTTCTTGCATGTGACTGGCCTCTATGTATGTGAATAGTAGTTTTAGAAACATTTTGTGATTTGAATACATGTTTGCATTCTTTTACAGAATAAGCACTATTTATGATCAAGAATACTGGTTCTACATGTTCGAAATTAAATTGCATATTGCAAGTCGATATGTAATATTGATTTAATAGATGAACAAGTTTACAACAGCGAATGAAATTGGAATATGAAACACATTTCATACAATATTTAATTGTTAAGAGTAGAAGAAATAAACAACACACATTTAAGAAAAATGATAATTTAAATATTTACAAATAATAATTATTCATTAATATACAATTAAAACAGGGAGGATCAGAGCATTTAATACTAAATTTTAGGTTGCTTCATGTTACTTGCAAATGAATGTAGACTCCCTGAATTTTGTTATATTAACTATTTTTAAAAATAGGATAAATTTAGAATCTTCTTGTATTATTGTGATACTTTAATCTTTTAGTTGTTAATAATATTTCAGTCAAAAAAAAGATGTTTGCCCCCAGACTATCATGTTATTGTTGTTAACAATTACTAACTTTGTCAAACATTGGTGGCCGAATGATTAGCTTAGCACAGCCGCCTTACAAGCAGCTGTCCCGGGGTTCACTTCCCGGCCAACGCTTTGACACATTAAAAAAAAAAAAAACCAAGTACTAACTTATGTCTATTCTTTTTTTTTTTTTTGCAACATTGTCAATATAGGGTTGTATATTTTCTAATACTGCTTTTGATATAGTTTTACTTATTATATTACTTATATTTTTATAACCACGCAGATAGTGTTTTTTAATTGTGCATATTTAATGTCTTAAGTTAAAAAAATTACATAAATAAAAACGATATTACTATCATTTTGCTAAAAATATAAATGGAAAAATGTATTTAAAAATTCATAAAATGGTAATTGTACTGATAATAATATATGATAATAGACAATTTGTGAGATTACATTTTATACAATTAGAATTTTCTAGAAGGAAATTACTCTTCAATACATGCGTTATTAAATTGATATTATATTGACACACACTCTCCCACCAATGTGTTTTAAAAGCATAAATTGACCATTTATACTTAGATCAATGTGAGATAAGTCTATACTGAGTTGCTACTAAGGCTAATTCTATATATTGAGAAATTTAATTAAAAACATTTTCTTTGCCTAAATTAACCAGTACTAAATTAAAATACTAGTATAAGATTTAATTTTTTTAGAATAGTATTTTAATTTTAAATGCTTTACATTTTCTAATTGTTTTTTTTTTTCCTTTTTTTACATAATTGTATTACTATGTTTGTATAAAACAACAATAAATAGAATAATAGTAGAATAAAAATGTTAGCCGAGAGGTCAGCACAGCCGCCTTGCAAGCTAGTAGTTGGTTGCAGATGGTTGTTGCGGGTTCGCCTCCTGGCCGATGCTATGACATATGAAAAAAAAAAAATAATAAAATATTATTTTATCAAAATTATTTTTACATTAATAATAATTAACAAATGCAACCTTAATTATAGTAAAATTTTAATTTAGATATTTCTAGTAAATATACAACAAAAAACAAGTTCACACAACTCTTTCAGTTTTATATATACAGAGGAATCTACTATAGTGAAATAGTTGGTTCTAAAATACCATTTGTTATATCATCCACTCATGGTAATAAAGAATAAAATACATATATTTAGAAGTCATTCATTCCAGGCCATGATGTAGAGCAAAGTTCCCATTTAAACAGGAAAAAAAAGTCAAAAATGGAAATGTAAAAAAATATATAAAATTAATCAATATACATATTTAAAAGTTATACTTTAATAAAGTACAAATTTAAATGAACTTACATATCTTAATAAAAATTCATAGGTTGTTGACTGAACTCAGAACTTCCACTTTCTTTGCGTGATAATATTCTACGCTAGAAATCTCACTATGATTTCTAAGAGTATACAATCCATTCTTTTCCTGAATTGATTGAACTATATTTTGTTGGCAATAAAATCCTTCACAGAGACTTTGCCCAGATGATCGTCACTGATGCTATTACCTGCCATTAGTTCTGTAATATTATTGTCATTTGCTTTGGATTAATCCACATTAGCAAAATATTTATTAATAGTTCTGTAATGTTACAATATAATATAAAGTGCTCAAATTGGGCATTCTTTTTGCTATCTATGCACTTTTTAATTGAGTTTTTTTTTTTTTTAAAAAAAAGTTTAGATTGTTAATTTAACCATACTAAATTCAGATCATAAATCACTGGCTATTTTAAAAATGTCTCTTAGAAATGATCTTTGTTTTCATTTCAAAACTGATCAATTTTCTGATTACTTTCTACCTCATGATTAAAAGAAATAACTGCAAGTATACAAAATAAATTTAAATAATAAATAAATAAATAAACAAAGTTAGACAAATTGCATGAAACAAAAAAAACTAAATATGCTTTATCACAAAGAAACTGATAAAAATATTTGACACTTCTGAGAATTAAAACAATCTGATGACTTATCTGCATGGTTGCTATATCAGCCAGTACCAGTTATTGTAATATTTTCTATTTCAATCTAATGATATTTGTCAATTTAGTGATTCCATATTTAGCAATTAGATTTCTGTCATTTTTTACATAATTTATTTTGATTTTTTGACATCAACATCAGTTAACATTCAAATTTACTTTTATGATTCAAGACTAAAATTATTACAGTATATACAACTAGGAGAATATTTACTCCTAAAGGTAAAAATTAAATTAAAAACTAAGACTGTGCCCTTAGAATTTACTGTACTTTTGCTCTAAACTTTTTTTTTTAATGTTAATATTAATTATCTTTCAAATTTTGCTTTTATGGTTCAAGGATAAAGTTATTAAGGCATATGTATCTAAGAAAATACTATGAAGCAAAAATAGTAAGAGATAAGTGAAGTTGAAAACCCCAATTTCCTCTACACTTTTATTTTAATTTTTTTTGTATGCGATATCAACATTAATCAACTTTCAAATTCTGCTTTTACTACTCATAGCTAAAATTATTAAATCATGTGACCATAAGAGAATGACTTTAAACAAATGTATGTACAATATTTTTATTATTAAAGATACTAAAAGATAGGAAAACAAAATTGACAACAAAGTTTTAAGTTTCCAATGTTCATTATATGTCTTTACATTTACTATATAAATTTTAACTCAGTGAAAAAATTATTCTACTAGTTTTTCACTACGTAAGTCATTGTGTTACAGATTTTAACAAAAATACATAATTAGCTCATCAGCCAATCTTGCAGAAGAGTGAATCTTCTATTACTAAAGATGGTGACATTTTTGCTATTATAAAAATCATAATAATCAAAAAAGCAAGTCTTGTTTGAGCTATTGGTATACTTTCTATATTACATTTTTGCTATTATAAAACAATTTTCTTTTGAAACTTGCCAGATAGATGGAACTCAAATGCAAATATCAATTTGGAATTTTATGAATATAAAAATAAAAAGACAACTGCATATTATAAAATTATCTTTGTATAAAAGATGGACAAAAAATATTAAAAACTGGCAAAATGAAATATACTGTTTTAAATTTTATTTTATCAAGTAGAAAAACTATTTTTTCACATCAGTTATATTGTTTATCTTGGTTTACTTCAAATACAATCAGTGATCTATAATTTACTTTTTTAAAACTCATTCACGTGTTCATATCGTCATTAAGAACAATATAAGTTACTCAAAAATGAAAACGGCGATTATAATTCCAGGAAAATCATAAATACGTTCACATGTAAACTATGCTGGAAACGAAGTCTTTATTTGAAAATTTGTGCTCTTTTTTTTTTTTAAATTCTGCAGTAAACTTTTTTTTTGAAAGTCTTCACTACTTTGCCTAATTATAATTCTCCATCATATTTTATTGTTAGACTATTTTCCTAAATGAAAACAATTAAAATTGCAGGGCTTTAAAAAATTTTATAATAATTTTTATAATGTAAACAGGATCAACTTCTTCCTAGAAAATCATGTTAAAGTTCATCATAAAATATTTCATATCCTTCATCCAACAAAAGTATAGTCTTACAATATATATTACTAATTACTATTTTTTCTACAAATATTATCATGGTCACTATTCTTTAAACTGGCTTCATTAATTACTTATGTTTTAGTGGTGTTTCTTTACTTAGTTTTTCTCAATGTCCTTATAATGTTTAGCCACAAGCATCATTTATGTAGCTCAATTATGTAATTCTTTGCCTAAGTGTTTTTTATTTTTTCTTTCTATTAGTGATGATTAATTTAAATATAAAAATAATACTTATTCTTTCATTTTCTTAATATTATACATATATAGTTAATATTGTTTATTTTTCAAAAAATAAGTGTGTCATGTCAAGAAAAAAAATATGTTAGCAAAGGCCATAATTATCTATAATTTAAATTAAACTTACTTTCTCAATTTCCTTACAGTATAAGATAATTGAATGTGAACATATCTAATTTTGCAAATTTTTCACGTTGTAATTAGATTATGCCTCACCTTTATCTGACCAAACAATGTAAAGTGATAAATGAATATCTATCTACATAAACAAAAATGCATATGCAGGAATGAAAATCTGCTCAAATCTTCTCTACCTGGCAACTGGCGAGCATGATGAATACTATCTTTTTTAATCCCTATTCCTTTACGAAAAAATGTTAACTCTGCAGTGGACTGTATACAGACTATTTCCCTATCTTTTTGCCTATATTTCAAATTTTCTCATCATTAATTTCAATTATTTTCATTTCAGAATTACTTTTATTTTTTTAAGTAAATTGGATACTTATTTTGTTTTTTTTCCCATGTGTCATAGCATCATCCGGGAAGCGAACCCGCTAAACCGGGACAATTGCTTGTAAAGCAGCTGTCGCTGGCCTCTCGACCACCAATGCTTATATAAAATACAGCACACTGGAGATTTTCAAAGATTCACATTAGCTAAAATAATCCTAGTTCATTTCTCCTCTTATATATTATATTTAAAAAAAAAAAAAACAACTTTTATTATGAATCAGATTTCAATTTGAAAATTAGCTTCTGCTTTTTTCTTATTTAATTGTTACTATAAAGTGTTAATCAATTAAATACTTTCTCATTACTTTTCTAATCTTTATTAGAAATGTAAATTTATAATTATGAGTAACAAAGCTTATTCATATTTCAGTATATTTAGTTTCAAAAATATATGATGTATATTTTAAAACTTTTCAAGCTATTTTGAAATCATTTCTAAAGATTTCTTTTATTGCTATATAGTACTGAAAACCAACCAATCATTTACTATCTTTATACATATATGTATAGGTGTGTATATTAAATTAATTAAATACCACACAAATATGTAATCTGTTAATATTATTTATTTAATCCTTCTATAAAAGTTTATAAAAACTTAACCTCTTCTATATATATATATAGTAATGTTTGATAAAAAAAACAACTAATCTCTTGCAGGGCACATGTTTCTATCAATTAAAACCTGATGTCATCAGCTGCTCAGGAGAACAGTTAAACTCACATAAACAAGTATCTCAGTTTCTATTTAAATAAACACACTTACAATGCTTATTTTAAAACAGGCAAAACTCACTATATGTTTTGCCACACACAGCAAGCTTGAGTAATCAATGGATGCCAGAAGGCTTGTGCATAAATGGATGTGTAGGCACTAGATGGGGATTTTATGCACAAGCCTTCTGGCATCCATTGATTACTCTAGCATGCTGTGTGTGGCAATACGTATAGTGAGTTTTGCCTGTTTTAACAACAACTATACACAAGCATAAGAAGTGGTGGTCATGTGATGTTTAATGCTTATTTTGACATTAAAATTTGAATGAGAATTTTAGCAATCATTTAACTAAAGTTTTCTTTGTATTAGTTAGCTTAATGTTAATTTCCAAGGCAAGCTTATAATTCAAACTAATTTTTTAAATAATCTTGCCTTCAAAAAAACATTTGAAATATATAAATATTAAATGAAATTTACAGCCTCCATAATGTACAACTTATGGTCTTATATACAGCAATGTTTGATGAAAAATTAATAAACTCTTGCAATACATATATTACTATCAATCCAATGTGACTTTATCAGTTGACCTATATCACTGGCACCCCATATTCCATTTAAATAGACAGGTTAAAATTCATATTCAAATTTTAATATCAAATTAAGTATTGGGAGCCTATTTAGATATAAAATGAATTAATATATTTGATGTGAGTTCAACTGGTTTCAAAGCAGCTGATGATGACAGATTTGACTGATTGAAAGATGTGGTGTGCAAGAGATCAGTTGATTATTTCTCAAATACTGCCATATAAGACCACAAGTTTCAATACATTTCTATACTGAATATAAATAAATAATATTAATAGATTGTATATATACTAACAAGTCGATTAATACAAAATAGATTATTCCTGTTAAATGTTAATTGTAACCATGTGTAACTTTATAAAATCATGTAAGGTGTTACTTTGTTATAAATAAAAAAAATTAAAAATTTTATTCTATCCTTACCCTATAATATAGCAAGCAGATGTTATTTTAAATTTTCCTTTAACTACAAAAGTTTTATGATGGCATCACTTATTATTCTATTTTTGCACTAATAGAGAATTAAGCATATTCTATATTAAAAACCATCACTGTTACATAATTAGAATTTATTTAAAAGAAATCGGTGAAATTCCTTTAAATCTACTATTTTTATCTAAAAGATCATGATAATTATTAAATTATGAGATATTTACACATTAGACCTGCTACCTATGTTTGTGATGGCAAAATGCCATGCCTTTCTCTAGTGTGTGTGTGTGATGTTTGCCATGGTGAATGTTATAGCTGTGACTTTTTAATACATTCTGCCATCGCAAACATCCCCTCCCACTGGACAAAGATAATCCTGGCAGGCAACAGATGACCTTTTAGATAAAAATAGTGAAGATTTAAAGGAATTTCACTGATTTTTTAAAAATATATTCTAACTATATAAGAATGATGGTTTTTAATATAGAATATACTTAATTTTTTATTAGTGCAACAACAGAATATTAAGTAGTGATGCCATCATAACAGTTTTGTAGTTAAAGAAAAATTTAAAATAAAATCTGTTTGCTATATAATGTAAGGATAGAATAAAATTTTGATTTTTTTTTTTTCTAGCAGAGTTAACATGAATAATCTCCTTTGTAGGAAGCTGTAATATCTCAAGTTTTTACTCATTTGAAGTAATAATCTCTGATCTAGGAACCTATACATAATCTAGAGTAATAAATTAAGAGGGTTTCACTTTTAATTTAAAGGTAGTTTGCCTGGTTACATCGTAATTGAAATTTACCTAAAAAAAATACACAAAAATCCCATTACATTAGTCAGGCATTGGTGGCTTAGCAGTTAGCTTAGCTGTCTTCCAAGCAGCTGGCCCGGGTTCGCTTCCCGGTCAACATATTTGACATATGGAAAAAAAAAACCCATTACATTATCAATATTTATAATAAAGTATTCGAATTATTATATATATCTTCTAACTTTCAACCACTGTCAACTTACTGCAGGAATAAAGTTTTCTACAAATATAATCCAGTTTCTTCTTATCCATACCCTATTTTTTCTAAATTACTCCAGTAAATTTTCTTTCTTCATTCACTCAACACATGTGGTCTCTTCCCAAGCTTTTTAAAATTTCTTGAGAATTTGTTATTGCATGTGTGAATATGCATACATATTTATACACATATCACATCTTGTATTTAGAGATAAATAATTTAGTTTAAAGAGGAAAAGCTAGTTGATTAACAAAAAGTAATAATAATAAAAAAAGAATAAATTATATCTTTGCTAAAATTAATAAATGGGTGATTTAAGTGAAGACTATTAAGATTTTAAAACATTTTCCTAGAATACGTTGCCATCTTCTGTACTTTTTCAGATATATATATATGGCTTCTCAAGATGGCAGGAAATGCCATAAGCTGGCTATAACAAAGATTTTATTTGTATTTTGTATACGCATATGGAATTTTTTAATATTTATTCTAGAATATTTTGATTATTATATTTATTTCATTTGATATTATATATATATTTAAATTAATATAGCTCAATGTATGGGTAAACAAAGGGAGTAAATCAATCTCCTCCAGGCTATGACTTAAAAGCACTCAATATGTTGAACAAAGGAATCAAAAATAAAATGAATTCCTTAGTTCACACACACACATATATATATACACACAGAGATAAATCAAGCTGCATTGATTGTTTTTTATTCTTTGTTATATAACTGTTTATGAACAAAAATACAATAAATCCATTATAAAAAAATTGTAAAAAAAAATATAAAATTGCTATTTGTAATAACTTATAATTGCTATTTTTTCACAGTCATTATTCTTGAGTAATTAATAAGTTATTAATTTTTACAATTTAATTACAGTTATTACTACTTCTGTAGCACTTTTTGACAATTTAAATGGTGTAGAAATATTTTATGAAAATAACTAATTTTTAAGAAATCACAAATATTTATATAATGTGTGAATATGCAAGGTTGATCTGATAGATAAGGTAATAATAAGAGAACTAACTGCCTTCTGGCCTGGGCCAACTGTGAATCTTGGGAATCATAGATCTTTTTCACAGGTCTTTGATCATATCTTTAGAACTAACTGACTTAACTGCTGAAATATAAAGATGACAAAATGAGCCATAATATTATATAAAATTATTTTAAAAAAATTTAATAATAAAAAAATATTTGAATAAATAAAAGATTTGAAGTACATTTTAAAATCAAAAATTGTTCAATTCTTGAAACATATTTTTTATTCATTCTTAAAACTTACGGGAAACAAATAAATGTTAGCTGAAATATAAATAAAAAGAATAGAGTCTGTTATTTTATTTTAGCTATAATCTAAAGTATTTTTCAAATAGACTTAAGACAGTTTTTAAAATTAAAAAAAAAAAATTATAATGACCTAAGATCAACTGCCTGATCTAGCAATAATTTCTAAAAATAAATTACATCTAACACAATTAATTACAGACAAGCCAAAGAATGACTTAATTTTATTTATTTTGTTTCTTTAATTCTCCTTTTTTTTTCAAGCTTTTCTTATTATATGCGTGTGCTCTTACAAATAAGTTTATTTTCATTTAATGTACAGTATATGGCAGCGGTTGGTGGCCGAAGGTGGAGGGTGCTAAGAATCCCCTGATTGTGGACTCAGGCTGCCATTTGATGACTTTTTATTTAGGTACTTACAACTGCAGATCACTTTCAAGTGAAGGAAGATTGCAAGAAGTTAGAAGAACTATCTCATATTAAATGGGACATTATCGGACTTTGTGACGTTAGAAGAAAAGGTGAAGAAACGATTTAAAAAGTGGACATGTACTCCACTATAAAGGCACAAATATTGGAAATACAAATGGAGTAGGATTAATTATAAATAAAAAATGGAAGAATAACATTGTGGAGATTGATGGTGTATCAGACAGAGTGGCAAGATTAGTTTTACAACTTAATAGCAGATACCAAATGCAGATAATTCAGGTTTATGCCCCAAGAAGTTCTCACAGTGATAAAGTAGTAGAAGACTTTTATATGGATGTACAAAAGGCTTTTGATCAGAGTAAACAACATTTTAAAATTGTTATGGGAGACTTTAATGTCAGAATTGGTAAACAAATGAAAGACGAAAATGCTGTAGGTAATTTTGGTTATGGTAATAGAAATGAGAGAGGACATAGACTTGTGGAGTTTGCAGAAAAAGAAAAACTTTATATTATGAATTCTTTTTTTGAGAAAAATGTTAAAAGGAAATGGACATGGAAGCACCCAATTGAAGGTACAGCAGTATTGGATTATATTTTGACTAACAGAAAATACATATTTCAAGATTGTAATGTTTTTAATAAATTTAACACAGGAAGTGATCATCGATTAGTAAGATGTAAGATACATGTTAATGCAAAACTAGAAAGACAAAAATTATTAAGAAAAACAATATTTACAGTTGATATTCCTAAACTTCAGAAACATTCTAATGAAATTAAATTAGAACTTACAAATCAGTTCAAGTATTAGTAGATTTTGAACATGATTCAGATTTGAATAAAATTAATAGGAAAATAACTGATACACTTTTAAAAACTGCAACAAAGATAGCTGGTAGAAAAAAGCAGCAATTGACTAATAAAATTTCTACTGAGACTAAAGAATTTATGAAGAAAGAAGAAATATGAGGATATACAACAGTAGTGCCCAACCTTTAACTTGACGCGAGCCAGTTGAGAATTTAAAAAAATTTGGGGAGCCACAATTATATATTACATTTTTCATATTACATTTATAAACATGGTACTTGGGTACTAAACCTGCAATGTAGGGAGATAGGTGGGGGGGGGATGGCCTATTCACATTGGTATCAATTCGCCGTTTCTAATGTGGCCAAAATAACGTGTACACGGATCTTTCTCGATGAAAACATCAATATATACAGCAAAATATATATGTGTACACGAATCTATCTCGATAAAAACAACTATTTACAGCACTAAACATCAATATATATATACAGCAAAATATATGCGTGTACACGGATAAAAACAACTGTTTACAGCACTAAACATCGATATATACAGCAAAATATATACGTGTACATGGATCTATCTCGATAAAAACTATTTCCAGCACTAAACATAATATATATACAGCACCAAACCAAACGTCTACAAGGATCTTTCTCGATAAAAACAACAATATATACAAGAGCACTAAACACAATATATATATATAGCACCAAACCAAACGTGTACAGCAAAAAAAAAAATGGTGTAATATGTTAAAAAGAAAAAAAATGTAAATACATTTTATTTATTAAAAATTTGGTAACATACATATAAATTACAATTACAGGAAAAATATATTTTATTTAATGTGAAACCTGACACTGCATATCGTTATTGTTTGTATTGTAAAAATGTTTATTTTTTAGTGTGTGCATGTGCCATCAAGGAACATAAAATATTTTATCAATTTTTTTGAAGAGTGCAATTCGAGCCACATTAAACAGTTACGCGAGCCACATGTGACTCACGAGCTACGGGTTGGGCATCCCTGATATAGAACAATGATGCATTAAAAAAGATTGAATATCTCGAATTTTGTAAAATGATGCAGCAAAGAGTTGAAAATGATATAAGAAAGTATAATTGTGAACTAGCTCGAATTTTGTAAAATGGTGTGGAAAAGAGTTGAAATTGATATAAGAAAGTATAATTGTGAACTAGCAAGAAAAGCTGTAGAAGAGAATAAAAATCTAAAGAGTGTAAAACAACATTTTGGTGTTGGTAGGAAATTTATATCTGCAATAAGAAAAAAAGATGGCATTATTACTAAAAAGAGAGATGATATCATGAAATGTGTAGAAGACTTCTATCAAGAATTATATAGTAATAAAGAACAACTACCTCCTATATCTATTATATCTTCTGAATTGCCCAGAATTTTGAATGAAGAAGTGAGACATGCAATTAAATTTATGAAAAAAGGGAAGGCTCCCGGTAATGATGGAATTATAATTGATATATTAAAAGAAGCAGGTGAAGAAATAGAATTTTTTTTAGCAAAGTTACACTCCAAATGTCTAAATGATAAAGATGTACCAGATGATTGGAAGAATGCAGTATTAATATTAATATTTAAAAAAGGTGATAAAGAAGATATTAGAAATTACAGACCTATCAATCTTTTATCAGTTTATACAAAAAAATTTCTAAGATAATTACAACTGGTCTACAGAGAACAATGAAATTCCACCAACCAAGAGAATAAGCTGGATTTAAAAGTGGTTTTAGTACAGTAGATCAGGGGTCCCCAACCCTATGCCCGCAGGCACCATGGCGCCCGCAGACCTTTTTACGTGTGCCCGCCACTATCCGAACACGATAAAAAATTATTTATCTGATACAAATAAATTTAATTTTTAAAATTTCTTATAAATTATTGTATTATATTGTAATCAAATTGTAGGGCATACTATACTTTTACAGCGTAAAAATATAAATGATAATTATATGTTAAAATTTTCTTTTTGAAATAAATATTTTTTTGTACATTATGTGTATTATTAACAATATCCACCTATAAATTTACATTGAAAAAATAAATGGTGCCCGCCCCCTGGTTGAAAAAATAAATGGTGCCTGCCAACTGGCCGGTATTATAGAATGTGCTCTTAAGTGCAAAAAGGTTGGGGACCCCTGCAGTAGATCATATCCAGGTATTGAGAGAAGTTATAGAAAGAACAAATAAATAGGAGTTGCCATTATGCTTAGGATTTGTAGATTATGAAAAGGCATTTGATGCTATAAACATTTGATTAAAGCATTGGATATCAAGGTATAGATCCAGGATATTGTCATATTTAAAAAATTATTTATAAAAATGCAACAGTAACAATTAGATTACATAATGATAGTAGGAAAGTCAACATTGAAAAGGATGTAAGACAGGGTGACTCCATATCTCCAAAACTTTCTACAGCAGTGCTGCAAGGAGTATTTTGTGAATTAAAATGGGAAGCTAAAAGAGTGAAAGTAAATGGAGATTATTTAAGTCATTTAGATTTTACAGATGATGTAGTTGTTTTTACAAATAATGCTTTAGAGTTACAGGAAATGTTGCAGGAGTTATCAAATGAAAGTAGGACGAAAGATAAATGTTAAAAAGACTAAAGTAATGTTTAATCGATTTGCTCAAAATATGAAAATAAAGATTGATTATGATGAATTAGAAGGAGTTAACAGTTACAAATACCTTGGTCAGATTATTAATACAGATGGCAACATAATGGATGAAATTAATCATAGAATTAAACTTGTTTGGAGTGCTTTTGGTAGAAATAACTTGATACTAAAAGGAAATATGGTATGTGTTTGAAAAAAAAAAAGGTTTTTAATAAATGTGTTTTGCCAGTTCTTACTTATGGATCTGAGACTTGGACACTTAATAGAAGAGCAATACAAAGACTTCAAACCACTCAAAGAAGTATGGAGAGATGCATGTTGGGAGTAACAAGAAGAGATCGAAAATGCAATGTATGGGTAAGAGGACAAACAGGTGTTACTGACCTCATTGAAAAAATTAAAAGACGGAAGTGGAATTGGGCTGGGCATATTGCTAGAAGAGATATGATAATAGAAGGACAATTGAAATTTTAAACTAGATTCCAAGAGATTGCAAAAGACCCAGAAAGAGACCACATGTGAGATGGATGGATGAAATAAGAAAGTGTGCAGGGGTGATGTGGAGAAGAGAAGCTAAAGATTGGAAAAGATAGATTGAACTTGGAGACCTTCATTCTGCAGTGGATTGATAATGGTTGATGATGATGATATTCTTTTTCTGTTAAATTTACCATTTTGTTAAGTAGACCATTTAAAGAAGTTGGTGATCTGTGCAATTTGATACAATGGTATAGGGTTGAAGATTATGGAGTTTAAAGTCTAAGGATCATGTCCAATTCCATCATTTCTAATACTCATATTCCTTATTACCTCTGGAGGAATGAAGTTGCCTGCTTATTTACTAATTAGGTAAAATAGCTTTCTGTAGTAAATCGCTCACTTCAGAAAAGTCTTTCATAAAAAAGCAAAAGATTTTCCATTTTCATTGTACTCTCTAGCTAAGAATACTAAATATTCATTTACCCAACAAGTTTTGGATGGCTTAGCTAGGTTTGTTTTATACCAGCTACTGGAGAATAAAGATTCTCAACTTCTTGAAAATAAAAATCAGAATTTGTACCCCAGATTGCAGAAAAGATACACATATATAACTTTTGCACACCACCGGAAGCCTTTCCAATTATTTTAAATAGTACAACAAATAAATTTTAACTTGGGTGCCAAAATTGAGTAACGCAGTAATAATTATAAATTTATATATAAAAATTCAAAAAAAAAAAAAGACAAAATAAAACAAAAGCTATGCAAAATGAGATTCTGAAATAAAAAAAACTTCTTTAGTGAAGATTTACATGTAAATAACTTGTAATGAACCAAAAGCTAAGAATAAGCTTGATCAGTTTCCAAATCACTGTAAAAAAACAAAACAAAACAATTTTCAGACTGTTTAATTAAAAAATGTTCTAGCACTTTGGTGTAAAAACAAATTTGTTATCCAATTTAGTTTTGAGACTTTGCAAATGGTAAATTTCTTCTTACATATATATAAACTTATACTAAGTTATTACTGTCCTACAAATAATTGATCAAAAAAAAGGCAAATAATCCTAAAATGCATTTCTTCTAAACTAGCTTTGTCAATTGGTCAAATACACCTGGATCTCGTTTTATGCAGATTATTTTAATGCGATTTTGAAGTTATGCGATTCATGTTTCTTCTTAATATTTTTCATATTTCATTATATTTATTAGATATCAAGAAATTTAAATTATTAATAACTTATTCTGACTTGAAATACTTTTTTTTTTTCAAAAATATAACGTTATATTAGCAGCTAACGTGAATATGGCCTGAAGCTGTATTTAGAATATTAGCTTCTATGTAAATAACCTACTTATACTAATGAGTAAATAATAATAATAGATTTATACTTACATATAAAAATATGGCAATAAATATTCAAAAATTTTAAATTTTTAAAACATATTTTGTTAGGTATAATGGAAATAAATAATATAGATTTTTAAAATAAATAACGAGGATTTTATTGATTTCATAAACTGAAAATAATATTTCTAATGATAATGTATCTTTTTGTTGCGAATGCAATCTCATTTTTTTAATATAGAAACAAAATGTGAACATTTAAAATTTATTTCAGTAGTAAAAATCAGTTGTCAACAGAAAACTATTAACACAGCACAAGACTGAAATTGGCACTAGTTGTGTAAATGGGATGGAGCAGAATATGGGAAAACTTAGAGTGGGGAATGTAAAATAAAGTGGCTAACAAGTTTCTCTGGGCATAATTGCTGAGAGATTCTTGACTTCGTTCAAGGAGAAACTACTTCACATTGACGAATCTGATTTCTTACCAGTTTACAAACGAAACGCATATCGTCAAAAAACAATACGTATGAAAAAATGTCAAATTAAATACTGTAGTTAATAAAAAAAAAAGTAAAAAAAGTTTGTCTTGTACCAATTTTTTAAAAATATTTGATATTTTTTATTAGTCATACTTTATTTCCTTATTTTTTTAATGCGAATTTTAAAGTAATTTTTCCTTGTTGCTTTGCTTTTATGCGAATTGTGAAAATTACAGACCCTATCCCCCATTTTTCAAGGTTAATTAAGTTTATTTCTGTGCAATTTTTTTTAATGCGGGTTTTCTGTGAAACCTATCTAGCGCATAAAATGAGACTCAGGTGTATATCAAATATTCTCAAAATGCCTCATTGTTATAAAAACATGCTAATAGCTTTATTGCTTGGGAGTTCATAAAAAGTGCCAAAAGCAATCATGATTCTTCCTAATCCCAAGTCGGATGCTCTACTGACTGCAACAAGCTGGCGCAGGGTATCGCAGGGAATCACGTTATGACTTAACTACTACTAATATGCAGGTCTAGCGATTTACATATTTTAGATAACTATATCAAAATTATTAATAACTATTTATATTAGGCATATTAGATTAAACATTGTTATACTATTATTAGACCAAACAACAACTTTAAATTCAGTCAAAAGTCAAAATCTTACACATGTGTAAAATTAAATATATTTATTTGAAAAATTTGTAATAAATATTACTCTTCTTTAATCAAATATATATATATTATTGATATTTAGCATTTTTATTGAATAATAAAAAAATAAAATTCCAACTTGTTATTCATGTTCAGCACATATTTATTAGTAATGTCTTATAAACTAGACAAAGGAAAAATCCAAGGAGAGGATGCTACTGTTGAGGAATGCTTACAGCTGACTCATTGACATTAATTTGCGGTCCGAATGCTGTTAAAGTTATGTGCAAAGAAAAAAACAGATGCAAACATCAAACAAATTCATTATACAAAATGAATATGTAATGAACAAAAGAACTAAAAGCACTCAAATAAGAAAAAAAAAAATTCTCAGAAGACTGACCATAAATATGATGTGAAATGTCAAAAATTACCCAGTACAATGAATATTAACAAAGCAAAACTCTCCATACAGTATTGCCACCCTGTGCCAACCAGAGTAATCAATGAATGCCAGAAGGCTTGTGCATAAAATCCCTATCTAATGCCTACTCATCCAATATCCCCAGACTAGTTTCTGGCTTGTGGCCATCATCAGTGAGAAGCTTTGGATCTGAGAGCACTGCACCTAGATCTTACGATCTAATGCAACCTTCCAGCACCCATCTTTTATCTCTACTTAACTACAAAACTATGAGAATGAAATTGAAAACAAAAATATTTTCAATCTAAGCTCAATAGCTTATATAGTCATATGGGTCTGAACTCAGTTCAGCACCCATACATTTTGGTGTCTTTGGCTCTTTAACATCAATAGCCACCACTATCCTATTAGGCAGGATTGATGTTAAACCATTAAGCATCACATGATCACTATCTTATACTAGCACATAATTGTTTATAAACAAAGCAAAACTCTCCATACAGTATTGCCACCCTGTGCATTAGATCCTAAGATCTAGGTGCAGTGCTCTCAGATCCAAAGCTCCTCACTGATGATGGCCACAAGCCAGAAACTAGTCTGGGGATATTGGATGAGTAGGCATTAGATAGGGATTTTATGCACAAGCCTTCTGGCATTCATTGATTACTCTGGTTGGCACAGGGTGGCAATACTGTATGGAGAGTTTTGCTTTGTTTATAAACAATTATGTGCTAGTATAAGATAGTGATCATGTGAGACAATGAATATTATTAAATTTTATATTTAAAACTTTCACATTAATGTTCAGAATGGTATGAAAACATAATTATATATAATTAAGTAAAGCAAACCATTTTCTCAAATGACAAAAATTAATAACACTCTGTTTGCAAAGGATCAAAAGTAGAATGAATCACTTGTTCTTTAAGCTTTTGATGTTCATAAGATTAGTTTAGCCAATATTAATGAAAATTTAAAGTGAACTCAATATATGAGCCAGATAAAAAGATAATATTAACAATTATAAAACTAACAATCAATTATACAGAGATGGTTACAGAATCTCAAATGTAATAATTACCAGACAAGACTATTAAATGTAAGATTTATTTATTTTCCTTGTATAAATGAATATTAGTTTAATATTTTTTAATGTCATGTTTCCATCTGGCTGATATATATTGTTCACTCTGAATTTCCACTAATATTGTCAAAAGTAACCTTATAAAAAGTAAACGCTTAAAGAAGAATCCATTTTATTCTTGATTATTTATTGAAAATGATATTTAGTCATAGCCTGAGGGAGAATAGGTTATTCCACTTAATTGAACATACATTAAGCAATGCTAATTTCATATTAGTATATATACATACATCTCTGCACCAGAGTCATAATCATGAATGTATGATTTAATTGACCAAATTCATACATATTAAGATACGGGAGAACTAATATTTATATGATATAAGTTCACATTTATTTTGATGAGCAACTTGGGTCCCCCGCCCACACTTGTAATGAATATCCATAGTTTAGGTCCCTTATCCCTAACCAATTTCGTGATCATTCAAAGTGACAATGAGGGTATTTAGGTTATGGGGAAATATTTTAATTGTAAAGGTTAAGATATTAGTTGTATGAGATGGTGTGGATAGTTGAAGGATGCTTGAAAATCTGAGTTCAAATCCCCTATACTTACAATTAAGCTCCCAGTTTTGTGAAGAGTGCCTCGTTTTCAAATATTTACACATTAAGATATTAGTACTAAGATTAGCTGTTAATCACAGGATAAGCTTTCTTTACATAAAGACTTTATGCAAATGTCTGGATATAGCATGATTGTTAATTTTAATGAAGAATCCTGATTAAAAACTAAATTAACTAATTTATTATTTTCTTTTCTTATCACTACAAAATAGCTTATTTTGAGGTATATTGAGGCATTATAATGGTGTCGTTATTGCTTTAGCTTTTCTTTACTATTTAGCAATTATCTATAATGTTAGTTTGCTAATGTGCCTTTTTTGGCTTAGAAATCATTATTTAAAAAAAAATCTGAAGATATCAGTATCATACAGATCATCATATTAATTTTACTAACCGACAGTGTTATTATAACTTGTTACTCTATATCACACTCAGTTATCTATAAAGAGGCAAAGATGAGATCTGTATGAGAAAAAATAAAGTACATAAAATACAATCAGGTGAATGTGAACTGGATACTCATCACCAATAGGTTACAAAATATAGAGACCTCATACAAAATTTTAATATAAAAACAAATTAACAATACCTGGGCATCATGGATTAGCAGATTATTTGGCTCAAGGTAATTCTGAGTGTGCTTGGTTTCAAAATTTTGGAAAAAAAATTGTAATTTTCAGTAATTTTTTTTTCATATTTAAACTTATTTATGCAATATATTTGTAAAATATTTATCTTAAATAAACAAACAATAGTTGTCAAGTTAGATTTTATTTGAAAACATTGTTGTAAAAATGTATTTACAGTAAGTTTTTACAACAATTGCTAACATAAATACCAGAAATAATTTTTTTTTAAAATTTTAATTAAAGTTAGTATTAGTTTTACTTTTAAAACATATTTTCATTCTTTTATAATGTCCTAACTAAACTTCATTTCTATTTTAAAAATGGAATTCACATAAGAAATATTTCATTCTAAATGTTTTTTATGAATAGATAAAATTACGATCCAATAATAAAAAAGCGCCATTATTGTAATTAAGAATTCAGTTTACTACTTTATTTTTCTATTTAGCAAAGTTGAAATATTAACTTTTAGAGTTTTTGGCTATAAGATTATGTTTGTGACCCATGCGGTGCTTGCCCAATGAAAACATGCATCTCGGACTGGCCTGGACTACACACTGTTTCTCCTTTCCACTTCCCATTCCCTTTTCACATGTATACTTCCCCTCTTACCATGTTGCTTCTGAAATTTCAATTTATCAAATAATCACTCCCTTGTAAACCTTTTTCTAACTATATTTGTATCTATTTTTTTTATGAATAAACTTTCATCACTGAGAAAAAAAAAAATTATTTTTGTAATGAATAATATACACTTTATCAACAAATTATATAGAATAAAAGTTTAACTGTAGAAGAAAATGTTGCAAATATGACCATTCTCATTGGGGCCATTCAAAAAGAGAGGGAGGAATAGATAGTGAACAGTTTACTAATATACACAGAAATTATAGCAACAATGAACAGTACAAGAAAGTAACAACAAAACTGTCTACTTCATATTAAAACAATCACAATAACAATATATTACAAATCATTTCAACTTATAAGTTCCTCACTTTATCATAAGATGAAAAGCTTCCCAATCATTTATTTACATGTTTTTAACAATGCTCTAAATGTCAGTGTAACTACCATTATTTTCTGATCTCTGGTAATAATTAAGAGTGATTTGTAAATGTAAATTACTTATTGGTTAAATCTCCTCTAGAAGTTCTAAAAAAAATATCCTCTAATATTCAAGTTATATATATCAATAAATATATATATATATATGTGCTTTGCGCACAGATAATGAAGCTATTTAAAATTAAATGTTGCTGCCTAGCGCACTTTCAGGATATTTCATAGTCCCATATTCATGGCTACTGGAATTTATTTGAGAACTCTAATGGTGTTAATGCAAATTTGTGTGAAGATGCTACATAGACCATTTTTGAGATAGAGAAAAGCAGGTCTTTCTTCTATTGATTGCAGCAGGGCCACCCACTATGTAGTAGGCCTCCCTGACTTTGCGTTTAATGTCATTTCTTTCAGAGCAGATAACACTAATGTGGTGGGTAAGAAGGCATGGCTAGTGGCTCTCTCTCATGCTCAACAAAAATTGAATTGCCTTCAAGCTTAGTTTTGGTCCTGTTGTGGAGGTATTTATGTTGAGCTACTCTGGTTGCAATGTCGGTTTTAGTTTCTCCGTAATATGTTGCCATACAGTTTCTTTGGGGCAGGTGATTTTGTAAACAACTTGAGGGGTGAGTTCGGGTTTAATCCTGTCTTTGGTGTTATTGATGAGTCTACTGGTGTTAGGAGGTGAATGGAAAGTGACTGCAAAGTCACATAATAATTTGTTAATAAGGCTTTTGGCTGTTGACTGGATGTATGGAATTAGGATTCTTGGTTTGTTTTCTATCTTATCATTATGGTTTATTTTGTAAAAGAATTTATTAACGTTTCTGTTGATGGATGATTGTGTGTGTCCTATTTTTATTAAATCTGTGTAATTAATAAGATTAATTCTTTCGTCTGCTTTATATTTGCACAGATTATGGTTTCTAAACATGAAGGAAGAGAGGGCTGCAAGTTTGTGGGATAGAGGCTTTCCCACATGTTCTTAAATTATGCATATGCATGACCCAACTTTACATTTAATCATTGTTATTTGTATCTTTCATCTTTTACAATATTGTAAGTGATCTTATGTCTAACTAAATATTTCAGATATCTTGGCTTGTGTATAAATATTTTTTTCTCAGTGATGAAAGGTTTTATTCATCAAAAAGACAAAATACACAACAGTTAAAAGAGGTTTACAAAGAGATGATTACATGGCAAAATGAAATTCAAGTACAATAGGGTGAAGGGGAAGAGAATACATATGAAATTGGAAAGGAATATGAAAAGGTTATGTAGTCCAGGCAAAGAAGAGGCTTTGGCAAGGAGCAATGTTGATAGGCTTGGTTGCCCTGGTGGATTAAAAGGTTCCATATGTGACTAACTTTGGAGGAATTGCTATATGTTAAGGTTTCAGAGACGGATGAGGAGATTTCTGAGTTATGCTTAGATGCAACAGGCTGATTTTTGTTTTTTGTAGATGAATAGTTTTAGTTTTTCCCATTGTATTTGGAATGGTGTTATGATTGGTCATGTTGTTTTTTTTGACTTGATTTTTATCTATGATAGAGCAAACCTTAACCCGAAAGGGAGGAAAATCCAGAGGGCAAGGAGATGGAGACTTTGAAATAAGTTGTTTGGTGATGATTTTTTAGTTAGGTTTTGTTTGAAATTTAATTTGGATAGAATTTGGATAATTTTGAAGGTTTTAGTTCATGTAGTTTAGGTCTCTATATATTTTTTCCGTTAGGGGCAGCCGCAATCTTTAAACTGTTTAAAAGAATGAAAAGTAATCTGAAGAAAACAATTTTGAAATGGGAATATTAAATATATTGATGTAAAAGCAAAAAAAAAAAAACACATTGGAAAATTTGTTATTAATAATTTTAGTTGAGGAATGTGAAAATTGAATGGAATTTTAGGCGGTTAGTTACCCCAGAGGAAGGGATGTCTGAAAAAAAAAAAAAAAGATCGTTAAAGATGGCCTAAATAACTGGAACAACACACAAAAAACTTTATAAACAACTTCTAAGTGACAGGGAAATTGAAATAGGAGAAATATTTACGAGTCTAAGAGGGAATAAACCCCTTTATGGTCCATGAAACAGTTGAACCACCCACCAAATGTGGGGGGGGGGGAATGAGGTAGTTAAATGCTGATAAGCACAAGGTAGACATAGGGAAATTGTTAAAAATGCGCTAAAACTGACATTTAGTGAATGAGAGTACATTAGCAGCAAAATAAGGCCTTTAAAGGGCCGAATAAATATAAAAGATACCTTCCACTGCTTTCAGAGTCATTCTGTGAGAGCTGTGAGGAAGATAACTTTCCAATAAGAGCTCCACCTATAACAAAAATAACATTGCACATAATTCTTTATGACAAGAATACTGCCAAATGTTATATGTCATTCAAGAATTGCTGTTGAGTATAATGCAAATGTGTGTCCAATTCTATAAAATTATTCAAATTTTCCGTCATCCCTAACAAAATACAATGGTAGTAAATACTACCCCAACCAACAAAATAGAATGTTTATTGTAATAATGACCTATTTAATTTAAAAGAATATATACATTCTCATGCCAAAATTCACTTAATTTCAAAATGTTAACGAGTCAAGTCAGTTAAAAATCTATACTGTTTAAAAGTATAGGCTCTCTTAGCAAATTCATTTGGTACCAGATATTGTGAAATCCTGAGAAATAAACTTCTACTGCACTAAGGAATGTAATATTTCATCTACTAAAAACAATATCATATAAATAAATAAATATGTATGCATTTGTACAGTTGTAAAATAGATGCTTCTACATTCGAACAAGCATGACTAAAATATCAATGTTATTCTGAAATAATGAAACTTTAAACAGAAGCAAAATAGCACGCATAATTCTACTTAATCTGGCAAAGATATGTTATCTCAAATTAAGTATGGGTATATATTAAAAAAGAGATTTCATCTCAGCATTGATTGTGCAACACCACATAAAATATCCAATATTATAAATAGCTATAAGTTCATTCATTCAAATGTAAATGAATAAATACATTCACATGTATGTTAACATCCTATCATATAGCATAAATATTGAGACTTGTTCAGTTAAGATGAATACCATTCTATAGAGTATTATATGGGTATATTGTTTAGTTAAACATAATTTATCTCTTATGCCGAATAAAAAGCTTCTATTATTATCACCAGATGCATTTTCCTTCGCAATTTAAATAGTATTTTAAATATTTTCCTCTATAAATGAAATGAAGCATTTTATTCTTGAATTATTATTGATTTTGAATCAATAATCAATATACTAAACATTAACATTATGGAAAACAATCTTAAATCTACTTCAGTGCATATGGTAATTAGGATATTTTATATGACTTTCTCTTTTGTTTCATCCTTGTTAGGATGACAATTGGTGAGCATGCATAAAAAAACATTTCCTGCAAAATTTTGAATGGGTCCACAATATTAATTATTTTGGTTCTTGATTTCTATTTATGCAGTGCAACATTTTAAATCCATTTTCCATGGTGAATGTATTGATGGGATGGCTTGTCAGGTTGACATATAGAATAGTGGGAAGAAAAGTTAGTAGTTTCTTAGCAAGATGTCATTTTCACAAAGATAATTCTCCCTTGGTTTTTTTTTTTTTTAATATAGAAGAAAACTAAGAATTGTGCATTTTTTTCCCTAGCCAAAAAAAAAAAAAAAAAAGACATCTTTTTCAAATCCTGTTTTATTTTTTTTATTTAGACATATGCAGAAATATATATATCCAGAGAGAAAACTTAAACCAGCCTATATATTTTTCATATAAATTGAGTTTTAAATAACTGATATTATTTATAAAAACAGAAATTTCATTCATTTCTAAAACTCTATAATAAATAAACACGTTATGAGAGGGCCCAAAAATAATCAGAATTGTTCTCTGGTTTGCATGCCTGTTGTAGTATATACTTCTGCTGTTACATACTTCTTGCAGAAACCCTTCTGCATCAATCTCCCTATAACCTCACCATGTGAAATTGTGGGGCTATGTAGCATATTTTTTTATAAAGTGTGTTTCATGTATTTGTCGATTTTTTTATAATAGCTGAAAAAGTCGAACAATGTGAAATTCTATTTTCATTTATGGAAAACAACAAGAAAAACAGTTGTAATGCTTGAAACAGATTATAAGCTAGCTGATCTCATAAAAATACAAGTTATATTGCTTATAACACTTCTTTCATATACACTTCAATGCAAACCATTTTCTTAAACTTCTTTATTTTCCTTACAGTTTCGACTGTCCAGCAGTCTTCATCAGAGCTCTAATCTTCTTCTCTGCTTTTTAATTAAAACTGAGAAGAAGATTAGAGCTCTGATGAAGACTGCTGGACAGTCAAAACTGTAAGGAAAATAAAGAAGTTTATGAAAATGGTTTGCATTGAAGTTTATATGAAAGAAGGGTTATAAACAATATATATATATGATTATATGAAGATATGCAAAGAAAGTGAAAAATACAAGCTTATGAATGGTTTAATTGAAATGATAAATTCACCATATCCCTAAAAAGTAAGTGAAGTCCAAAGTGAAAACCATGCTGACCTTTTTCTGATGCAAACAACATTTTTATCTCATATTTAGTTTGCAACAGTCAAGCATCTTATCTGCAAGTTCTGAAACATTTACATGATGTGATAAAATGTAAAAATCCCATTTGGGGTGGGTGGGTGCAAATTCCACCTCAACAAAGTGTTATCTCTCAAAGCCTAGAGTCTAAAACACTTTTTAATCAAATTCAGCAATGAATCAGCTTATATATCATCCATATTTGTCAATCTCACTTCATGCAATTTTTTTTTAATTTCTAGAAGAAAAAAATGACTCAATTTTTTTTTTCTGCAGACTACTTTGATAAATGAAAAACATGTTTAGATCGGAATATTGGAATTAGATCGGTGTATTGGAACAAACGGATAATAATTTGAAAAAGAGTAAATTTAAATAATCAGTTACTTATTATAAAATTGTGGTTATTTTTGGACCCCCCTTTTATATATATATATATAATAGACAGTATCTGGCCATATGTTAATAATTGAATTTTAAGCTATTACAGTATAACTTACTATTTTCTTGCTCCCAACGCTATCAAAATACACATCTGGGGATTAATAAAATCTGCAATCGAAATATTTATTTAAGAATTATCGTTTTAATTATTTATTTGGAAAAGATATAGAGTTGAATTATGAATACATTTGAGGTTGTTTTATTGATTTCAGATATATACTTTTAAATATTACATTTGATAGAATGAAATAAAAGAATTAATAATTGTCTAAAATTAAAGTGAAAATGGAGAAGTTAATATTGATAGTATAATATACTCTATAGTATTCCACAGAATTTTATTCTACAACAGAAAAATATTATCATTTGGAATTTATAATATTTTTTTAAGTCTGAAAAAGTGAACAATTTATAATGTTAAAAAATTAAATAATTTTTAAACTCAAATTTAGGAGTTGTTTTTAAAGTGGTTAAAATTGAATTATGTTGTTTTGAAATGTGATAAATAAATTATGGAAAAAATATTAAGTAAATAATAAAGCTTATTTCTGACAAACAGGAAAGCATGCACTTAATTAATTAAAACATTTGCAATTAATTGATTAGTATGTATGCATTTAATTCAGTAACAATAGCTTTAATACAATGCCATCATAGAATAAAAAAATATTTAAGACAGGTTTAAAACATTGGAGAAAAATTTTAAGTTTCAGCACTTAATAGTTGTGTATTAAATTCATGCAGATAGTTATTAAAAATAGACTCAGCAATAAATAAAGACATTTTGTAATTTAAGAAATAGTGGTTATCAGGCAGAAGATCCTGATTATCCATGTAGATGGGAATTACATTGTATCAAAGCAACATGAAAAAGCTTAAAAATATTGCTGCAGTTTTTGAAATGAGTGGTTAATTTTCTTAAGTGTATGGATCACAGCCTGTACTTTTATAATGTAGCCTGCCTGATCTTCTAAAGTGCTGTCTTTAATTTTTGAACCTGCTGACCTTTCTTGCCTTCATTAATTAGTGTAAAAACAATTCTCACAAAAAGGAAAAACAAATAGTAGAAACAATTAGAAGAGTTTAGAATATGCACTCTGGGAAAACTTTATCAACCAGTGTTCAAACTAGTTTACAAGATTCAAAAGTTGTATGCAAATGTATGAAATTCTAAAATCGTTCTAGGTGACAATGTTAATATTTATTCTTTTAACTCAGTTGATAATTTATTGATATCATTGTATATTTCATTATTTAATATTTACTAAAATTTGTAGAGCAATGTTCTGTTTGTTTCTTTTACATAATATTTATTTTGAAAAAACTTGAGTTGAGTCAAGCCACTATGAAAAGATATAACTATATAAATATATTCTCACTTAATTGCACTGAATTAACTTTCGGAGAATTATTGCCACAATCACAGTGCAAAATTAATTAACTAACTGCTCCGGGAACAGGATGAATATAAACACTTAATCAATGGCATCTTGAGAAGGTTCATTTATGAATGGAAATCAATTTATATTAAATTAAATTGCATACAAACCACTTGTCTATTATTTCGAGTTATGTATAAATTGATTAAGTGTTTGTAAGTTTTTGACAACATTATGGTCATATATGTTGCTGGAAAATGACTATAAGAAATGAAATAGTTTATAAAATATGCAAATTATTGCAGCAAGAAATACAAATTATAAATGTCAAATGTTCTATTTTTTGACAAAGGGACATAAGACTCCTTCCTGTTTATTGAATATAGGTCCCTTGCAATACCCCATGTCTCCTTGAACTTTCTCTTATGATCATCCCTCTCTATGCAGATGATCTTAATGTTGTAATGGGAAAACATGTGTCCTGTATCAAGGTCGTGATCCATGAAAATTGACTTACATTGCCAGTATTGTTTAGCTTTTTTATAAAAATAGGAGTGTTGTATGACTCTCATAGATCTATTAGCTCACTGCAATAATTTGCCAATTTTATAAACTATATATTTATCCTGTTCCTAGTGCAATTAGTTAATTAATTTTGCACTATGATTCTGGTGAGAATATGCCAAATGTTAACTCAATACTATTAAGTGAGAATATATTTATATGGTTATATCTTTTCATAGTGGCTTGACTCAGCTCAAGTTTTTTTTCAGAGTATTTCATTAGTATATGAAAAGAGTTTCATGTTAAATAATTACATTATAAAATTTATTTGTAGATAGAAGAATTAAAAGCTAACACTTCAACTTTAGGGGATAGGAAAAAATTTTTTGAATTGTGTTCGTTTGTCAACATACTCTTAAAACCATGTCAATAGAGATTGTTCCTTTTATCGAATTTAAAAGGTTCATGTAGGTTGTTAGACAAATGCCTATCATAATCAAAAAAGGAAACACATTACTTACTTATCAATTTTAAAATCATTACTCTACAATTAATATAACCAACAAGATTATTATTTGATTTATGAAATGCAAATGTACGTTTTATACCATGTTTTTTTTTTTTTCATATGTCAAATGCGTTGACCGGGAAGCGAACCTGGGCCAGCTGCATGGAAGGCAGCTATGCTAATCGCTAGGTCACCAATTATATTAAATTATTTGTTTTGTTAATATGTAAAATATATATATATATTTCTTTATTCTCAATTTTAATACTATGTTGTGTGATGTGGTGTTATTTAACAATTATTAAATTTCAAATTGTTGTATGGTAATCAGTTACCATCCTATGACAGCTAGCATTATAGATAAAAGCTGTTTAAATTATTGAAGATAATTATATGATGGCATGGTCCCATAATTTAAGTTATAAGTGAGGCCCATTGGTATATTCAACTGTAAATTCCAACCGTTAGGATGACTTGCAGAAAGATGTTATAATAACTTAATTTATCCACAGGTACTACTGGAAGGTAGCATATTTATCTCAAATTATAACTCCAATATACTTTTTCGGTTATATAATTTATTTGATTTAATTTTTCTATTTCCCTCACTACTTATCTTGATTCTTTTTTCTGAAGTGTTAAAAAAATATTGCCATTCTAATAATGAGTGAAAACTATAAGACAATAAAATAATCACATGGTAGAAGTTATAGTGTTAACTATCCTTATGATCAATGGAGCACAACACTCCATTCAACTAATCAAACCTAGACTTTTTTTTCTGTACTCAGCTGAGTTTATTATTTATCTACTGTATTAAACAATACATATTAACGACAACAGTAACCTTTCATGAATGATCTAAAATCTGATATTTACTACGACCAAATGAAAACATGAGTAAAGCATTTTCCTATAATACTGAAATTGCCCTCCTCTCCCATCTTTTCTTCTTCTTCTTTTTTTTTTTTTTGGAGAATGGAGATTGTATACATTAATTCAAAAATAAAATATTTTTTAGAAGTACCTTTAAAAAACTTTCACTATCCTCAATCAAATGAAATTTTAAGAAGAGAAAACAGAAGCTTACGGCTTTATTGCTCGGGAATTCATTAAAAGTTCGAGCGCCAGAATCGAACCTAGTATCTCTCGATATCAAGTCGGACGTTCTACCAACTGCACCAAATCGCGTAGGGCACGTTAAGAATATAGTTCTTTTATTATTATTTTTTAAAAAAAAAAAACAGTAAATCAAATTTACTTTAATTTAAAAAAAAAAAATTATACTTAATTTTTATCGCTAAATGACAGAAAAATCAATTGTTGAAACAAATTCAATAAATAAAAGTTTACTTTTATATATTAAAAAAAGAAGTAGCTTTTAATAGTTGGACTAAGAAATAAATTTCTACCAATACGGTAAAGATTGATTATACAAATAAACCATTTGAATTTCAAAACAATGAAAATTGATGGATCAATTTATAATAAAATAAAGCAAGTGCTAAGTTGTATAAAAATGATTTCAAGATAATACAAAGAAAAAAAACTAATTTGGGACAGTTAAAAAATATCAGATCAATTTTAAATTATCACAAATTAAAAAAAACAAAAAAAAAAACAACAATTTTTTAACAACCAACCATTGTAGTGAGTAATTTATGGAAAACCTAATTCTTTAATTATTCCTATTTAATAATAATTATGGACAAAAAAGACATCTTTAATTATTCATATGCGAAGGAGTAATTGAATTAAAAAAAAAAACACGTATAGGGAAACGTTCATTTAAGATATTAACTATCCTTAATAGGTAAACAAAATTTAACTTAATAGGGAAGATTCAACACTCTAGATAGTTATTTACAGAGCACCTGGATAATTTGTTGAAACGTAATACTTTCAGTCAATAACTAGAAAATGAATATATAAATTTAAATAGAAACATAAAAAAAATACAATATCTGTTTGAAATATTCTGACATTTTATAAAATGCTTTGTTTAAAATAATAGCATAAATATTGTTAAGAGAAACGTGATTTAGTTGAAGAAATTTCAGACAAGTTTATAATTCCAGAATGCATTAAATATTAAAAGCAATAAACATTTTATAATATTACAGCAAATTTCTTATTTAAATCTATTTGTAAATGAAAGGTTTTTTTTTTTTTTAGTATTTACAAAGGTGGGGGAGGGGATTCTATATAGTAAAAGGAATAAAAAAAAGAGTATGTTTTCATCCAAATTCTTATTTATAAATAAATATATTTTACATACACAAGCTTTGCTAATGTAATGTTTACACTTATTAACTTCTATTTAATTATAAAGTTCATTTCTCTATTCTCATAAAACATAATTAATTTAATAATTATTAATGCCGTGTTTTAATCTGTCTAATCCATCAATATTGACAGGGATAATCTTATAAATATCAAAAATTTAAAGAATAAATGTAGCCATGCTATTCTTGACGTCCATTGTCAAGATATTATTATTTGTTCATACCCTGAAGAGAAGAGTGGTTTATTCTGATAATTACACATAACTAATAATTTAATTTTTTACAAATAAGTAATAATATAAATTTTAGTTGAAGTTAGTTTAGTATTTGGAAGAATAATTACTTATTTGAAAACCTAATTATTACTAAACACATAAATAATATTTAATTAACCTATTCATTCAATATACTAAATGTTTACTATAATAAATAGAGGGATTTGAACATAGGATTTTCAGTTTATATTCATCCTCCAATCTCAAACAATTGATACACATATCCACGCACATGTGAAAAAAATAAATATGCATATTGGGGATCATTTATTTTTTCACATGCGTGTGGTCATGTGTATAGCAGTTTTTTGAGATGGAATGGAGGATGAATACAGACTGAAAATCCTAAGTTGAAATCCATCTATTTATTATTGTAAACATTCAGTATACTGAATACATTATGAATTACATGCTGCCTTGAAAATAGGCTACATCATAATATAAATCCAGCCATCCCTCTCCAATTAATGTAAATGGAAATGTAATGGTCCAATAATATGAGGGGTTAGATTGAAGTAATGTCTACATGTGTATAACTATAAAGGTTTTGAGCATTCCACCATTGGTTTTTCAATGAAATGAATGGTTGAATTGTTGGAAGGGTGAGTCTGTCCATTAAAGTTTAAGGAATTGCTATCTTAATATAAGACAAGCACTGATTGTATATATGTGTAGGAGATTATGATTTGGCCCAACTAATGACTGCTGGTTCTGCACAAAATAGGTATATTAGGGATCACTTATCATTTTCACATGAGTGTGCTCATACATATCATTGTTTAAGAGGATGAATATAGACAGAAAATTCTAAGTTTATATCCATTTATAAATATTTGTTATTTACATATTTTTGACTTATACAGTTTGCTGTTTATATATTTTTATTGCTCTTACTAGTATTGGATAATCAATAATTTATTTTACTAATTGTTAAATCAATACTAATTAATCAAAAAATTATACAAATCAACAGAGGAATATTGATTAGTATTAACTAATTATATATAAAAAAGATATGCTAGACAAATTATTTAAAGCATGTCCACATAGCATTTTAATGAAAATAAATTGTGCATACTTTAAATTGGGTGTTTTTGAAACAATAGTAGATTTCTAAACAACAAGCATTTGGATGTAAATATCAAGCTGTTGCACTCCAGAAGCCAATTAAGAGATTATGATAAATTAGCTCACTAATGATGAACTTAGTGGCAAATAACTCTTGAATCCAATCTGGTGAGAGTGCCTCCCTTAGGATGCCTGAAATTAATAAAAAAAAAAAAATGTACTTACTCTACCAGAATATCTACTTTTCAAAGGTACCAAAAGCAACTTGGGGCATGCTTAGGTCACTGGACATATACTAGGTATACTAATATGTAAACAACTGTAAAAAGTATATTATGCACTTGTGTAACTGCTGATTTATAAAAAGTATTCCTTAACCTCTCAATCAAATATATTTATCTAATTTAATGAAATCTTCTTATTCGGTTTCACTCTAAAATATATTCAAATAATAGAAGTCTAACCAGCAGATACAAAAACATATATATTTCATGTTACTACATGACTTTTAAAAAACAGAAAACATGTTAAGATATATTATTTTATAGCACAAGTCAATTATATTTGTATTTTTATATTGGATTATTTCCATAATCTAATATGAGTATTGAATGTCTTTAGAAAAAAATAACTTTTATTTAAATATTCCAAATACATTCAACTGTTAGTAATAGCACATCAAACAGGTTAGTCTATGCACAATGTTTCAAGAGGTATTGTTCTTCCCTCTCCTTCAGGTATTGCTGGCCTGACCAGTGACAGTACTAGCATGGGATTAGAACTTGGACCATAGATTCTTGAGTATTGAATTTTAAGGTCAAGCTCTAACCAACAGGCATCCTGCCAAAGGCAACAGTCAGTAGAAATTTCATATACTTACCTATGAGGTTCTTCCTGATTTCTCCACTTTTTCCTAAAAGCAAAGTATTCAATTGTAAATAATGTAGAATGTTTTCTAAAAAATAAACTTACTGATGAAGACTTCATAAGAGTTTCTCAAGCAGTAAGAAAATCATATTCTACATGACATGGAAAAATAAAAGAATGCCAAAAAAAAAAAAAGAAGCTTGCTAACCTACATGTAATAACTTCATCTGAGAAAAATCTCAGTTTTAAACAACTAACAAATACTGAAATTTCTGTTCTTGAAAGAGGATTAAACTTTGTCATAACACTGTCTAATATCCCTTTATTAGATATAATGGCAGCCACCAAGGAAGTCACTCAAAAATTGCCTTTAGAAGAAGCAGCAGAATTATGCTGGAGAATAAAAAAACACTTGACAAGCAACAAAAATTGAAGTCAAACATATCCTATGGTGAGAGGAAAGCAATTAAATCTCTCAAAGTAGATAAATCTAGAATCATTCTCTCTGATGACAAAGGCAATGCAACAGTTGTAATGGATGCAACTGATTATAACAATAAAACACAAGAACTCTGAGAGCATGCCAATATTGAAAAGTGGCAAAAAATCTGATACCGGGTATGAAAACAAAATTACTCAGCATTACTCAGAAAGCATCGAAGGTAGCTCACTGATTCACAAAAAAGTGAAATATCATATTTCAGCAAAATTCCTCATCTTTATGGTCTATCTAAAATCCATAAGGCAAGACCTATTGTTAGTTCTACAGATTCACCTTGCCAAAATTTGGCAAGGTTTCTTCTCAAAGTTGTAAATCCTTTGGCATACAAGACCCTGTTTTTTGTCAGGGATTCTAGACACTTTGTAGAATTAATCAAGAACATGAAAATTGAAAGAACTGACTTGCTGGTAAGTTTTGATATGGAAAGTTTATTCACCAATGTACCATGCAAAGAAGCATTGTCTATTGTAATGAAAAGATTAAATGATGATAATAGTTTACAAACCAGAACAGCTCTTCCTATTTATAATATAATGGAACTATTAACATTCTGTATAAAAACAACCTACTTTCAATATAACACAGAATTCTTCCAACAAAATCAAGGAATGGCTATGGGCTCACCATTGTCTCCCCTGATTAGCAATATTTACATGGAAGAACTTGAAACTTTAGCCATAAAAACTACTCCATATCCGACTAAAGTTTGGCTTTGGTGTGTGGATGATACATTTGTTGTATGGCCACATGGTTGAAGCACTGCTACAAACTTTCTGGAAACACATCAACAACATACTCCCTTCAATTAAATTTACAATGGAATCAAAACAAGAACAAAAATTGGCATTCTTAGATGTTCTTGTGACAAGACTCCTTCAAGGCAAAATCAAAACTACAGTTTACCAAAAACCTACACATACAGGAAAATACCTAGCCTATACTTCCAATCACACCAGATTCACAAAACATGGAGTTATACTATCACTATGGAATAGAGCAAAAGAAGTTTGTTCAGAAACCAATGATTTGGAAAAAAGAAAAGATTTATATAGAACAAACTCTTATGAAAAATGGTTATTCATTAGCTGTTATTAAGAGAATGTTAAATAGATAACAAAAAGAACCATCAAGAGAAAAGACAATTATTGGTACTGTAGTGTACCCATACCTTCCAAAAATAGCAGACAAATTAAGGAAAATCTGCAATCAGTATAACATCAGAACAGCTTTCCAGAGCCATACTACACTATGAGGAATTCTAACATCTACAAAGCCTAAACTTGAAATGATGAAAAGAAAAAACTGCATCTATGAAATACCATGTGGATGTGGAAGAACATATATTGGTGAGACCAGTTGTCCCATTGAAAAGTGCTTGCAAGAATACAAACTGATGATTAGAAGAAAGAAAACAGATGTCTCTAAGAAAGCAGACCATGTATATGTCAATGGAACATATGTTCAATTGGGAAAATACAAAAAAATTGGATAGAGAAGAAAAGGTACAAAGAAGAAAATTTAAAGAAGATGCTCACGTGACAATGGCAAAAAATCCCATAAGCCAACTTAGTATGACTTTTCATAATGTATGGAAACCACTAACCAACTTTGCTCTTAGGAAAAAGTGGAGAAATCAGGAGTAACCTCATAGATAACTATATGAAGTTTCTACTGATTGTTGCATTTGGCAGGATGGCTCAGTTGGTTAGAACATTACCTTAAAATTCAATACTCAAGAATGTAAGGGTCCAGGTTCGAGTCCCATGCTAATACTGTTACTGGTCAGGCCAGCAACACCTGAAGAAGAGGTGAGAATAATACCTCTTGAAACATTGTGCATATACTAACCTGTTTTGATGTGCTATTACTAACAGTTGAAAGTATTTGGAATATTTAAATAAAAGTTAAATTTTTCTAAGGACATTCAATACTCAAATTATATGATGGAAATAGTCCAATATAAAAATACAACTAGAATACCATCATCACAAACGTTCAGGAAAACATTACATAAATTAAATAATTGCATGTTTACTTATCCATAATTTTTAATATAAAATATAGGAGTAGTTTTGATTACTTTCTTCCAACATAATTTAAAATTTTTTAGATGTTGATATGACTTGTCCTACAGTGCTATTATATAATATAAACTCTAGTAATGAAATAATTAAAAAACACCTACATGAATTAAAGTATTATTACATCCTCTGCTTGGTTTAAGACAGTGATAGACACTGGAGTTTAAGGTATACAGAGTGTATCAGTGATGTCTGAATTTTTTATGAACTCATGAGCAATTGAAACATAAGATTATTTATTTATTTAGAGAATATGAACCATTATAGGATCTGAGGCATGATCGGTAGATGAATTATGATTCTTCGGGTTGCCAATCTCATTACTTGTTAAGAATTTGAGAAAATACAATATACCAACTTTTGCAAATACTAAAGCTATCCCTGGGTTTAATTATTATTTCAGTTTATTAATATTTATAATGCTCTGTGGAAGGTACTTGATATTGTATTCAAACATCAGCTATTATACCTATTTTACTACACAGAATATTCCGATGATAATAATAATATGAAATCATCATTTATCCATGAAAATATTATAATTAATAAAATTTATATATATATAGTGTTTTAAGATTAATTCATTGAAACTGTTTAAATCGAAGCAATATTCCCTCTCTAGTGTCAGCAAATGACCATAGATTTTTAAAGTTAAAATGATACCCTTTCCTTTATAACTCAGGAGGATATATACTTCAAAAATGTATTCTCATTTATGACACTAGAGGGTTATTCAATTATATTTAAACAGTTGCAATGAATTAATCTCAAGGCATTACATGTAAATACTTAGTGCTACAATATATATATATATATAATATAATGAAATATATATATATATATAATATAATGAAATATAGCAAGATGTTAAAATGTATTGTTATGTTTTATGTAAAGTTCATGAGAATAAATTTCTTAATATAACACAAGGTTTAACATAATTATTTCTGAATATTTGATCTAGTTTCTTCAGAATTGATATTTTGCAAGATCCCGGAATACTGACATTATTCATAATCCTCCATTTGCACAACTGAAACAGTTATATTTGAAATTACTTAAATTGAAGCCTAAATATAGACAGTTTCTTTTATTTGCATGTAAGCAAGTTAAAATGACCAAATATTCATTAAAATGTTACGTATGAGAGTAATAATATGTAATGATAATAAATGTATAAAATTAGAACAAGTAAAATATATTAGATATCTCGGAATGATGATAGATGAAAAAATGACTTGGAAACATCATATAAGCATACTAATTAAGTAATTTAAGAACTTTATAACAATATTCTACAAAATCAAAGATATTTTCATGTAAATATTATTATTGTTATATATAAAACTTTCTGTGAATCTTTATTGAGATATGAAATAATGCTTTATGGTTTTTCAAGCTTGTCTAATATCAATAGGGTAGCATTACTGCAAAAAAGAATACTTGATCTAATAGAAGAAAATTATATCAAAATAGACAGAAGTGGATACAAAAATAAGATTTTATTATTCAATCAACTTCTTTATTATATAAAACAATTACATATGTGTCTAAAGAAAACAAATTCAAATATAGTTTTAAATATTGTAATAAATATGGAACTAGAATAAGAAATTATTATGTTTCTATATTATTTAATAATTTACCTATTGAAATAAGAAGCTTGCAACATTATGGGGAAATAAAAAAAAAAAACAAATTAAAAATATATTAAAGGTAAAACATTAGTATAAAGAAATATATATATATATGAGTATCCAATGTTGTATCATCAATATTTATATTATATAATTAATATATTATTGAAATGTAATTTATTGTTGTTAATTTATTAGCATATTTTATATTACGTTTAAAATTACATGTAAATATATAAAATGTTATAAAATTTTTCTTCTATTTGTGTAAATATATTTTGACCTTTATTTAAATGAATAAATTCAATGAATGTATCTATCTTAATAAACAGTATTATTTATTTTAAAAAATACTTGATATGTAAATAAAATATATTTTATCTTAATATCATTTATATTACGATTTTTTGTAAACAATTAATTTGCAGAGATATATCATTTTCAATATTAGCAAATTTAATTTTCTCTTGACTGCATATATGTTCTGATTATAATGATCTTCATATCACCTCATGAATAAATTCTAGGCATCACAAGAAAAAAGTCTTAACTGCAACTTAATCCGTATGCGTGTAGCTTCTAACTTGATGTGGTCTCTTTTAAAAGCAGTGCCAAGATATTTATGACAATATTCATTACTTCCTACAACATATTATCAACAATCAATAATATATGGCTTCCAATATAAATTAGAGCTGTGATTTCAAATCCTTTTACTACAATATGGATTACTGGATATATTTATATCCAGTTAGGAAATATTAAAAACTATATTTGAAATGAATTAATTTCAATCGTGTTAGTTACAATGTTCCTTTCATAATTTTGAAAACTCTATCATAAGGATCATCCCAACAAAGTTCATTTGAGTTTGCTAAGACTATTGATGAGCCAATTCTTGCTTACTTTATAATGGTGGTGTCTTATATTGTATTCTGGTTTCTTCTTGAAGATTCTCTGTGACAAAAGTACTTCTATCATTACTCTGCTCTTCACAGCCTCATTTTCTATTAATTATTATAACCAGTATTTCTACAATTATTGAATTCTTCCAGTTTGACTTTTGATTTCTTAATGATATTGAATTCTGTGATTATGCCTTTAATTTTAGTTATCTGCTAATGGAAAATTTGTAATATTCCCCAATGGCCACTTTATATCTTTCCTATAATATTTAATGGTAAATCTCATCCTGCAACTTTTCATTCTCATCCCCCCCCCCACACACACACAAATAATCAAATGGTTTATTGCTTGAAAGTTTACAATCATTTCTTTTGAGCACTGGAAATAGATAGTAAATCATAAACTTTGAGTTCACAGTCTGTCACTTTATGACTACACCAAATGATCAACACACAGAAATTATCAATGGTTGGGGTGTAATAAATAAAGATGCCAACAAATCCTGAAAAGTGCCATTCAAGTGATTATTCATGCTAGAAATCTTCTTACTAATAGGATAAAATGCAAATAATTGATTTAATCCATTGAAAAGTTCAAAGTAATTTTCATCCATGTCTCCTTTGAATGTTCTAAAAGGATACCTTGGATATATATTAGATCACCATGTTTTGATTTTCCTAAATTATTTGGTTTTGGTTATGCTAGCCTGCATTTTAAATTTAGTCTGGTTCTTGTCTACATTAATCTACTGATATGGCAGATTATTACAATTTATTTTATCACTTTCCTGTTTAACATGAGTGTCATTGTGCATCATCTTCATCTAAGTTTCTTCATTATCATATTCTATCTTCTATATTTTTTCCAATATCATCATCTGGGTACAATTTTATTTATGTGTGAGTTGTTAAATTCTTCATTCTCTGGTCTTTCTAATTCTTGCTTCCATATCTTGTATTTCTCTAATCTTTAAAATGATCTCTTGAAATTCTATGACTTGATACTGCAAGATATTTAATCTTCTACTGTTTTACTTGAGTTGGTATATATTATCTTTAATCATTTGCTGTTTATGTTGTACTCCATTTGCCACATTATTTTCTAACAGACGGTTTGGTTTTATTGATATTTTTCATTCATTTTCCATGATTGTAGTACATTCCAATCTTCACAAATGTTCTTATTTTATTATCCCTTCCTCCATTATTTTCATCTTTAGAGCATTTTCATTTCTTTCACATTTGTTTATACAATTTCTTTCACTGTATTTCAACTATATTGGACAGCACAACACTCAATGCAGTGTATAACTCTGTGTTCTTGATTCAAGTTTTCTCTTATTTTTTTTTCTTGCACCAATTCAATCTGCATCATCTCTATTTCTTCTAGGTTTGCCTATCCTTTTTGCATGTCTCATTTTAATTCTTTGTATGCCTTATTCATCTTGGTTTCCAACTATTGTTGTTCTTGTTTGTATGTTAATCATCCATTTTCTATTTTGATTTCTACTTCACTTATATGTTGTTGTCCTTTTTCTATGTGAGTTTCTGTATTCTCTATTTGGGTTTCAAAAATTTCTATCTGCTGATGACTTCTTGTTATCATTGTTGCACTCTTGGAACAATTCCACTTCACCTTTTTCAGGTTTTTGCTTCATAACAAGGTTGTCTCACTGGTTGTTCATATTCTCTTACTAGATTTTTTGCATTCTTTTCCAGGGTTTTCCATTTCATTAAATGCTGTCTGGTTCTTCTTACTCCATCTCTAAGTCGTATTTCATTATGTCTTATCACTTATTCTACTTTGTGTTCATTGAATAAAAAAATAAATTAACTTAAATAAATATTTGGGTCTTTATTGATTTCCTTTTTCTATTAATTATATGATTTCTACTCACTAATCATCTAATGCAAAGGTGTAAATATATTGTGTGTAAATAGTATTTACAGACATACAATAGTTACTAAACAGAAATAATTTTTAAGACCGACTCTTTAGTTTTTTACTCATTTCAATACCTTTTCTATTTTTAATTTCAGTAAAACTACAAAAATAATAGTATGGCATATGGCTATAAATTTAATTACAATTAACTAATTTTTTATATAATATTATATCAAATAAATAAATAAAATATTATATTTTAAAGTTTTCAGATTTTTTTTCAAGCAATACTATTTATCCTACATATAGATGGATTTTATAATTAAGAGTAAATGTAAAGGAAAAAAAAATTAAATAAACTTTCAAGTAAAAAAAAAAATATAACTTTTAATCTTTTAAAATATACAAAAATATTTTTCTTCAAAACCTAAATAAATCTTATTTATTTAATTAAACTTAAAATAATTCAGCCTAATTACAGTTTATATTGGTATTTAAACAAGATTTAGTTGCGATATATTTTATACATTTTTAACACAAAATAAACGTTGTTAGCCGAGAGGTCAGCGCAGCCACCTTGCAAGCAAATATTTGGTTGCAGACGGTTGTTGTAAGTTCGCTTCCTGGCTGATGCTATGACAGATGGGAAAAAAAAATCCAGGCAAAATTAATCCATGCTGGAAAAAAAAAATTCCATTTCACTTAGCTCTTATATTTATTGAAAATAGCAAAGATCAAATGTATGTTTATTGTACAAAATAAAAATTGAAGTCCACTAGAGGGAGCCAAGGACTCCAATTAACACTGTTTCTGGCTCCCTGTTTCATTCCCTTTTTTCTAGTTCAGGGAATTAAATTTCTCTAAAACTATCCCTATTAAAAAGAGGAGTTTTTTTAGCTCTCTTTTCATATACAAGCTATATCAACAATGTAATCACAAGTAAGCATAATTTCAACTTTTATAAAAATGCTATGTAAATATATGGCAGCCACTGAAATTACAAACGATTTCTACTGAAATTTTACCGTTTAATGAAAATTTTCATTTCACTTAATTTTGTTGAATGAATGAGAGAGTCCAGTTGTTGGGAGAACTCCCAGGGGCTAAATCCTAGTTCTTTTGAGGGAGGGGTTTGGGATGAGGGCGCTGTGGTGATCGTTACCAACATTGGTTTTTCTCATTCACAAGATAGAAAAAATAACATTATTTATGGTGATTCTTTAATGTTATCGTTATGAGTGATTTTATCCATGTATTATTGCAAAATAGGTCGCAGTTTGGCCTCATGATTCTAATTGCAAGTGATCCACCTTATTTAATTTTATTACTTCCAATGTTGCTATTGATAGGGCTGGCCTTTTGCTGTTCATGTGATTTTCATGATGGATTAGAATGGTTTTCAGCAGAGACATTTTGAATCTTGGATTTTCTTTCCCCTTGTTCTCCGTAGGTTTTCCATAATTTTTCCAAAGTATTCAGGAATGCTCTCTTGTGAATATATTCAAGGCCATTTGGAAAAACTGAACAGTAGATTGATTTAGTCCACATTTTATGTTAGCTCCAAGTGTTTTCCTATTTCTCAACTTTCCCAATATTGTACTCCTAAAAGACTATTCATATTTGATTTCTAGACTTTACAAATAATTCCTAATTGTAACATTCATTTGTCTTTAATGGTTAATACAAACCCTTTCCACACCCCTTTCCGTTTTCATATGTATCCAGAATTTCATTTTTACCATTCTTTGTAAACCTCTTATTTAACTATATTTGTACCTTTTTTTGATGAATAAACTTTCGTCACTGAGAAAAAAAAACAATTAATTTACAATGGATATATTAAGCAGGTCAAGACATAAAATAAAAAATTACAAATTTGCACTTTGCTAATCCTAATCTCTATATATTTGTCTCTTAGCTTTGGAACTAGGCTTTTTTTTTATTATTTACTTGTGCAGATCTCAAAAACTCTTTATAACTCTATTTATTTATTCATAAATGAAAAAAACACTTTCTATACGAGCATTTGAGGCTAAGATGCTTACTAAAATCTTATTAAAATTTGGAACATTAATTTATTTGTTTCTTAAATCGATAAAAATTTTGACAACTTTATTCAATAATTCCTATTTTTAGAACACTCACAACACTTTCTGCACTAGAAAACTCAGTATATTGTCTGTACTCATTTACAAAGTCAAGATTAATTTCTTTTACCATGACATGCAAATGTCCTTTAAATTTAAAATACAGAATTTCCATTTGATAACTTAAATTTTTTAGAGATATACTTATGCAACCAACAATAAAAACTAAAACATCATTCTTTGCATATACAGGGATGAATTGACAGCTAATTTTTTTTTTTTTTTCAGTAGCAGTATTAAAAAAAAAGTGTTCTTATCATTTGCTGACTTTTATTTATTTAAACATTGTATTATACTATAGCATTTCAAAATAGTTAAATTAGCAGTTTCAAGAATTTTGTCAGATTAAAAAATATGATATCAATGTTGTTAAAAAAAAAGATAAGGATTAAAACTCATTTCTTTTCTGAATGTGTAGGATTGTAATGTTTTTTTAAACATTTTGGACTATCATTCACATTTCTGAAATAACTCTTACACATAATCAATTTTCCACTAATCTGTCCACAACTAATTTTAAGAAAAGCCAATGAGTGGGGACATGCTGAATAATCTCCTACCATTCAGATCCATGAAATGCAGAATAACTTCAATTCTTTTTGTTTGATACCAAAAACTGTTCAAATATTTTTTAAGATAATCATTTCAATATCCATATATGATCCATCAGATGAATGTTTAATGGCATTATGCAATGACTGATTTGAACAGTTTGCTTAAGCACAATTTTATCTTTTTGATTAGTTAGAATAAAGAATTATACTATTCACATTTGCATTATTTTTATAATATGAAGTCATTCATATCTAACTTGTGTTTATTAAGTGAAGACATGATCAAAAAATGATTGCATTAATTGTTTCATCAGGTTGGTCAATGAAACTCAGAAACCTTGTAAGACCACTAAGAAGACCAAATTACCTATGAATTATCTTTCCATTTTTGTGGTTGGAAATATCGGTAGTAGTGCAAAAAAGTTGTTTGATTTTGTTGAACTTTCCAATATACCGATGAAGTCTTCAATCTCTTTATCTTTTCATAGAAAATCTTTGAAGCAAAGATTGAGTTATGGAAAATATGCTTCGATAACCTCATCTGTAATCCACATTTCTGTAGATAATGCCATGTTTATAGTATGGAAAATTAATGCTAACTTTTTGATGTTATCATTCCTGAAAAAAAAAAAAAAATTTAAGACCTTTTTATATCTCTCAACAGCAATTGATATTACTCCTGTAAGCAATGCTGAAGTCAAGTTTACAAATAGTACGGTAAACTCTGTAAATGCAGGAGGACACAAACTTTAATTCATGAGTAAGGTTCTTTCCCATTGGCTTATGTAAATGCACCAATATTAGTTTACTTCTTAAGTCAAGTTTTTGCATTATTGCTTTCATTTTTACTATCATTACTCATTACTGATATGGATTCAATTTTATACAAATTTAAGAGCATGGGAATGAACAAGAAAGAAACCAGAAGAAAAATATTACAATCTGGAAATAAGATATTCTACCGCCAACTAGCATATGCTAAACTTTTTATTGATAATATATGTAAATATATTTGGATGAAATAATATATAATTTAAATTTTATGATTTTTATTTACAAAAGAAATATGCCAAAAGAGAAAGTGAATATAAAAACTGAGAGAATTAAAAAAAAAAAAGCTCTAATAAAGAATTTCCTAAAAATAGGGCAATCTCAACTTACCTTTAATTAATGGACTTGTCTAGATTCCATCTTATCTTAATCAGATGGAACATTTATCTTATCTTAATCAGATGGAGCATTTATTACCATGGACTAATATATATATATATGGCAGTAACAGGCAAATGGATGATGATGCTTAGTGAATTCAATTGGTTTTCATTATGAAAAGGGATTTGATTATAAATGGTTATGCCAGTTGGAGGTATGGGAAAACAAAAACAACTTACTGTCAAACCTGAATGTCAGTAAGTATGTTTTCCATCTGCTTTATGATTACAGTAGTGAGGCAAGTTCATGTTAAAACTGGAAGCTGCTAGAACTTAGATCAAACACGAAGCAAAATATCATTGTAACTATACACGAGGCAAGCCATCATAGATCAGATGAAAGTGTCACTGTACCTATTCACAAGGGAAGCTGTCATGGTATAACTGAAAGTGATGAGTAAATGAAAAAGGGAACCTTAAATCTCTTACATTAATAGTTGTCCAGCAACTAAACTCTATACCAAACCAACGGTATTAGTTATATATTGTGTAAATATGCATGTAAATACTTTTTAATAAATAAATATTATAATCGTATTTTACGAGTCTGTGTTTATCATAAATCATGCACTAAACACAACAGTTGTCAAACTAATTACAACTGTATATACATTTATACATAAATGTATTTATTATATAAATCTCTTAAACATATGTGTACGGGTTACTTCAAATATCGACATCCCAAAATTATTTCTATTCAAATGCTAATTTCTTAAAAATTATTTCTAATGTTTCGAAATTTCGTAATTAAGTATAAATAAACAAACAGTCTCTGCTATATAAGTAAATCACTCCCAGTTTTAATAAATATTTTGGAATGCCTCTCTTATTTCTCCTTTCTTTACTAATAATCATGTTTTTAAAAATGTAATGCAACCAAACACATCCTATCCATGTAAACTGACAATTTCAATATATGTATTGTAACCCTTCCCATTATAAAACAGACAACATTACAATAAATAGAACGACCTAAAATAATATATATATATACACACAAATACCTTTATTGAGACTCTATTATACTACTATAGTTGACATAAGATATGTTATAGGAAAGGTCACAAAGCATAGGTTTTAACATTGTAAAGTATATGAAAAATTTACTTTCAATAGGATTGCTATTATAGAAGATTTCCATATATTATCATGCTACAATCATTAGGAAAATCCCAATAATAACCAATAACTATCATAATAATTTCATAGTTAAATAATTATTAAGACAATTTACATAACTATTTACTCTCTTATATCTATACTAAACTATAATATAATAAATCTAAAATAGTTATATTAAATTGATCTAATTGGTTATTAAGCTATCTTATTAAAATCTCAGGGATAATACTTATTTCTTCAACAACAACAATAATAGTAATAGTTAGCAATTAGATAATTCAATAACAAGAGGGATTTTATTGAAATCCAATCATCTAAATATCAATAATTCTTAATTACAGATATTAACTAAAACTATTTGATAATACATCTAGCTTTATTACTATACAACTAATAACAAATAAATTGCTAAATTATCATTAAACTAATAACTTATGAAATACTTTTTTTTTCATGTGTCAAAGCTTCGGCCAGGAAGCGAACCCGCAAACCTGGGACAACTTCTTGTAAGGCGGCTGTGCTGACCACTTGGCCACCAACGCTTGACAGACTTATGAAATACTTTTAGTACTTAACTATGCACTTATACAAATAATAACGTTAAGTAGAGTAATCATTTACTCGTAATCAAATCACTTATTATTATATTGATCAAAGTATAAGATTTTATACAATTAATTTTTAAGAAACTAATAGTAAAAAACCCATTATATTTATATTTCCAAACAAACGGTATAAACTATTTTATTATGTTTTACCTAGTTTAAATAATGCAGCAGTAATTAGGATTTAAATTCTTTTTTGATCATATGTGACTTTATAAATAAGATGAATTTCTATAATTCTCTGAACATAAAATGATTCCTTACATTTAAATTTCAGATATATGTACATAAATTTTAAATAGATTAAGAAGTAAATTGAACATTATTTTTATTAAATTATAAATCAAAAGTGACAGGTATTTGTTTTAATTCTTTATTTGAAATCTTCTGCTAAAACATTCAATAAATAAAATTTATATGATTTTTTTTTTTTTTTAATGTGTCAAAGCGTCGGCCGGAACCGAACCCCGGGACAACTGCTTGTAAGGCAGCTGTGCTAACTTCTCAGCGACCAATGCTTGACAATTTTAATGTGCTATGTACTTGACTATGACATTGTGATTCAATAAAGAAACAACACTAACCATCTAGTTCAAATAAAAACATATATTTATTTCTAACAACATTTTCTATTTGACATTAAAATTAAACTATTTTTGCAAATTATATTATTACTATAACATATTTACATTTATATATAAAAATAAAAAATAAATAAACAAAATAATCCTTTCATTAGTTTCCTCATCTCAGTATCATTTACTGAATTAAAAATAATTATTTTAATATTATTAACATTCACATTCATATTAAAAAGTTTGAATTCTCATTCATTTTTAATAAAGTTTATCAATCATATTATATCAACAATGCTTATCATTTATCTTTCTTAGATTTTTTAAAATACAATGTATATAATTATAATATTAATATCTTATTAATTGGTGAATTACATTTTTAATCTTTATATTGATTATGCAATATGAATAAGATACCAAAATCACACTTTTCTTTATGTTTGCCGTAATATCATATAAATACAATTTATCCAAACTTCAAACACTTTTTAGCAAACTTTATTTGTACGTAGACCTACGTTTCGACTGACCTGCAGTCTTCTTCAGAGCTATGATATAATGAACAAAATAAAAAACATGTTATTATATAGTTGTTTTTTATTTTGTTCATTATATCATAGCTCTGAAGAAGACTGCAGGTCAGTCGAAACGTGGGTGTATGTACAAATAAAGTTTGCTAAAAAGTGTTTGAAGTTTGGATAAATTGTATTTATATGAATAAGATACCTTAAATAAATACTTGAATGAAGAATATTTACCATTAGTCTGATACATTCATCCATCATACTTGTCATATATACTTCTTTTATAATATTCATTTTAAATGATCTCAGACCATCATTTATACAATATCTTATTATTATCTGTTTTTTTTTTAAATTTTATAAAATCTAGGTGTATTGGTTTTGCATATGTTCATTTATCATTCTTTATGCTATCATTACTGACTCTAGCAAGAAAAAGTATAGACTCCTATACAAATCACTCACATACAATGCCTCTTATAATTCATCATGTAAGATATTATTTGGGATAGGAAACTAATTTAAACTTTACATTGGAGGAATAGGCTTCAACAATTATAATCTAGGGTAGTCATTATTATTTCAATGATCTTACTACTGGAATCCTGGCTTTTCTCTTAAGCATTTATGGGGCAGCTATCTGTAAATAAAAAAAAATCCTCACAAATTTCTTCATATAATATGGGCGTCCTTTAGATCTAACCCATCACACATAGTATTAGTTCTTCAGGATGGCACTTCACTATCCTGGCATTTTAAACGTATCCAATATACCTTTATTAACTTACATTAGTATAGATTATATTTCCAATCCAAGTATATATCACTTATCTTCCTAATACTTATAAATCTTTGTTTATAAAAGATCATTTTCCAAAACAAATATCATTGATCAATATGACAAACGTCATAATGATATACTAACTACTTTACAATATTTGAGATCATTGTTTAATATCATGAAAAATATTACACACATTCTATCCCACTGGTCATTGATAATATTACATGTCTTATACATTCATATTTTATTCTAAAAATATACTTTTTTCTTGATTCATAATTATTTATTATGTACCAAGGGACTATATCCCAGTACACTAAATTAACAATATATACCACCTTCTTATTAATAAACAATTATCTTTTTGCATATTAAAATACATAATAATAATATTATTACAATCACCGTCCTTCAGCTTTTTGTACATCCATGAGGTAATTTGTATAAAACATAAAAATAAAAACAGAATATATACCGGTAGTTCTACCCGATGTACACGATGGCCGCTAGAGGTGCTGTTTCTGTGTTAGCACACAGAACATACAGGGTAGGGGCCCTGATAGCAGAAATGGTAATTCCAGCCGCCAGGTGCGCTGTTCACCATGCGCATGCACAGGAACTTTCCACAAGCTAGCTGGCAGCCGCCTGGTGGCACTGGTTGCCATGCATAAGCCCATATAGCTTTAATTTTAAAGTCTTAAAATCTAATATTATATCATAAAATTATATCGATATTTCAAATATTAATAAACATATAGATTACTTAATTATTTTCCTTAAAAAAAAAAAAAGAATATTATAAACACACAAAAAAATTAAATTGAAAACTTTTTCAATCATTTTTTTAAAAAACTTTACAAACTCTTAACAGTTATCATCTTGATGACAGTCACAGGGTTTCAACTTCTCTCCTGTCGTCGTTTTTTCTCTCTCCTCCAACTTCCAAAATCATTGTTTAAAAAGTACAACATTTTAAAAAGAGAGAGAAACAAATACACAATTAATAAATGTTTCTACAACTCCTTAGGGCTCTTCCTTGATTATCATAGAATCCTTAATTTTAATACAATGAGCTTCATATCTTGAAAATATAATTATTATAAAGTACTTCTTTAAATATTATATATTATTTTACAATCTTGGATATTCATTAGAGGCACATGTTACATAACTGGCTTCTCCTGTAATAATTAATAATTTTTAACTTTTTATCTATTCACTTTTTATTATACATTTCTATAAATCATATTCATTTATAATCTATTTGTTCTTGTTTTTAAACTACTCTTAGTTTATATTCTTCCTTGATATTATTTATCAAATAAAAAATTCTTTTTAAAATGTCATTATAATTTTTCACAGCTCACCTTAAGATATACATATTTTTTAAAATATAAGCAATAGTTATTTTTAACTCTATTTTATCAATATACAAAATTATTCATTACTCTTGCAAATTTGTTCATGGTTGTTAAAAGGACATATTGTTCATTAAACTATTTGGTTTTACTTTCCATTTAGCATACAGGTTATTCTATTTAACATAATTCTTTTCAAAAATAAGTTTATTATTATTATTAGATAACCAACCTAAAGTTCTATAGATTGTTTTAACAGGTCTATATTTACTGTTCTTTTTAAATAAAGAAAGATTCATTTGTAAGTTGCTTTCTAAAATTATTAAAAATGCAAAGATAACAAAACACATCCTTACGTGAATATATTTGTAAACTAGTTGAACTTGGTGATAACACACTTCCATTTTTCTTGAGAATAATAATGTTCCTTTACACTTTAAGTAGTAACTATAGTTTGACTATAACTTAATAGCAAGGTAGAATTAGCTCCTAGCAAAGAGTAGTTTTATTTTCTCCATAATAAATTTATAATCCTTTTAAACATATTGTATATAATTATCCAGCTTGTTAAAGTTAAGTTTTAACTAATTTACAAATAAATTTTTCTAATTTTATGGATCTAATAAATATAGGTTAATCCCCTTAATTTCATCTGCTACCCCTTTTTATATTGTAGACAGTATGACATCATATTTCTAATTAAATCAATTTCATTGGTCATCTACTTTTAAGTAATTGAAAAGTTTTTGAAAAAATTAAATTCATGTACAATTTTTAATAATGATAGCAATATAAAATACTTAAACATTTAAATAATAAATATAGTTACTCTTAAATTAAACACAATTAGAATTTTTTATACTCTTTTAAAATTATTTATTGAAGTTTAAAATAATCAATTAATAATTTAAACTGAAACATAAAATTATTACTATTTAAAAATTAGAAATTAAATAATTTAATCCTCCTCTTGGACCAAAAAATATTCCCAATCAGGAGTGAAATTCATTTATTCTTTTTAAGTAAGATTCTGCACATATATCCAAACACACATATTTTTAAAGAGTCACTGTAATAAAATTAAATAGATTTTACTATTGTAAGGTCTAATAAATACTGTAAATTTTGATAAATATAATTTAGGTAATACTTATTACTATTAAATATGCTCATAATTAAAATAAATATGAAATTTAAAGCATAAATGATTATTAGAAAAGGTGTATGTTTGTTAAATTGAGAGAATCTTATATTTTATATTATATAAATTAAGCTTTTAATAAACTATACAAATTAAAAATCAATACTGATACAAACATTTACTTTATAAATGTAAAATTTTTCCATCACATAAAATCTAAATTATTTTTTAAGAGCTACTAAAGTGAAAGGTTATACTATATATACACACATAAAACTTACAGTCAATGTTGTTGACACTTGGAAAAGCCTTCATTAGTTCTTCCCGAGTTCCAGCCAACAGCTTTAGATTGGTAATGTGGAAATTCATAGCACGATGAAGTTCATTATTGGACTGACTGGCCTTGCTGTGGACTTCTTGATATTTGCTTGCTTCTTTTGCAATCTCAGAAATAATTATAGATGGAGCTCGCTTACCAAAAGTTTCCTTAAAAAAAATATATATATATATAAATTTTTCAGCAAATACACACATAAATCCAAGAAAAAATTATAAAAAGGCTTTTAATCCTATCACAATCATACATAGAGTTTGTACCAGTGGAAATGCCATTAGTGGCTGGTTCTATCTCCAAGATTGCTGCAACATCATCTTGAATCAATTCACGTGTTACATAATAATGGAGGTTAGCCTATTCACCACACATGTCTGGATCATTATATATGATCTGAAAAGTGATAGTGTTTCATACCTATAATAGAGTAAAATGGCAACATCAAATTTTGATTTAAATTTGGAAAAGTATTACTGAAACCATTTCAAATGAGCTATATATGACAGCAAAGCTATGGGCCACAAGAACCATTTTGAAGGGGTTTGTAAGATTTCATGTTAGCAAAAAAAAAACTGAAGATGATCCACATAGGTATGAAACTTACTGTCCTATATCATGTCATAATTGTGACCCAGATAAGCTATAAATTTTTTATGGTGAATAGTTAAATTAATAATAATAATATTAATAATCAGCAGTCACTCAAGCAAAAAAAGACAAAAAAGACTATTCTATTTATGATGACTACACAAACCAATCTGTGAACAACATATAAGTCCATATATAGAACATGCTAGTCCATTTTTCTGTTAATTCAATATTTTTCAATGCTGTCTTTTAATTTCTTCAGCAAAAATCTTTTCTTTCTAAAAAACTTCAACACCAACCTAATTGTAATTCTCCAATGTATTCTTTCTCTGCCATATCTTTATAACTGAAACAATTAACATTGTACTTCTTTAGAATGCATTTATGAATAACTATAATACTGTAGACAGTTTACATCTCTCATAAAAACCATGCTCAAGTTGACCATAAGATCCTTCTAGGAAGTCTTCCATTGTTGATTCATTTTATATGTTCAATCCAATGAAGGTGTGATTTGATTTTATATTGTAAATTCAAAAGTGTCACATCCAATAAGCCAAGATCTCGCCATTATATTTTAATTTTTGTAAAAACATCCTTAAACAAAAACATTTCTAATGCTTTTATATTGTACCAATAAGGTGTTCAAACTTCATTTCCATACAATAAATAGGGCAAAATCACAGTTCTCTATATAGCTAATTTAGTTATAGTTGTTATTTCCTTCTGATTAAATATCTATCTTTTAACTAGTTAAAATCAGCAGCAGCACTTTGTAATGTATGTTGATCCTCAACATCTAAGTCCACATTTCTATTTATGTAATTACCACATTATTTAAACTGATTTACATTTTCAAGTTGATAACTATCCAAACTAAGAGTTGTGGGGGATTTTTCTTCAATCATATTAATTAATAAATCAAAATTTTTATATATTGAATTGAAAACATTATGTAAATAATCTTCTGAACTACAAAAAATGGCACCATCATCAGTTTACTTTAATTCTAAAATCCAAGTCATATAAAGTTCTTGTTCATGCTTTAAATTAATTCAAATTAAAAATTCTGCTCTAAAACCATTATCATATCATGATCCAACATTTGATTAAGCTGCCTATTTCAAAGACCACTATCATAAAAATTAAAAACAATGTTACACTTGTTTAACACCAGTTTTTATTTCAAATGCCTCAAATTTTCTTCCTGTATTAATAGCATTTCCTCTTGTTTTATCATGTGCATGATCTATCATATGAATAAATTTTGTTGGTCAATTAATTTCAAACAATGCCATAAAACTTATCATATTAAATGAATCAAATACTTTGACCAAATCAATAAAAGGTGTATATACCAGATGACTGGAAGAATGCAATAGTGGTATTGATATTTAAAAACAGTATCAAACTCTCCATGTAGTAGAACTACCCAGTGCAAGCCTTAGTAATCAATTGATATAAGAAAGTTTGCATGTAAAATCCCTATCTAGTGTCTATACATCCATTATTCCCAAAATAATTTCTAGCTTGGATCTGAGAGCATTGCAACTAGATCTTAGAATCTGAAACCCTCCAGCAACCACCTTTACTTATTCAGTTAATTATAAAGCAAAACACAATAATGTTTTCAATCCAATCTCAATCACTTGTAGTCATATAGACCTAAATCTAGTCCATTACCTATAATCATTAAGCATCACACGATCACTGTTTGTTATGTGAGCAGATCTGTTATTAACAAAGGCAAAACTCTCCATACAGTAGTGCCACCCAATGCCAACCATTTTAAGATCTAGGTGCAGTGCTCTCAGATACAAAGCTCCTCACTGACAAAGGCCACAAGCCAGAAATTAGTCTGGGGATATTGGATGAGTAGGCACTAGATGGGGATTTTATGCACAGGCCCCTGGCATCCATTGATTACTCTGGTTGGCACTACTGTATGGAGAGTTTTGCCTTTGTCCATTACCTATACATTTTGGTGTCTTTGGTTTTCTAATCATCATTATCCTAGAGACAGAATTGATATAAGACTACTAAAACATCACATCATAACCATTTCCCATGCCTCACACAAGCTGTTGAAACAATAAGAAACTCTCCATATGGTAGTGCCATTCAGTGCAAGCCTTAGTAATCAATGAATGCAAGAAGATTTGTGCATAAAATTCCTATATGGAATCTACTCATCCAAAATTCCCAGACTAGTTTCTAGCTTGGGCTTTCATCAGTGAGGAGCTTTGGATCTGAAAGCATTGCACTAGATCTTTAGGATCTAATGCAACCCACCAGTAGCCGCCACCATTTACCTATTTAATTAATAACAAAGCTGAGAGTTTAAGATGAAAACATGATAATGTTATCAATCCAACCTCATTCACATATGTAATCATACTGATCTGAACCCACTTCAGTATCTATACATATAAGTATCTTGTTTTTTTAAAGAATTGGTATCTTATGGTCATCTTTCCTGCTATTACACAAGCTGTGTCAATAGTGTTATCCTATGCAAACTTTAGTAATCAAGATATGCCTGAAAGGTTGTGCATAAAATTCCTATCTTGGGCCTATTCATCCAATATTGCTACATTTGTTTCTAGTGTGTCTTTCATCAGTGAGGAGCCTTTGATCTGAGAGCACTTCATCTACAGCTTAGGATTTAATTCTGGGGATACTGGATAAATAGACACTAGATAGGGATTTCATGCACAAATCTTCTTGCATCCATTGACTTCTTTCGCATGATATTTCAATAATAATATTTTTTGTAAACTTTACATACAGACATAGATCAAAAACCATCTAGAAACTAAGAAGACATAGATCAAATATTAATTTTCATTTTAATAAGCAATGAAAAGACGAAGAAAAGAATCGGATTCGTAGCTGTTGTAACACTATTCAATTTTAACCCCCCATCTCCCAACAGATATAACTACTAAGCAAAAAAAAAAAAGAGAGAGCAATATAAATATTACATAAGAATAAACTTGGGAAACTTGTGATTCATAATTGATTTGCATAGTCACCACAAACGCAACTTTTTATTATGTCTATATACATATTTTATTTTAAAGTTAGGGTGGTCGTACTTGTACACGAGAAGCTGCTAATCATAAATACAGACAATTTAAGATTATAGAGCAAAAAGTTGAGGCATTTTCTAATAAGAAAAGAAAAAGTTTAGTATATAATACTTTTTTTCTATACTTTTTACACACTTTTTTGTCAATATAAGTGAAATATTTTACTCATTCTTAATCTAAACACATAGCACAAGCCTATTTATCTTAAAAAGTATATTTTAATTCAAAGTTGGATATCAGTAAAATAAATGCTAGACAATGGCTCAACTCTAAGATAAACTCATTAATCTTCATACACGCTGATCACGAGATAATATGCTAACCATCACTATGTTCTGTTGAAAAAACAAAGCCATGAGTTCCGTGCTTACAAACAACTAGAAATTATTTGCATTTTATTGAGAATATTATATATTGTGGATTTTTTTTTTAAAAAAAAAATAAAGAAATAATAAAACAATAACATAAAAAATAGTTTCTGAAAACTATGCCTAATGAAAGAGAAGTCGCTAAGAAGTATTTTAAAAATAATTAATACAAGTGGTTTTGAAGTCAAGTAAAAAATTATTTGTTTATTTTTAAAAAAAGTAAAAATATTTATTTTTAAATGAATAATAACTAATTGATGAAGCTATTGATACAAAAGCAAAATTTTGAAATAGTCAAAATATATAATAAAATTGATCCATTTATTTATGAACAAATTATTAATTTATATATTAGGAAATAAATGATTTCTTTAGTCTAACATATACAATTTTGATATAGTCAAAACTAGGGATAATGAAGTGGAATTCTATGCTAATGTCTGACAGTATATATTTGGAAATAGTTAAGAAATACAATTAAAATTATTCAGTTATTTATTTATAAATGAATTATTTGGCATCGGTTGAAATTTGTAATTATTGTACAACACTTGTGAGTAGTTTGCTGTCTTAAAAAACAAACAAACAATAAAAAACATGATAAATAAATAATGAACACAAAAAGGTCTTAAATTTCGTACTATTTGTCCATAAAGTGGCTGAAATATTCAATTGTTTGGTATAGTGCTGTTTAAACTTATTTCTATGAATATATGAAGTTTTGAAAAGAGTAAATGAAAAAAGTAAATTGATTGAAAAAAATAGATAGACGGAGAAAATGGGTAGAGTATATGTTAAAAAAAAAAGCATATTTAATAAAAGATGTTTTTCTGGGAATGGTGAGTGGAAACAAGAAGAAAGGATGTAAAAGACTGACATTGTTGAATAATATAAGAGATGGAAAAAGTTATGCGGAATTGAAGAGCTGGCCAATGAAAAGAACAGAAAGGAGAAAAGGATTAATTTGTGATGTGACTGTTCTCTGAATCTGTCCATAGGGAAGGACACTATTAATTGAATAAAAACTTAGGTTATGCTAAGCTAATTTTATTATTTTTATTTCAAATTTAACCTATTTTCTATTAGATTTAAATGTAAAGTGAAATTTATGATATATTTTATAGCTGGTATGCATCATCACCAATAGTATTCTGTCACAAGAACAGATCCAGAGAGTAGTCATATCATCAATTCAGCCATTTTCTAACTCCATTCTCTTTATTTCCCAGCTCTTCAATTCTATGTAACTTTTCCCATCACTTCTATCATCCAATAATGTCAATCTTTTTCATCCTTTCTTTTTACTTCCACACACCACTCCCTCCAAAACATCTTTCATTAAACTACATTACCCTCTTAATATATGTCCAAACAAGTTTCTTTTTCTCTTTCTAATTTTCTCAATCAATCTTCTTTTTTCATCTATTCTTTTCAAAACTTCATAAGTTATTTTATTCATCAAACTAATTTTTTTTCCATTCTTCTCCATGTCCACATTGAAAAGTCTTCCAATCTATTCCTAATTTTATTACTCATTGACAATGTTTCACAGCTCTACAAAAGTACACTACACACCCAACATTTAATTATTTTTTTTTCCAAATTCTCTCTTCAAAGGTCCACAAAATATAAGAATATTAAACATTTTTCTATTAGATAATATTTTTTAAAATAATTAAAAAAAAACACATTTTTTTTTTAGTTATGGACATATATATATAATTATTTTTAAAATGTTCCAATGGTTTTCCATCCTGAGATTAATGTCTGAACTTAACCTGTTATCAACTCAATTTGCAATATGCTTTTACACAATCAAAATAATTCCATTGATGGATAAAATTAGACAATTTTTTTTTCTGGTTCCAAACAGGCATGGGGGATTTTTCTTTCAGATGCATGCATAATCAAAACCCAAATCAACTAATGAGCAGAAATTGGATATCTAACTATTCTTAGCTAGAGAGCAAAACAAAGATGGAAAACTATTTAATTCTTATCTTGTAATAGTTGCGCAATCTGATATCATCTTCACTTTTGCTATCAGAAAAGCTATTGGAGACTTCTTCCTAACAGAAGGCTATTTAAATGCCATCTTGGCTTATGTGTTATTTAACAATAAATTGTATGTAAGTATAAATCAATATTTGACAATTTTTTTTTAAGTCTCAGGAGCAGCATAAACAAACATGTATGTATATATGGTTTAAGGCATCATTAGAAAATTGTAATTATATTTTCTTTATGAGACTATCTAGTTTTAGTTTCACATATTTCTTGTTTAATAAAAACTGGCATCCTTATAGATCTAGTAAAAAATAAAAGAGTAATGAGTTTCTCTGGACGTAATAAAAAGTTAAACCTTGATCTAACAATCTTTAGCTTCGGGGTCTAGCCTGTTACCACTATATTAACTATGTAAGTCAAATACCAAACAAAGCAATAATCTAATGATTAATCAACACAATATGAATGATTTATTCCTTATTTAGCAAATTTCATTCATTTATTATCTTCATTTATAATTATAAATTAAATAAATATTTTTTTTTATCTAAAAAATGTTTTAGAAATAAATAAACTAATCTTAAACTTATTTGAGATTTTTTTTTTACATAACTAAATAATTATTAACATATTTGAAAGTATTTCAACAAAACTGTTTAATATATTAATTACGTTATCAATATTTTCAATTAGTTACTGATTAATAAGTTTCCACATTTTAATACTTTTGAATAATTCATATATTTTAATTACTATTCTATTTTAACATTGTTTAATAATTTTACATAAAGTTACTATTGCATTATGTAATGCAAAATTTATTTACCTTATGGTGATAACTATTACTAATTAACATTCTATTTTTGAGATGTTATTAAATATATATATATAATTAATTCAGTAAGTCTTCATTTAAGGTAGTAAATAAAAATGAGATGAAAAAAAAAACAGTGATAAAGAGTGTGAACGTGTTCCCATGAGGTTCAAAATCACATTTAATTGATACCTTAACAGAATAAAAAAGATATTACTATTCATATAGTGCAGGGGTGGGCAAATAGCGGCCCAAGGGCCACATATGGCCTGCCAAGACAATCAGAAAAATCCACCTTGAATTGAGATTTCCTTCTCGTGGGTGACCGAAGATTCATCTCATATTTTCCACTACGATGGCCACTTCAATACACATGCACAGTGCAGATATGATGTGCAATGCCTTTCCAATTGATCAGGTTAATTTCAATTTTGTTTTCGCATTAGCATATATATAAATTTCCACCTTTAGTGAAACCATGAACCCGCCGAAAAAATGTAAAAATCGATGATGAATGTCGTGTGTTTAATGAAGAATGGACAAACATATATTTCTTTGTTAATACAGAGAATAAAGCAGTGGGTTTATTGTGTCATGAAAAAACGGTGCGGCCCTCCGCTAACCTTTGCTTCCACAAAGTGGCCCCTGATGCAGTCATCCGCCAACCTATGTGGTCCCCGAGCCAAAACAATTGCCAAACATTGATATAGTGTATACAATGTTCACTAGAGTAAATAACTAAGTAAAAATGATTTCAGATAATAAATTTTAAATTATCTACTTAAAGAAAACAAATTCACTGGAATTCATTGTGATACTAAAATAAATAGATTAATTAAAATGAGAATTATTTAGCATGTTTTGATTAAACTGGAGTAAGACAATAATATTCAATTGGTCTTATTCTTCACACTTCCTTCCCCCTGTATTGGAATGACCGGCCAGTTTTGATTTTAGAGAATGAAGACTGCAATCAGTAGTAAAAGCCTGATTTTTATTTACCTGCTCATGGAATAGGTCATTTTCAAAATCTGAGAAGCAGCGAAACAATGGGAGACAACTGAAGGATTCTGTTCATAAAGTAACATATAATAACCTAAAAACTAATATAAACCAACTACAATCTTAATTATGTATTTAAATAAACTTTGTACAATATCAAACTGTACCTTAGTAAAAGTCTTTTGTAAATCTCAACTTATTAACTCTTTTCAACAAACTATGTAATTCTTAAACACTCATTGACTTAAACTTTGATTGAAAAAGTAGACAATTAATAAATATAAACTAATTAATAGCACTGAGCTAGATTTTGGCAAAACACTGCCAGAATCATAATGCTGAATAAAATTATGCAGTACAGACACACTTATATAATATGTAAATAAGGCAATTAGATATTTCATTTTCCAGACAATGGAACATACAAATCTTTTTTTTTTTTGATGGAATATGGATTTTGCAATTGCCCAAGCCTCTTTATTAGTTTCTTTTCCTATCATATATTTTTCTCCATCCAATGTTTTTTTTTCAGAAAGAGATGATAGGATAAGAAAGTAGAAAGAGGTTTGGGCAATTGCAAAGGATTTACATTCCATCAACAAAAAGGATTCATTTGTTCTACTGACTGGAATATCTACTTGCCTTATTTGCATATTGTGCTTCATTTACATATTATATAAACAAACCTATATTAATTAATTTTATTTAGTACTATAATTCTGACAGCGTTTTTCTGAAAGCTAGCTCAGTGCTATTAATTAGTTTATATTTATTAATTGTTTACCTTTTCAACCAAACTCAAAATAAATGAGTGTTTAAGAATTTAAAGTTTTCTTATGACCAATGTGATACATTATTGTATTTATATCAGGATATATATGAATGAATAATATTAAAAACTATTAAATAATTACATTCTGAGTAATGCACACAAAATATTTCATTTGGAGATGATACAGGTAAGCCATCAGCTTTACTTTACTGTAGCAATATGTAGTGCTATTTTGACAGAATTGTGTTCATTTGATGGTAGAAAATGAAATTATAATATTCATTTATCACTAAAAAAAAAAAAAACCCTGCAGAGATCAATATTCTACTAATGAAAATTTCTTCAAAGGAGTCAAAGATCAGCATCAAAGCATTGATAGATTCTTTGAAAGAACAATTGCAGGACTAGCCATAAGCACTTTTGTTTATTGTCATTAGCAATGAGCAAAAAAAAAAAAAGTATACTTTCTGTAGTTTATTTATATATTTATGATTGTTTTCATCACAGTAATTATTAAAAAAGAAATATTTTCATGACTCTATTTAAGTTTTTTTTTTTTAAAAAAAAATAAATTAAAAAATTTGCACTAATAGTAAAACAAATTATGATATTTTACTAATTATAAATACAATTTTAAAGTTCAGAACAGAATTTCATAGCTTTGCCATGGCTTATCAATAATTCATCTCAGACTCAGATATGAAAGTGTCAATTTGTTTTTTTTCAATAACAGTCAGCCAATAAAAAAATAATTGTTCTCATTAAATATTTCTCTTTATATATATATATTTAAATATTTGCAAAATTCAAATATGATTTTTAATGATGTCTTGCATTTCTAAAATTATACTTTTTAATGAATCAAGTCTTATTTCTTAAAATGTGCTATTGAATAAAGGTTTAAATGCTAGTATCGGATGTTGAATGTTTACTCAAATTACTAATAGGGTAACAATGAAAAAGTCCAGTTGCAGAAGAATTAACCATCAAGAGCCTCTTATTAATTTCTCAACGTAATCTTCAAAAATGTATCTTTCATTCATTATCATTCACATGTGTACATTCATTAATAGATCAAGACATAGCAATAATACCGTTAGAGTTTTACTAAATTAAACCTGTAACATAGTTGTGGTCAAACACATCAATAGTGACACAAATCTTTTTTTTGTAAAACTTGACATTAAAAATGCCATTAAATGGCTCCTTATGTGGCCCACATGGACATGTACTATTTCAACTATATAAGAAAGTAGCAAATTTGGCAAGAGTAGAAATCATAATCAGAATATGCAGAATCACAAACTCTGAAAAATTACCATATAAATAGTTACTTCATAAAGAGCTTTTTTAGACTATAGACATCAAGGCTCAAGACACATAACATGGCTTTATTTCCAGAACGAATGACAAAATGAAGGAAAGATAATTAAAATAATAAAATTCAGCTTTAGGATATTAAAAAACCCCACCAAAACTGGAAGAACACCTCATATTATGTGGGGTATTGATGATAGATTCACAAATTGGGACATAATGGGATCTCAAATATGCAGTGGCCATAAAAAGAAATATAGCATAGAAAATCATTATACTTCAGGCATGGGAGTCAAGTTTACAGAAATACTTCTAAACACATGAATTATATATATAAAAAAATAGAACAAGAGGTAAAGAAAAACAGTTGGAAAAACATTTTATTGCTGCTGCTGTGATTTAGAACACACTAGAAAGCAAGGCAAGTGGAAAGATAAGTACTATTCAAATTGTGGAACCAAAACTGAAAAGATTGGTTACAAATATAACTAACAAAATTATGGAAATAAAATATTGGATTTTTTATTTAAAGGACAGAAATTGTAGGCTTGGAACAATTTTGGCTAAAAGAATATTAACTCTTGGAAAATTTAATAATATGAAAATAGTAATGAATTAGAAGTATTATTGTCAAAGAATGATGATATTTCTGCCAATTGACTGTCCAGATATTCTTCCATCTTAAAAAGAAAGCTCAAAACACAAATATAAAGCTAACATTATAAATTGATGTTCCAAACTAATGCACCAATTGAAGTGGATGGTAATCTAAAAAAATACTGCTGGAACACATTGCAAATGGGAAACCTCAACAGACATTTGAAACACTGGGCCTGAAATGTGGATCACACATTACAATAGAGATTCCTGCACTTATTTAAGCAATATAAAAAAGAAATGTAGACTTCCTCACTTAAAATCATACTGTTGGAATATAAACTTTGAAAAGTTCCTTTCACACAAAAAGTGAAAGAGAAAGAAAACTGCAGTGCATAGTGGTTAATGGTATTCTAACACTGACTGAAGAATCATACTTATCATTAAAATCATGAAGGCAAATGATATTTTTGCAGTGATTACAAAATGACAATAAAGAAATATCTAAAAAAAAAGTGTACCAAGTCTCAAATGAGAGAGAAGTCCTAGCAATATTGCAAAAGTTTATCATTTCTCCAAAATAGATCAGAATGCTGTCTTTCATCAGATACTGTAAGTAATAATTTTGAAATATTAATCTCAACAATTATTAAAACACTGCTTAAAAATAACAGGTCATTTTTTAGTATAAGAATAATATCAAGCAACTTGTAAGTGAAAATCAACAATGCCTCATGATTTAGAAAAGATCACAGGCTATTTTGATGAAATTTTAATCCCAGCAAACTCAGAAGAAATGCTGCATCAATGGCAACTATAAGACTGTGAAAAGATAAAAAAAATAGAAGCTAGACTTAACTTTGAACCATTTTATATTTGATGTGGAAATAAGACCATCACCAAAGAACTCGCCCAGATAGAAAAATGGTTAAGAAATAACAGATTTGCTTGAATTTTGCAAAGTTTTCTGAGAATAAGCTTAAGGTAAAGGCCCCTGATTGAGTTCATATAAAAAAATGTTGATAGATATCAAGGCTTTACTCTCATATAAAAAAAAATTACATCAATAATATAAAAATGAAGGTAACCACAAATATTTTTAAATTTGAGAATGGTACATTAATCTGTCATCCTATATATGACATGACTGATTGCATAGCACCAAGAAGTCTAATGAAAGCTTAATGAAACTACAGTCAGATAAAAAAGTTATAAGTCATATATTTGTATTTGGCTTTAAAAAGATCATCAGTACCTTTGTGGAGGTTCATTTAAATTAATTACTGACTGTAAGCCTTTATTGGGCATACTCATTGATGATAAAGTGCACAACTATAATGGTTTTATATAATTGCACTCTAATATTAAAACATGTAAAGTATATAAAGCACAATGATATGTCATCAAGAATCTGGGATAAAGTATAACCATATAGTGCATTATATAAAGTTCTTTAATGAATTATTGCAAAATGAATAAAAACTCATAAGGGCTATCAGTTAATGATGCAACGAATTAGAAATGGCTGGCCAATCAGAAAATCCCCAAACATCCTACCAAAAGCTTTCTTTAAACCTTGCAAACTTCATCTATTAACAAAGGTTGTATACTAAGTGGATGTAAGGTTTTTATACCGATAAATGGCAGGAAATAAATTCTAAATTTATTCCATAAAGATCATAAAGAGCTATTAAAAATGAAAAGTCTAGCACATAGTTTCGTTTGGTAGCCTAATTTAGCAAGGAAAATTAAAGATTATACAAAAAATGCAAAGAATGCCAGTCAATGGCAAAGATACTAATGAAAGTTTATATCATTTTGCCAATAGCTATTAGACCATAGGTAAGTGTTCGCACAGATCATACTGAACCATATAGAGTTCACATTTTCAGATCTTGATTGATGCTTACTTCAAATGGACAGATTATTGATCAATGAAAAACACTGAAATAAATAAAAACAAACAAAAAAAAAAAAAATTACAAAAAAAAAAAAAAAAATACACATCACAGATTGCCAAGACATTGTTTTGGACAAAAGAATCCTTTACAACTATAAAGATGAAAATTTCTTTTAAAGAAAGAATAATTAAAGATACATGCACACCTTTTCACCAACCACATTCAAATGGTCTTCCTGAAAATTTAGTTTAACAATTTAAACAAACCTTAAAAAACACACACACACAAATAACTAATATACAAAAATTGTTAAATTCAGCATTACTGCATCAACACACTTCACTGACTATGTCTATGTGAAAGCCTTCAAAATGTTACCCAAGAAATAGAATCTAATGGGTTCTATGAAACAAAATAGAAAATGAGAAATTGGAGAAAGAATATGGGTTAAAGATACACTGAATAAAAATATGAATAGAGGGAATAATATAAAAATTACCAAATAGTGAATCTGAGAAAGAGGTTGATTTTAGAAGACATTAATCATCTTCAGAAGTGATAACATAAGCAATAGTCCAATATAAGAATGGTGATCAACAAAATGTGAGAGACCAGTTGAAGAAATAGAAACATGAGCATACAATTAAATCTGACATCAACAGTCAAAAGTGAAAGATTTATTTCAAAGGCTGCCTGATAAAAATTTGGTAGCAGACATAAAAAAACAAATGGCCATATCAGCACTAAAATGATAGAAAAGATGGTTCTAATTACTTAAAGGACTATGAATAAATGACGGAAATCCAGTTTCTTAAACAATAAGGGAAGGAATGCTTACATATACTTTAGACTAGAATAAATAACTAAGCAAAAACGATTTTAGATAGTAAATTTGAAAATATTTATTTAAAGTAATTGGTATTTTAATTAAATTTATTGAAGTTCAAAGTAAAATAATACAACAAGTTATTAATTAGCATGTTTTAATTAAACTACATAAATATAATAATATTGAGTGGGTATTAATTTCCTGTGATTCTTTTTACCACTGTCTGTGACAGATGCAACCTTCAACTCTAAGGAAAAAAGATCAACAATGTAAAGACTAGATTGCTAAGAATCCACCCTTCTTTCTTGGATCATTTTATGAAATAGACTTTTTTTAAAAACAAGAGAAGCAGTGAAACAATCATTGTGGGAGAAATATCCAGGGATTCTGCCCAAAAGTACATAGAGTACTTAAGGGTTAATTCAGGTCTCTCTGACATTTATTATGTTGAATACATCTTACAGCAACATCAAACTGTATTTCAGTTATAATTATTTTATGTATAAATTAAGATTTATTAAAAAAAGTTTGTTTGTGATATATAAAACTAATTATTGCATTCATATCTGTATCAGTAGTTACACGAATTGTGTTAGAAATTGATTATTGTAAGTGAATTTTCTGCACAAATTTGTCATTTATTATCTTGTCTGGTCAAATTTGCATATGTAAATTCACTGGAAGACAGGATATAACACAATCTAAAACAACTTTTATTTCTTGACATAATATAAACACTGACAGAGTACACTTCTCCATTCATAGATTGGTTTCTCAAAGTCGCAGTGTAAAACACATGTCAGATTTAAACCACTTGTATATCACTTTTTCAATATTTTCATCACCATAAGGAATAAGAAATCACTTCATGTAACAATCGTTCTATTTATCAACAAAAAAAATCCTTCTTATGCCTACAAAATGCACAATAGAAAAAAAACGATATAATTATAGTCACTGTGTTATTTACTGAAACCAGCAAGGGAACTAATACACCTGTTATCTAGTGTGATATGATAATATATGTCCAGGTAAGAATGTGCTGTTACTTATCAATAAATAACGAAACTATCTGTTTTATTTTCATTTAAAATATATTTATTGATTTTCTCTCATCTATTAATGCATGTATATGCTTAAACCTGCATTTATATATGTAATATATGCAGGATTCGAACTCAGATTTTCACACAACCGACTACTCTCAGTGCCATCTTATATTGCTGACTCATCTGATCACACACATGTTGAAAAGATAAATAATCACCAATAAATGTATTTCGTGTTAAACCAGCACTCATCAGTTGGTCCAGATATGTGCGGAGATGGTAATCTGGACCAACTGATGAATGCTGGTTTAGCACGAAATACGCATATTGGTGATTATTTATCTTTTCAACATGTGTGTGATCAGGTGGGTCAGCAATATAAGATGGCACTGCGAATAGTGGGTCTTGTGAAAATCTGAGTTCGAATCTCATCTATTAACCAAAAAATAGCTGTAATGTAACAATTTTAACATCAACAAATAAATATTTTTTAAAAATAATATTAAAATATTTGCGAAAAAAATTAATTCTGGTATTTTAACTTAAAATTCTCATTCTTTTAGTGAGATATTCTTCCTCATTGGGAATGACAGCAAAAGTCATCCTCTCTGTGACCTTAAAGTTAACTTGGGCAAAAAAATATTTTAAGATATTTTATAATACATTTTTATCATATTACTTTAAATTATTGTCTTAATAACAAGAAACTGCATAACTACGAATATTTTTAGATATTGTTCAAAATAGTATAATTGTCCCATTGCAATTAATGAGAACAGTTTCTTCCTTTCCATATATATATATAGTATATATGTTGATTATAAAAACGTTTAGGTTATTAACTAAAACATTATTTAAATTCAGTGTTTATATACATAGAGCATCTGACAACAAAGTCTACATATATACACACACATACAAATTGTACATCGTTCATAATATCTATACTTACAATAAAAAAATATTTACAAAAATAATGATAAAGTACTTTTATCAAAGTGTATTTATTTATTTTGCAAAGAATAAAAAACTAAAAAATAAATTCATCTAATGTGGAAAAGATATCACATCAACGATCTCTTTCAGCAACAAGAATTAAAACTGGAATAATATTATATTTTATTTTCATTCATTATTTAAAAACAATCGTAACATGTTTATTTATTTAATATATCAATGACGGGGTAGCAAAAAAATATAATAGGAGAGAGAAAAAATAAATATAAAGCTTGATGGTGACTTGATGTTATCAAATAAAACAGTCCATCTTTTTACTTCTGGATAGATACTTCTTTATAGTGGAAGGGGGCTCTCTACAATAATCCTTTTAACTATGCAGAAATACTATATACAATATATTTCAAAATAAAATAACTTTTTTTTTAATACCATGTTTTGATACAGCTATTTATTAATACTTTCAACTATACAAATGTAGTGTTTTTACAAAAAATAATGAAATTTTTTTTTTTTTTAACGATCATGTGATTAGCGACATGAAAGAAAATGGATTACAATAGCGTAATGAAATATTTCTTACAATGTGGTTACCATTTTATAGAAACTACATTTTGAATTAAAACTAGTAATAATAGGGCCATCTTGACAAAAGATGTATTGAAAACAAAGTTATTTTCAATGTCTCATCAGACAATGATATTTTGAAGATAATAGCAAGCTAGATCCTTAATCATTCTGCTGAAATAAAAACCCCACATTATCCATACTAATAATTTCATTCAATATAAAACCGCTATTAATAATCTTTTTCTTAAAAAAATATTTACAAATAATTTTATGCATGAATGCTTGCTAAAAAGTTGTTCTATAAGAAGATTATATGTTTACTATTATTAAACCTAAGAAATAGCAACCTAAAACTAAAATGTGGCGATTCTTAAAATAGTTTCAGTCCTAAATGGGAGGAGGGAGAAAAAAAAGATGAGTTTAAGAACATTTCAATTACAAAAAGAAATCATAGATAAAAATATTTTCTAAGCTATTTTACTATATCAAAACAATAAGAATAGTTTGATTTTACAATACAAAAGGCAGAGAGAGAGAGAAAGAAAGAGAGAAAATAAGAAACATGTAAAAAACAAAATCAAACGGTCATAAAAATAAAATGATAAAAAACAAATATACATACACAATATGTTGAACTAGTTCTATCATCTTCATTAAATGTTGAATGTGTAGAAAATTTTAAACTTTATTTGTTAGCCGAGAGGTCAGCACAGCCGCCTTGCAAGCAAGCAGTTGGTTGCAGACGGCTGTTGCGGGTTCGCCTCCCGGCCGATGCTATGACATATAAAAAAAAAATAGACAACACAAGTTAGTAATTACACAAGATTTTTAGTAGTATTATTCTCCACTCTTACACGATTAGATTCTTGAATATCAAATTTTAAGGCAACGCTCTAACAACTGAGCTATTCTGTCAGTTGGTAAGATCATTGCCTTAAAATTCAATATTCAAGGATGTAAAGGTGTAAGTTCGACTCCTATGCTAATATTGTCACAGGGTCAGACCAACAACACATGAAGAAGAGTGGAGAATACTACTATTCAAAACATTGTGTAATTACTAACCTGTATTGTCTATTTGTGTTATTACTAACAAGCTGATGGTATTCGAAAATGTTTAAATAAAGTTTAAAAATGTTCTATACATTCATTTAAAGAAAATAGTCCAACATGTTATCACATCTAATATATCATCATCACAAACCTTCAGGTAAATACAGGATTAACTAATTAACAATATCAAAAGATATTAATGAATTCAACCAAGCAAATGTTGCTCAAAGCAGTTTTTTATGAAGGTGCCCAAATGGGTAGTTACATATTGAAGCTGCTGCCTGATGTTTGTCATGGCAGAATGCTGTATCTTTCCAGTCTGGAAGAGATGTATTTGCAACAGCAGAATGCTGTATTAAAAAGTCAAATTTTTAATAATATGAAAAGTACAAATTTATACCCCCAAAATAATAAATACATTACAAGACTAAATAAAAACAAGTAGTTGTGACTTTTTAATACAGAAGAATGCCACCACAAACATGGGCAGCAGGTCTAATACATAAATAAGTACCCACAAATGTTTACCCCTTAGTTTGTTTTTCATAATCTAAGATGATAACAAACAATGAGGGTGGATAGACTCCATCATCACAGTGGTGAATACGATCTTTATGCAATCTGAAAAACCAAAAGATGATAGATCATTCTGGGAAAATGCTATTTATAAGATCACAAGGAGTTGATGTCGATTTGATTAAATCAAATAATGTCCCACATGAATTTAATACAGTGGTAGAGTATCAGATTCTGGTATATAAAGTCCTCTGACCAATTTTAGTTCTGGCCATTTTTGACACTCAAATTTCTCATGAACTTCTGAATAATAAAGTCATTTGACCATATTTTTTTTTTGGCCAAAAAAAAAAAAAAAAAAAACCCAGTAACAATAAACAAAATCATATCAGTGTTCTGAATTTTGAAATCAGCCCAAAGAGTGGAATTTGAAAAAAAAAAAAAAACATTTAGAAACTATGAATGTTAATTGTATCATTATGCTTTTTAATATTTTACTGCTATTTCTTAATTCCATTTTGAATTTCAAATATTTATTGCTGTTTCTTAATTCCATTTTTAATTTCATTTATCAACTTTATAAATGAGTTTGCTAATTATTAGATTATAACTGATAAATGTGATGAGTTTTATGAACATTTTCTGATTGATTATGAAAAACATTTTTTTTTTATAGAAGATGGATGAAAGATTTATATCAATATCAATACATATTAAATATATTAAAAGAAGTACAAAACAGGTATATATATATATCATAAAACTGAATATATATTCTCAATAAACTTCAAAGAACAATTAAATGAGATTTTTCCCCTCAAGAAGGTATGCATTAAACAATTAAATATTTTTTTCAAATGTAATGTAAAATGCAAAAGATATCTTATGAAAAATATTACAAACGTTCAGAAATAAAACAAGTACTGACATAATTATTGAAATATTCTTCTACGGTGGTGCAGAATCTTTTTATATTTGTGACCACTATACTCAGACTGAAATTTTATGCAACTCATTATATGTTGTTATTATCCTATTACAAGCATATTAGAATAGTAATAATAAAAGTCGTTTCACCACATACAAATATATATCTTTACAGTGTATTTCAATACATACAGTTTAATATAAAATCTTTGAAAAAATTGTATATTAACAAAAAATATATAGTAATAAATGGTTCTTGGTAGATCTATTGATTTGTAGCAATTACAACTCTTTAACCTGTTTTTAGAAAATGTGTGCATTCAAAAACATAATACCATATATCAACATTAGCAGGGTACTAGCATGAAGAACAAGACTCTTAAGAGAAATGAGAGCAATATAAATGAAGTGTTATTATGATGTGCTATTTATATAAAGCAAATTGGAATATACAGAAGGAAATATTTAAACCCAAAAGTAATCAGACACACAATAATGAGTGAAAAATTTTCATGTAATTTTTGATAGTGTTGAGGATTTTGTTTTTTCAAGTGAAAATGTATTATCCAGCGTAAGAACTTCTCTAAATTTTCATGATCCCAACAATTTCTTCGTGACCCCTTGAGAGATAGCAACCTATAGTTTGTGCACCACTGTACTATTATACAAAACTAAATTCTCTGTACACTTTACACAAAAGCAGTATTCATTTCAAATACAATGCAAAATAAATTAACAAAGGGACTGAGTATTAACAGTAATGGAAACAACACATCTACGAAAAGAAGAACATACACTGGAAAATTTGGTATGGCAGAGTATAAATAGAAAAGAAAAAGTAAAAGGGATGGTGAAATAGGGGTTATGTCAAAAAATACTTAAATATTGTAAAATGTCAAGTACATTTGTAGTTAGAGATAAGGTTAGGATGAGAAAAATGGATGGTAGCTATAGTTATATGGCCACTGCATGCCTATTTAAGGATATACAGAGTTTCATGAAAAGGGGGAAGAAAACAATGGTTATAAATGATATGAATGGGCATATTAAAGAACTTGGCAAACAAGAATGGACAGCTTTTAAAATTTTTTTGTTAAAGAGTGAGTTTGTGCTTCAGAAATTTATCAAATATTTATGAGGGGCAATACACATGGTCCAGAAATAATATATTTCACTCAATAGATTATGTATTAATAGATGAAGAGGGAATGAATAAAGTACAGAAAATTAAATTGCTTGATAATGAAGAGAGTATGTAATAGTGATCATAATTTCTTTATAATAGAAATGGATAGTAATGTGATGGAAAATAATAATAAAAGTAGAAAGGTTAGTGAAATATGTGGATGGAGAGTGAACAATAAGAATAAGTTAGAAGAATGTAAAATCAAAGTAGATGAAATTATGGAAGAGTTTGTTGAGAATAAATATAAGGACTGGTGTGGTAAAATAGAAAAAGTGACAAATTGGGTTTTAAGTGAGAATATACAGAAAAATAAAAGTAATAGAAAAATGAAGATTAGTAAAAGTGTAAAAGAAAGGAAGAAAGCATGCAGAGAATATAATTGTGCTATTTAAAAAAAGGGAAAAGAATGTTAATATTAAATAGGACTATTTAAATAAAAAGAAATTGGCTAAAATAGATGATTATATAGTGAGAATGAATTAAATAGTACACTATTGGAGGATATTAATAAAAGGGAAAGAGATGGGAGTAAAAAATATTGGGAAATATATTAAAAGAAGAAATGGAGGAAAGAAAAAAATAGTATTACTAGATGATGAGGGAACAGAGTGTAGTTCTAGAGAAGAATTAGAGACAAACTTAAATAAGTATGTATTGGACAAAACAGAATGTTAGATGTGGACAATGATAATAAACACAAAAGCATATAGTAATGGAAATATTAGGTCTACAGAAAATGAATTGAATGAGGCAGGAAAGAAATTGAAAAGTGGAAAGGCAAGATGTTTAGATGGATGGGCAACAGAGACGATGAATTTTGTGAAATAGGGCAAAATTAAATCTATTTTAATAAGATTGCAAAGAACACAAAATTTCATGATAGTTGGATTAATACAAGAGTGGGCTAATATTTAAACATAAGAGTAATGACCATAGAAAGATAAACAATTATAGAATAGTAGTGATAACATTGGTATTATATAAAGTTTTTGCATATATGGTGGATGGAAGGGTGGCAAAATGGATGGAAGAAAATAATATAGTGGGCAAATGCAAAAAGATTTTAGAATGGATTGGCATATAGGAGATAATTTATCTGTAGTCACACAACTTATAAATATGTCTAGGAATACATGTAGGCAGTTACATATGGTCTTTATAGATATGGAGAAGGCATATAATAGAGTAAACAGAAATAGATTATGGGTAAGTTTAATACATTTGGAAATGAATGTAGTATTAATGGACCTTATTAAGAGATTGTATAAAAATAATTATTATATGTACCAATTAGGAAATATGGAATCAGTTAGATGAAAATGTGGTGGAACAAAGACAAGGATGCCCTGTTCCACCTATTTTATTTTTGTTATGTTTAAAAAAAAATGGAGAGGCCAATAGAAAGACTAGGAAGAGAGGTAGATACCATTAGTAGATGATAAGGGAGTGTATACATTATCAGATCTTTTATTTTCTGATATTTTCTTGTGCACAGAAAGTAGGGAAGATATGGAAGTTATGCTGAAGACAGGCGGAAGAGTGAGTAAAGAGATGAGGATCAAATTTAGTAAAGAAAATATCAAAAGTAATGATAAATGCTGGGGTAAGAGAAGAAAAAGAATTTTTCTTGTGGGATATAAAGTCAAAGTGGTGAATAAGTATAACTATTTGGGAATTATCTTAAGTAATGAGAGGAATTGCTTGGATGAATGGGAGAAAAAAATGATAAATGAATAAAAGAAAAGGATTGAAAAGAAATTAACAGTGTTTTCAGAAAATAAATGCGGTAGCAAGAACTGTATGAAAGGGAGTGGAAGTAGCAAGGTTAACTTATAATAATGAAGCATTATGTGTTAATAAAGGGGTGTTAGATTACTTAAAAGTACAAAGAGAAGTAGGAAGACATGCATTAAGATGTATGGATAACAAAGGAGGCAATTCAAGGAGAAATGAGGTGGTAAAGTTTTGATATGAGAAATGCAAAAAAGCAAAATGAAAATGTTTGGTGGATTGCAATTTATAAATAGTAAGAGAGTAGCTAAAATAGTATTTAATTGGGTAACAAGTAAAGGATAATTACAAGATGGGTGACAAAGTTAGTATGGTATGCAGCAGATATGGATAAAGGTTTTATGTCAGAATACTTTTACAAAAGGCGGAATGATTGTGTTAGGAGGATTGTGGCAATGAATGGGATAGAAAAAAAGATGCATTAATAAAAAATAGGAATCTGGAGAGATAGAGAACTAGTATGGGGAGTAATAAAAAGTTTAAATATGTATAGAAGTAGACAGAATATTGGGTGCAAATTAATTTACAATAATAGCAAGGAAAGTAATCTACTGTTTATGACTCAAACAGGATCATTAGCAACAATGAAAATACATAAGAATGGAAAAATGTGGATGATTTATAGTTTGCAAGTTATGTAAGGAAGGCATGAAAAATATTAGGCGCCTGCTAATTGAATGTAAATGCTAGAAAGGGAATATAATTTACTTCTTCCTTTTCCTATGTATTGATTTTTATTTTTAAATATCATACAATTTACAACTTTCTTAAGCACATTAACAATACTATTTTTTATATCAAACTTTATTTTTACAGTTTCGATAGTCCCAGAGTCATCATCAGAGCTACAATATCCAAATATATAATTATACAATTAATAAATTTTATACACATATTTATATTATATATAAATATATGTATAAAATTTCAGGACGTCAAAACTGAAAGAATAGTTTTGATATAAAAAATAGTATTGTTAAAGTGTTTAAGAAAGTTGTAAATGATACGATATTTAAAAGCAGAAAGGGTACAAATAATGAAGTTGTGAGAGAATAAATATTAACTAAGTATTTATAAAGAAAGTAGGTTCTTGGTCTTTATGCTGGGTTTGGAAAACGATAATAGGAATCTAGATATAAAGGTCATTGATTGGACAAAGAAGATGTTGTGAAAATGGGATGGAGCAGGATAGAGAAGAATATGGGGAAAAAAGTTAGGGTGGAAAATGGAAAGAGAAAGTAAGGTGGTAACAGGTTTTTCTAGGCAAAGTGGCTGACAGATTTCTGACTTCGATAAAGAGGTAGCCATATCACATCACATTAAAAATAAGTTTTTATTATAGGAATGAGTAAAGGATGTGTATTACAAATTAGAATTTTATTCCTATATCTCTTGGTAATCAAATGGCAATCCTTTATATGGGATCACATGCTGAAAAATATCTGTTAAATTTAGCATAACTAATTTTGTTAGAGTTGTAAAATTTGAAAATTATATTACTCTGTAATCAGTTTCCATATTATTATTTTTTAAAAAAACGTGAGAAATAATACCTACTTCAATAGGAAACTAACATTTAACTTTTTTTTTTTTTCTGGTTTTATTGCTTTTTTTTTTTTTTGTTATAACAGCAATCAAACACATGCAGATTACTTTTAACATATGACTAAGAACAATTATCCAATCTATTATTTTACTCTAAAGTCATCTAATGGATTAGGCCTACACTCGATTAGGACATTTTTAGTGCAAAGCACTCACAATATTTTATGCAAACTTTTTATTAATAATCCAGAGATGGAAGGTCCAATCCCGCCTCAAGAAATTATTCCTAAGATCGGCCTCCTCCCAAAATAAGTAAACTCTGGATCCAACAACAGGTGAAGATGGTACTTGATAGTTTCAAGACCAGTGTCGCCTCAACACTATTTCAAAATAAGATGAATTATTGGAACACATATAATGCTATAAATCCTAACAATCCAAATACTGAAAATATACTTCCGATAGCAATTCTAAGGTTCTCGAGGTTGACTAAGCGATTAAGATTGGAGCCTAAATTAGTTGATTTTCTCATCAAGGTCAACCTTGGGGCCTTGCCTACAGCTGCCTTCTTGCACTATCGACGGAGTTATGGTATGGACCCTATCTGTTCAATGTGTAGAAAACAAGAAGAAACAGTGGAACATATATTGAAAGAATGTGAAACATGGGTTAATTTGCGCAACATTTTAAAGTCTTTCATTGCAAACAAAGAGACTGCCTGTGTAGATTTAATTAAGGCATTCAAGAAAGGATTTTTTGGATGGATTAGACTTGCAACGTTTATTAACTTTAGCATTTGGATTCTCAGGAATAGACTGATTTTTGAAAAAGGTATGGACATTGATCCATTAAAAATGATTTTGGAATCATTACAAGATTTCAAAGCTAATGATAAGAAATTCTGCCAGAGATGGTTGACAGACCAAACATGGTCGTTAATATATGTTGTGGTTTGAAGTTACTCAGATGTAACAAATAGGTTACATCTATGATTTAGTTTTGACGAATTGAACAGCCGTGTTATAAGTGGAAGTAAAAGTTCAATTTTGATAAGTTTAAAACAAATTATGTATAAATTGAAATTTGTTCATCTAGGGAGAGGAAGATTATATGGATAAGAATTTAATTGGTTTATAATAAAATTTAGTCTAGACGGTTGATATGACCCATAGAGGAAAAACTGAATTTAATATGTTATTAACAGAGAAAACTGTAATTTAAAAAATGTAATCGAAATACTCAAGGTTACTTTTATGTAATTCTATGGTTGTGCTATGTATTATGATTGAAATTTTGTAATTGATATGTATATCTTGAAAATCCGTTTTGGGTGTGAATAAAGTCTAATTTTGAAAGTAGAATGGAATAAGTAATTTAGAAACATTGAATGGGTAAAATCAACAAAATGCCCCAAATAAGCATTGATTACAAACCTTTAGAAATACGTTCTTAACTATTTTTTAAACACAAACTAATTTGCTGATTTTTGTGACTTGGTTATGTTATCTGAAATCCCTTTTGATACTATAATAAAGGATGCTATGTCATAAAATAGCATTATGCAAATTTCTCTGCTTACTTTAACATTAGCAATAAAGGAATCATTAATAATCAGTGAATGGCAATACCAACAAAATCTTTTAGATATTTAATATATAATTAAAAATATGTATGCAAATTTCTTAGAATAACAGATGTGCAGCTCACATTTGTAAAAAATAAATCAAGTTAAACTAATGATGAATAATTGGATCATATATTTGCAATCAATTCTTCCATTACTGTTCAAGTCATACCCCTGATCAAATCATCTAAAGTGAATTAGAATGCAGAGACCAATGCACATGCAGGAAAATCATAGATCAATGGTGTTTAGGGTATTTTTTTTTCAATGACATCAATTGTACTTTCTCTTTGAATTTTTTTTTTTTTTTTTGCAATGTTACTGAGAATTATAAAAATCGATTGTTAATACAGAAAAACTTTAACTTCTGCTACATTATCTCTAAATTCCTGCAAATATTCACATAGTCAAAGCAGCACTTTATCAAGAAAATCAACTAACTATCAACTGATAGAAATTTACAATTCAGTTAGATAATCATCCCTTAGTTCCATTATATTGCCCCTGTTACATGTTAATTTCGCAGTTGAATAGCTATAAAGTTCCTTTTAGCCTTTGCTTTCATTACTCACTGTTCGTTAGATAAGGGATGATAAAGGAATCAACTATACCTGGGTCTCTTTTTGCAAGGACTTATTTAACACGATTTTGAAGTTACGCGATTCGTGTTTCACCGGAAGTCGAACTCCGATATTGCACTATTACTTTAAATAATAAATTTCATGCACTTACGTCATATTGAAAGTAATAGCACATTATTGGAATTTGACGTTTAACTTAGTAATTTCAATATTTTCAGTGCTTTATAATAGTAAGATTTTATGCAATAATGAAATTAAAATCATGATTTCCACATTTTATGTATACACACATTAAATTTTACAAGACTATAATGTAAATTTGTTCAAACATTGTGCGTGTTAATTTTGCATTTTAAATCACATTCTGTTTTTGCTTTTTAAAAAAGAACGTAATCAATTATTAATCATTTAGTGTCCACAAGTTTATTTTTAATAGGTCAGTAATAGCAGTGGGCACAATTAAATTTGACAATTAAAAATTAAAATCTGATTTGTAATTGTAATTGACAATTTAAAAATTACTTACGGCGACTTGAAATAATGTGATGTGAAATTTGATTTTTAAACGGAATTGAAAATTAAAGACAAAAATAAGAATTTAATTTTTAGTTGTTAGTTTCATAAACAATTAATAAAATCATTGTCTCAAAGATTAATTACTAATTATGTTGTCACCAGAAAACCATTGACACAACATGAGTGTGAAGGTGGCGCTAGTTGTTTGCAAACGAATGTGTTTTTCGGCAAATAGCTATAATAGTTAAAATGTGTATAAAAATGTAAATTACTGTACTGTAAATTATGCATAAAAATATATTATTTTGAATAAAATTAAATATTATAGTTAAAAAAAGTTTGTCTTGTATCAATTTTTTTCAAATTTGAAATTTTTTATTAGTCATATTTTATTTCCTTTTTTTTTTTTTTGTGCGAATTTTAAAGTAATTTTACATTGGTGCTTTTACGTGAATTTTGAAAAATCACAGACTGCATCCCCCCTTTTTCAATGGAAGTTATGTCTATTTTTGCGCGATTTCGTTTGCGCGTGTTTTCTGAGGAACCTATCCATCGGGTAAAACGAGACCCAGGTGTATTTCTAAATATATATATAACTTCTAGTTTAAATTTATACTGTGATTACAGCATTTTTTTTTTTTTAAAAAAAGTTGATAATATTCAATATATAGTACAGTAGAAAAACCTGATAATATAACTCAACAATATTTAGATATAGTATATTAAGATTTGTTTATAGCAATACAAAAAAGCCTACAAAAATCGGCACCTTCATAGTGATCAGGAAATGATTTCATTGAATTAAAAATTGTACAATCTTTATTTATTAATAAAGTAATAAAACTGTTCATTCCACCATTTCAAAATTTGCATTTGAAATTAAATTGCATTTACTTGTTTTTATTTTATGATGAAATTATTTCAGTGAAACAATGTCTTTAAATCATTCATCCACTTTTATTTTTATTTTGTATCATTATCATTATCAACCATTATCAATCCACTGCAGGACGAAGGTCTCTCCAAGTTTAATCAATCTTCTCCGATCTTTAGCTTCTCTTTTCCACATCACCCCTGCACACTGTCTTAATTCATCCATCCATCTCACATGTGGTCTCATTCTGGGTCTTTTACAATCTCTTGGAACCCAATTTAAGATTTCATTTGTCCATCTATTATCATCTCTTCTAGCAATATGTCCAGCCCAACTCCACTTCAATCTTAATTTTTTCAATGAGGTCAGTAACCCCTGTTTGTTCTCTCACCCATACATTGTTTTCGATCTCTTCTTGTTACTCCCAACATGCATCTCTCCATACTTCGAGTGGTCTGGAGTCTCTGTATTGCTCTTCTATTAAGTGTCCAAGTCTCAGATCCATAAGTAACAACTGGTAAAACACATTTGTCAAAAACCTTCCTTTTCAAACACATAGGCATATTTCCTTTTAGTATCAAGTTATTTCTACAAAAAGCACTCCAACCAAGTTTAATTCTATGATTAATTTCATCCATTACGTTTCTATCTGTATGTTTATTTTTGTACACTTAGCGAAATGACTTATTTTGAAATCTTCCAGGTATGAAGTTTGCAAAACATGTAACACTGTAAAAAAAATATGGTACTTT